>VZRM01008759.1:328705-394343 GCA_013397955.1 Grantiella picta | reverse complement strand
CTCCTCCTCCTCCCAGGGAAAAGTGTGTGAGCGCGCCGGCCGCGGCCCCTCATAGCGGCGCGGAGAGCGGCGGAGGGCGCTCGGGGCCAGCGGGCCGGACAGCGGATGGCCGTGGGGATGCGCTAGCCGCGCCGCCACACGCACCTTTCCCTCCCTGCGCTCACCCGCCGCAAAAGTTTTGTCCAGGGAGCGGCAGCGGTGCCGGCCGGGGTACCCGCCATGGGCGCTGCCCGTGCCCGCCGCGGGTAGCGCGGAGCGGAGCAGAGCTGAGGACGCGGAGCGGAGCGGAGCCATGGCGCGGGCGGAGAGCTAACGGCGGAGGAGCCCGCGGAGCCCCGGGCGGGCGGGACGAGCCTCGCAGCCCCTCGGCATGGCGCGGGCGGCCGGGCTGCTGCTCGGAGCGCTGCTGTGCGGAGGTGAGCGGCGCGGGGGCGGCGGGCGGAGCGCGGGCACCAGTTGATCGCTCGGGCGGCTGCAGCTCCTTCCGAGCCCGCAGTGCTCTTGTCCGCCGTGTGAACTAAACTACCCCTTCCCCTTCTTCTTCCCCCTGCCTTTTGCTTTAAGTCCTGCCGCTGTCTCTCTCTGCTGCTTTTTCTCTCCCCTGTTGATGTGAATGGTGGGAAACCTGGCGAGCTTGCAATTGATTAGGATGAGAAACAGGCAAAGTTTACTTTCTCTCGTCCTCATTGATGGAGATCCTTACAAATGCATCTTAATCACTGCGTGGTGTTAAAGGATCTCCTGTGTGGGAGGGTGTCCCAGTCCCGGTTTGGAAGGGAATTTGGGCAGCGGTGGAAGCTGCGGGAGCGGCACGGTGACAGTGTTAGCAATAGCGTCCTTTAAATCACACTGAACGGTGCGTTCCGAGCTCCGCAGCCGGGATGGGAGCGCTGTCACCTGGGCTGGACGACGTGCTTGTTATCTTGATTAAAGGGACAGCTGAGGAACACGTTTGGCTTAGCAGAGAGGTCATTCGGATGATCTGCTGGTTTTTCTCATCGCTGAACTTGTGTGATGAGAGAGTTCCTTTGACAAAGGCAAATCTCCTCTGAAGTGATTCGGGGATGCCAACAGTGCATGATCCCGAGGGGGATTTCTGTGCGGAATAGTGGGTGACTGCAATGTCTCAGCACTTCTTGTTTTCTTGCTCAGACCAAACATGCTGGTTGTGGATGCTTTATTAACCCCCTCGGGGTGCGGAGCTGGGAGGGTGTGCAAACTTATTAAGCTATCTGCATTGCCTGCTGTTGTCGCCATTCCTAAGAATGAAAAAAAAAATTGCGTTTTATCCTGCTGGTATTAGTGGTGCTCTTTGACTGTGGTAAGAAGATTACTCCTAAAAGACTCTTCATTGTTTAGTTTAGCCCAGTCCTGCCAGGCTCTCTGCCGGGGTAGTTGATTGTGGAGCAGCCGTGAGAGATACGGAAGTACCTCAAGGGTGAAGCAAGAGCGGAATCAGCAGCAATTCATAAAGGGACTTTTCCCACCCCGGTCGGCAGGAAAAACAAAGTGCTTGGCAGAAAATTGCATGGCCTCTTAATGCCGGTCATTTGAACGTGCATTAAAATTAATGGACGTCCCGGTGACTTGACATGCTCTGAAAGTGCTGATGTGAAGGATCTGAAATGAAGGTTTCTGTTTTGATGGCTGTAGCCCGGGGGTGAGAATTATATCAGCCTTATGCTCACCTTCAGAGACTGCACGGGATTGAGGTTTGTAGAGAGTGTCTGGTGTTTTTTGGGGCTGCTCTGACAATCACAGATGCATCCTCTCCAGCGAGCTTTTGCATTAGACTTAATATGCTGAGCTAGGCACCAAAATATGGGCATTTTCTCTCTGAAAATATTTACACAACAGAAACAGGCGGTCACGATTCTTCTTAAAGGTAGGAGAAAGTGCTGCATTGAGAATTTGTAAACAACCCAAGTCGTGAAGCCATTTCTCCCAGCTGGAACCTGGCTCGGTTGACTCAGCCATGCAGGAGAAGGCAGTTCTGCCCCAGCCAGGCACTGCCAGCAGCTGCTGGGGGCTCTGGGGCTGTGCTCGGCGAGAATAAAACACAAAATATTGCTTTCCTTCGGGGAAGAAAAGCAGAGGTTCTGAGCAAGGAATTGGCCTCTCAGCATTGTTGGGTACTGTATGATTTCGAAAAGAGCCACTTAATTAAACTTATTTAATAAGGTGTTTGTATAGTTTCCTAGTGGAGCCTTAATGAGCATTTCATTTGCGCTCCCCTCGTGTATTTGCACTCTCTTTGTTGGCGTGTGAGGATAGTGATTGTTCTTGAGAGCTGAAGTCCAACTAAATGAAAGTCACTTTATAGCTCGCAAGCAAAAACGTTTGTAAATGTGCTGAGAAACTTACTGTTATAGACAAGTTGTCGTTTGCTATTTAAAGAGCTATATTTACTTCTCTAAACTCATTAGCATCTCCTATCAGGCTTGAATTTCTAAGAAAATGCTCCCAAAATATTGCCTTAGGCCTCAGTGTGCCATTATGCTGGGGTTATTATCTGGCCAATAATATTAATTCATTCAATCTCGAGAAGGAAGCTTGGCATTTAATTTAGCCATGCCTCTACTCAGCCCAGGATGTATAAAAGTCAGCGTGCAAAAGTGCTCTTGTATTTAGGTACGAGCACATGTTTTACACGGCAGTTATTGGATGCCTGTTCCCTAGGTGGAGAGTATGTGTGTGAAATTGTATTTACATAAGTAAATCTCAAGTGTATATATATTCCTTTCAGGAAATGACCTCTTTTCAGCAGAGTGCTAATGCATGTGCTTAAGCCCCTTTATAGCCTATAGGAGGTATTCATGAGCTTGAAGTAAGATTATTTATTTATTTTAGTAGCTTTTCTTAGGCAGAGTGTCAGTGTGAACACAAATGTACAGATTTAATTCATTTTGTAATGTATAGATGAATGGGGATCGTCAGTTTCCTCTTAGCAATGAACTGGAACGAGGATCACAGAAACTGCAAGTACAGTAAAAAAGCATTTAAGGATGCACAGCTAGAGAACTGATTTGTCTGGACAAGCATCTCTATGTGCAAGAAAGTGTTGAACAGGAGCAGATGTTGAAGGTGCATGGAGTTAGCAGGATTTAGGTGCCGGAGCAGTGTTTGAACACAAATGCAAACACAACTGTGCATCCATAGGTTGGTACAGCACCTGCTGTGGTTCTGCTTTGCTCTTCTTTATCCCACAATCCTGCCATGCCTCCATGCTTTAGTTACATGCAGGGGACACTGATTGAGGCTCTTTATTTTGTACCTTGTTTTATTCTGATTTTAAATTAATCAAGCAGTGAGGATTTTTTAATGTCTTATTTTGAAAGTTCAGTAGCATGGCGTACCCTACTGTTATGGAAAACTTCCTAAATTTCCTTTTTCTCAGTTTCATCACGTTAGTGCTAGCCAAGAGCACAACAGGAACTTGCATTATGTTAAATTATAGCAGCATGGAGTTTTTTATAAGTGGCTAATCTCTCTTCTGGATACAACCCTTTCAGCATAGAGATAGTGCTATTAATATTCCACTTTACTTTGTTTTCATATTTGGTAGTAGATCAAAGTTTATTAGACACTGTACTTACCTAGTAAAACACCCAGCAGTTGTACTACAAATGGCTGTTCAAACCTGCTTCTAAGTGCATGGCTGTGTCATATAAAATCTCATCCCTGTAATCGCTTTTCTAATGCATAAATGTGTGTCTGGGTCTTGTATTGCAGAGCTAAGTATTTGTTTGAAATTGAGTAGTAAGAGCACAATGTGCAGTTTTCTTAAATGGCCAAATATTAGTAAGTATTGACAAACCCTATTCATTGGGATGAAAGGATGGGGGTTTTATTGGGAATTGGGATTAAGTTCTGTATTTTTAAACTCTAATGACAAAGCAGATGTTCAGCACTACTGAAAAGGTGGCTTGTAAGGAATAGCCAAAAACTCTATGAATAATGGCAAATTTGCCAAAAGCGTTGGAATACAAACTTTCCTGGTTAGAGTTTTCAAGGTAATGCCCCTCTGGAGTAAATCTCTCAGAGCTTTTATTCCTAAGTGAGGTTAAGGTTGTGTCTATTTAAGACAGTTAAGTGACAAGTAAGTAAATTAAAGCCTGAAATCTTCAGGGTATGATCATGCCATTAAAGAGGTGTCAGAGATTTCTTGTGCTGAATCCCAGTTTTCTCTAGTGCTTTGGTAAACTCTTTAATTTACTCATAAGCTGCCTGCAGGTTTGTGCTGCCACACTGAGATTTTGGCAGTGGTTCGTATCTGGCAGACTCCACTAGATGTGTCCCAGCTATTCCCAGAGAGACAAAAAGCATGTTATGATAAAAGATGTAAAATGGCAATAAGTTGAGAGAACTGGTGTGTAGAAACAGTAATGGAAAACCATCGAATACAGATGTTAAAAAGTTAAACTGAGGATGTTAGGGAAAGCAAATCATGTTGGGGCTGACTTGAAATCATCCCTGTCCATCGGTTTGAAGGAGACATTTACATTTTTGTCAGTCATTTCCTTCTTTCTCTCTGCCTCTTATCCACTGTGATTGTCACTTTGCTGGTGAAAGATTTGATCCTGGCTTGGCCACTTAGTCCCGTGGGACTTTTTGATTTCTTTAGTATCTAAACACTCCAGTGGTACAAATGCAGACAATATTTTGTGATGCTATAAGGTGTTTTCTTAAGGTATTTGGCTGCAATTTGACTTGTCAGTCCTTCTTAGTCATTAGCAATAACTTTCTGGCCAGAAAAGTTGTTTTTGTCTACTTCAAACTCTTGTCCTGACTTGCTCTTAGAGGCCTGATTCCTTTATATTTCATTCAGCCTTCCTTACAGACTCAGTACCCTGGCAAAACAGTTTCACAGTGTTCAGCTCTTCAAGCAGTTGTACTGTTTTGTGTTCTGTGGACTGGCTCAGGCTCTAGTGACAGATGTGACCCCTTTGAAACAGGGACGGACAAATGGTGCATTGAAAGTTCATAGCTTCTGCAGTCTCCTCACTCAGAGGTATCTGGTAAAAGCCTGCGGATGCATCTTGCTTTGGAAATAATTTCAGCCCAGTAGTGCCTGTGTTTTAGTTAGCAAATGGAAATACTCTCTCTTTATCTATTTGTTCACTTTTTTTTGGGTCAATACACAGCCTCAGGTCACCATTTTTCTTTTCAACTCCAGTGAAATGACCCAGTGAGTGTGCTCTTCTATTTCCCCTGCTAGTCTAAAGCATATTAATCTGTTGAGCTTGAATTCCATAAACAAAGTGTCATCCCCATCACTAAAATTACTGGCAGCTTTGCAGCACTGCTCAATTAAGTGAACTTTTCGTCAGGGAAGTGTATTTTGACTAAGTGGTTCTTTGCCACTACACTTAAGAAATGTGCTAATGTCTTCCTATTGCAACACTGGCATCCTGGGTCAGTAACTTTGTGCTTGGAGACAACCTCTTCTGGCTTTTTTTTTTTGCTTGAATAACAGAGATCATGCTGATTGTAGTTCCACTGTCATTATCAAAAGCCTTCTCTTACAACCATGCAGTTTTAGGAGTTTGACAGATGTAAGCAGCCAGACAAGGCCCCTTAAGTGGACACTTTTATTATACACTGCTGCAAGAATTGAACCTGATTTTGCCATCCTCTGGTGTTAACAAGTGTCATGGGTGAGGTCAAATGTCTTTTTTTTTGTTTAATCATTTATTCTCACATCCTATTGTTCATATTCTCCAACTGTTATAAAATTTCTGTAGTTTTGTAGAAAGGCAGCGGGAAATTTTAAATATTTGTATCTTAATTACATTCATGGCTGTTGGCAGAATTTCTGTGTTTGGTGCTTTTAGTTGTGCATTTCTCCTTAAGACCACCAACCTGCTGGAAGTGACTTTCCCTTTCCAATACCATGAAGCCAACACTAAGCCCCGAAACAGTGGTTAGGAATTTACCATTTATATGAAAACTTTTACCTTCTTAGTTACCTTCAAGCTTGAGAAAGTTGCTTATTTGTGACAAAAAAGACTTTGAAAAAAGTTTATGCTTTTGGATGGAAAAAAATACGTAATTGTTTCCTGAGCACATTTAAAAATCGGTTTTTCCGTGCCCAAAGAGGAAATCTTACATAAATAAAAGGTAAGCTGATCTCCCCTGATGCTGATACAACAGAGAGGTTGGACCACTTGATTCTGCTCATTACCTGCAGCAAGCAGTCACAGGGTGCAGATGTTGAAATATCCCCAGCACTGTGTCCGATGTTGTATTACTTGGGTAACTGCTGCATTTTTCTGCTTGGTACCGTTTTTCAACTGGGCAGTTCTTCATTTTAAAATGCTTTTGAAACTGATGAAATTTACAAAACAATTTGCTTTTAAAATTGGGCTTGCATCCCAAATTTGCTTGGGTGATGCTATTTTTGGTGAACTGTTTCACATCAAGTTACCATTTTGACTTCAAGCAGATGTATTGAGATACAAACTGATAATAGCATAGCCATTCTGTTACTGTTTTTCTGTTACATTGTATTGCTATTACAAAAATGAACTGTTTCACTGCTGTGAAAAGGTCTGTCATTCCAAATGACTTTTGGAAAGCATTGCAATTTTATGTAACTATATAATTTTTCCTTCTGATTAGGAATGAAAGTTAACTTTTAAAATGTTCCTTTCTGTCCTTGTGAAATTCCATTTTCCAACCAGTTGTATTGCCTGAGGGTGCTGTTCCTTCCCAGCCTGAGCCAATGTAAATTGATGCTGCCAGGTTTCTGCCCTCTCCCAAACTGAGCCACCCTCTTTTTGTGCCAGCCCTCTAATTCCTCTGGAAACTGCTCCAGGGAGATAAAGCACAGAAAATACACTTAAAAAAAAAAAAAAAGGGCTGAGTTTGTATCACCTTGGGGTCGACTTACTGCTTGAATAAGCAAGCAGGGTCTGGTGGGGGAGGGAGAGCAGAACCCAGCAGTTGCAGTGGTATGGCTTTAATTTGTCTGTGGGACAGCCCAGTAAAAAAGGATTGTTCTGGGAGTTGCTTACATCATATGCCCACTGCAGGATATTAAACACGGAGAGGTTAGAGGCACTCGGTAGATGATGCAGCTTTGATTTCTGGATGGGGTGGGGTTTTTTCTCGTTTTGCTGATCCTGTATCATATTGAACAAATAAAAGTGAGGCTCACATTAATGTACTGCCATTTCCTCATGCAGGTACATTGTGCCTTTTGATGCTTAAGATAAAACTATTTTCCCAAACTCAAACCAAACACACAAACCATCATCACCCCCACAACAAACCAAAAAAAGCCCCAAACCCTGAGTTTCTTGCATTGTTATTACAAACAGGATTGGTAGCCCTACTTCTTATTAGAGTTGTCATTAGGAGAGTTTGGTTTTAGTTTCTTATAAATTCCCCAACCATTAACTGTTTCAGCTAAAATATTCCATGCCAAGCATCTGCCTCAGATGGAATAAATTTTTTTATTTTCCAGAACTTCGGCCAAGAATTCAGTGGTTTACAAGAACAGAGCTTGTGGACGGGGGTGGGAGAAACTCTGGATTTTCCTTTGTGCAAAAATAGTTGCTGACCTCTTGTTTGAGAAGCACTGGCACCCTGCTAAACATGCCAGGAGGAGACTTGTGAGATTGCTGAGAAAACAGTCCAGGGGCGATTTGATGGGATGTCAAGTTAGCAACATTTGAAAGGATAATTTTGCTTATGACAGGCAAAGAGCTGATGTGTCCTTAGAGCTCAAACCTGTGAGAATTGCTGTGCACTGGGCATGTGCCATGCCAGGGTGAGCTCTGCCCTCCCTGCAGTGACAGATGTTCTCTGCAGCAGCCTGACCTGGGCAAGGCACGAGAGCTGTGGGCAGGACAGTGTCCATCCTTGTGCTGCCCAGGCTCTGTCCCTGCAGGGTGCTTTCTGGAGTGCTGATAGAGAAGCAGAGGTGGACAGGAAGGCACAGGATGTTTGCTGCCCCAGTGCCCATTGGCACCAGGTGGAACCTCCCTCTTGCCATCAGTGGGAATGGAGTCTATCAGGCCCTGCTGCTTTGTGATTTAATTACCAGTTTTAATTCCGGCTGTCTGCAGCTGGATTACCCTGTCAGTCATTGTACAAAGCCATCAGACTCGTTTGGAGACACTGAACCTGACCAGTGGCCTGTATTTCCTAGGCTGCTAAAGCACAAATTCTCCATACTCTCCAGTTGTTGGATGTGCTGCTGGAGATGGTAATTGTGCCTTATCCATCTCTATTCTTCTCAATCTGATTCATTTTTGCACGACTTGAGGTGGTGTTTTTTGCTTTCTAATTTCATCTCCCTCTAGAAACAGCCAGAATGTTTGATTTTTGCACTATAGAATCGAATGACCTATCGCTCTGCTGGCACGAAATGAAGAGTAGCAAACAGAATAAATAACTACTGTGGAGAAGGTAATACAGTATTGACTTCTCAACAGCTGTTAATTTTCACTGATCAGAACATCAGGGAAGAGGGAGATTGAATTTGGCTGCCCCTTAGTGAGGGTGGATACCTACCTGTGAATATTATCATCCTAAAAACTCATGAGGGCTTCAATTTTGCTAAAGATTTGTGTAAAATCTTGTAGAGGATCAATTTGTATTGCAGTTTTATCATACTTCCCAGTATACTTTCTGTTGCTATTCCTTGCATTTCCACATTTTTAATGGTGAATTTAATCTAGGATTTCTTTATCTTGACTGGGTCTCTTGTGTTTATCCTGGTATGTATTCATTGCATATCATCAGATCTTTGTCTTTTAGATAGCTAAGCTTACTATTAAAAATAAGTTGTGTTTTATTTGGCAGACTAATTTTTAGGTTTTTCACCTTTTATAGGTGCTCAAGAAACAGTCTTTTATGACAGATTTTATTGAGCTCATACTGTTTTAAACACCTTTGTGCTTCTCTTGTTCATAATTATCCCATTGGCAATTTCAGAAAGAAATCTATTAAAGGAATTCAGAAATAGAGAGCTCTCTTCCCATGTATATATGTTGAACATGCTCCCTTGTCATTCCCTCACAGTGAGGAAAGGGAATTCTAAGGAAATTCTTAGCAAGGAATTCTAAGTGGTGTTTCCTCTTTTCTGTGCTTCTCTCCCCAGCTGTATGCACAGATGTGAGTGCTGAGGTAACCTGTCAGATTCCATTTGTTCATCTGTAAAATGGGAATGACTATAGCGCTTCTGTTATCATAATGCAGATAGAAAAATATTCTCTACTTTGGGGCAAATTGCAAGTTCTTTTCACATCAGTACCTGCAGCTGATTAGGCAGCACTGTGAATTATTGCTGTTCCATTTTTCCTGAGGGATAACCCCACTCAGATAGAAGATCAGGATCACATGATAGTGCTCAACAATTCACTGCGGGTGCCCATTAGTTACATTTTCATATCGATTCCATAAGCTGATGTGTTGTGCTCTGGAATGTCAGCAAGCTGGTAAAAGGAATTTTTCCAATTGTGTGTGACGTAATGGAATTAGTATATTCTGCTTTTTCCTCTGGAGATGAAAGGAGGGTGCTGAGTGGTCTTGAAAGACAAATGTGGAAACACCTGTAGTGCAAGGTCCATCTGGAAGGTCTTTATTGCATTATATCCTTATTCAAAGAACCAGGGTTCATGGTGTTGCCTTGGCTATTTCACGGATTAAAGTTGGATATTGCTGCGTTTCAAGCTCAAAGCTTCACAAGTCCTCAAAGCTTCAGGCTTCCATTGAACTTTAGTCTTGGTTTTGAAAATTCATTTAGAATGAAATTAGCTGTGGTGATGAAACTGTGGCACTTTAATAGGAATCATCAGATGACATTTAAACGTGATCCTGTAGTGCAGTAATGTCAGAAATGGTTTGAGGTAACAAAAAGTCATGCCTTTGGGCAGTAGTGTGCAGGAAAGTCACAAAATGCAAATGGTTTCTTTGAGCAGTATTTGTATTGATTTGTTTTTGTTTTGTTTGGGAAGAGGAAAAGGATCCACCTTTGTCAGTTGCTGAGATGTGTAAATTGCAGTTGAATCTACAGTTCCGAGCGCCTCTAAAATTTGGGTCTTGATCTAGACCCTGAAATGCATCTCCCAGCTTTCTGTATCAAATCATTTCAGCAGTGCTTCCAAACCCATTTAGACCTTAGCAATGTTCTGACCTTTTTTTTGTACTTTGTGGCTCTTGCACCTCCTCCCTTCGTTTATCCTTTAATAAGAGTATCTCAGATTGAAGCCTTGGGTCACCAGGGCTTACTAGTTTCTCCTGACTTTTCCTAGTTCATTATTTTATGGCTGTAGACTTTTATAAAATTAAAGATTGGATTTTAGTGTTAGAACCTGTACATGAAGAGCTGCCAAGACACTGGCACAAGCTGTTAGCTGATAGAGTTTATTTATCTAACAAGTCATGGTTGCCTGGTAAAGTGTCTTCAGCCCTCCTTGTCGTCCATGCAACGTCCCTTCCAATGAAGAGAACTGGATTTGATGTGTCAGACATCCATAGTGTTATTCACAGAAAAAGAATAGTTTACTATGATTTTTTTTTCCTCCCCCCCGAGAATTTAAATATTCCTTTGTTGGAAGAGGGCAGCTGGTTCAGGATGCCAGGTATAATTTGGCACTGCTAGACCCTAGCAGAGTTGAAGTGATTTTGGCAATTTCTCTCTTTTCCTGCTAATTACTCTCTTTATGAGTGATAGGTGCAGTTCAAATAGAACTATTTTACCATCCTTCATGGGAGGATGTTTGAAACAATTCATCTGAGTCCATTTGTTCAGCTAATTTAAAGTACATTTAATCCAAATTATTTGGCTGTTAAATGTAGAGGCATTTAAAATGTGTTTATCCTTGATTACTTATTTAGGTTTCACCTCTGAAGAAATCAAATGTAGCTATAATTTTCATTACTCTACGCTGTGTTATACAGTAGCCCTGCACGGTTTCTGGAGGCAGAGAGAAGCTCTGTTTTGGTGGAATTTTGGTCTGGAGTTTTGTGAACATAGCAGTTACTCATTTCATCTATGACTTTCTCCAATAATAGCTCATGTAGTGGTTTCTGGCTTCATCTAATGCTGAGAACTGAATATATCAGTGTTCTTTGCACCTGATACAGCACAGTGATCCGCAGGGAGGGTGGAAGGAAAGCACAATATTTTCATTAGTGGACCATAGCGTTTGGGTGTTTTGGTTCTCACTGATAATTGGGGCTTAGAACTCAGTTCTGGGTGTCAATAGAATGGCTCCAGTTCCTGTTCCTGGTGATCAAGTTAATGGCCTTTGTCCAGGAGGTCATTTGCATTACCAAATACCCACACGTGCTTTAGGGGAGGCAGTCTGCTCCCTGGGCTTCACTGACAGCGCTTTCTGTCCTTGGACTGCGGCAGGAGCGGTGGTTGAGCTGAGCACAGGTGCTGATAATGACATCGTTGCCATCACAGGTGAGCTTCATTACCCTAATTCCATTCACTGAGCACCAGGGCTCTGTGCCTCCTGGGAAGTGCTCAGCAAGTCTCTTCCATTTGCACAGACTTCAGGATATGAGTTAATATCCTGAATTTCTCTCTGCTCCCATGCACTCTGAAGAGTAAGGAATGCTTCCAGAGGATAATTCCTACTGATGTGATGCTTTGACTCCAAAAGGACATTTCTTCTTCCATCAACAAAATGTTGGGCGAGTAAGTTAGTGTTTGTGTGCATCAAATGTGGGTGAAAAGCTCTTCTTTCTGTTACCTGTGCTCTGTTTTGTGCGTTTGGTTATCCAAATATTACTCAAATAGGTTATCCAACCATCTACCTTCTTACAAAGCAAGTTGTGAGTTGCAAACCTCTGGTTTTGTTAAATTTCTATTTGTTATTGAAGAAATACTCTTGGATTTATATTGAAATTTATGTTTTATACTAAAATGGCACAAAAATAAATAGCATTTTACATAAGGACTGGGTGAATATTCCCCCCCCATCTTATAATTTTAAATTTGTCTCACCACATTTCAGGTTTTAGCTCCACTTAACTGAAAATGAAATCAAGCAGTGTGAGCTTTTGGGAAAGTATTTTGAAGAACAGAAAATGCAAACCACATGGTACATGAACAATGTGAAGATTTAGTGGAGAAATCTTTCTTCATTGGAAAAACAAACTCTGCTGGGTTTACTAAGTGACATTTCAAAGCAGTTGGAGATGAAAGGACTGTGGTCTAATTCATTGCATATGTGATATTTCCTAATGGATAGGTGTTACATTGAAAAAGAAGTCAGGGAAGTGCAGTGAAACAGAGGGGGTTTTTGCTCTGAATTGATAGTTTAAAAATGAGTCAAATCACATTTTTTTAATCTAAAAAGTGACAGATATCCATGATCAGAAAGTCGCAGCTAGAGTAACTGTTCAACACTTTGCACTATAATGCTTTTAAAATGGGACTTCCTCAAGCTGTAGCAGTTTTAGCTGAGGTTTTTCATGCTGCCTGTTTTCTGGCTGATTCGGAAAAGTCTCTGTGAAGTGATTCTGTTGTTTCTGAGAACAAAAGCAGCTAGAGAATCCTGAGTTCTAGCCAGCTAGAATCATTTCCATGAGCAGCACTACTTGGGTTAAATCCTGTGATTTTCACTTTTGGAGGCAAAGATAGATGGTGTTTTCCTTAATCTCTCTTTCTGAAGTGATGATGATGTATGAATGCTAGCATTCATTTTTACTAAGTAAGATTCATGACTGCAGATAACTCCAGCAAACATGTCCCTGCATTACAAAAAGGCACATAAAAAGGGGGATGAAAATATTTTCAAGCTTTTGGTCTAATTCCATGAAAAATCTATTCAAAGTTGCCAGACTTGTCGAGTCTGAAAATTGGGTTTAGTCTCCTCTTAATGCAGAATTGAGATGGTGGCAGCAGCATTATTGTGAGAGTCTTTGGGGAGAGGGATGGCAGAGCTGTGCATGGATTTTTTTGGTTTTTGTTCCTTTTTGGGTGTCCTGAGCCATGGTGGCCCATTTTCTAGGGTGAGAGCAGCAGTGTCTGTTCCTCAGTGCTGCCTCGGGAGGGAGGAAGCAGTCTGGGCATGGCAGGGGTTAAGGAACAGGTGGTTATCTCCAGGCCTGCTGTCTCGTTTCACACAGGATGGATAGCTTCCTGGGAAAAAATCCCGGCTCTTGGACT
Organism: Grantiella picta; assembly: GCA_013397955.1. Taxonomy (NCBI): domain Eukaryota; kingdom Metazoa; phylum Chordata; class Aves; order Passeriformes; family Meliphagidae; genus Grantiella; species Grantiella picta. The sequence continues at coordinate 381,208 of VZRM01008759.1, read as the reverse complement.
GAAGGAGGGTATTGTCTGTGGGCTTCTGCTTCGTTTGTTGCAGAAGCTGGAAGGTGTGTGGATGGAACGGGCTCAGCATGGCTTTAACGTGGGGATCTGACAGAGGGGCACTCTGGTGTTTTTGTGAATATTGTGGCTGTTGCTCTTTGCCCTGCTTGGTGTTGGTGACAGCATCCTAGAAACACGATTTTATTAGCCCTTCAAAGACCACAGCCTTGTTGCCATGACCCGAATGCAAACTACAGAAGGAAGACAGGCACAGGATATCTGTTCTAGGATCTTATATTTCCTCCCAGAAATTTCCCTTGGCATTCAGGACTCCATTTTCTGAATCCTTCTTTTATCATCCCCTGCTGGAGCCAAACGTGCTGGATAAGTTTGCAGGTTAACTTGCGTCTCATGGAAGGAGCAAAGATTGTGGAAGGATAAAGAGAAGTTTAGTAACACTGGGGAATTATATTCTCTTCGTGTTCCTGCTACCCAGCGTTGTGCTGAGGGGAAAAAAAGGCACATTTCTGTTAGGCTTTGATATTTTTTTGTAGCTGTCTTTAATGTAAGCAAGAGATTTGATCAGAACTTGCACTAATACTGAATCCTTCAGAAAATCAGGCCACAGGTTTTCTAAATTAGGCATCTGTATTAGCAGATGCTTCTGAGAGCATAGCTGCTAATTTTGTTGTGCTGTAGTTCAGCCTTTTAAAATCATGGAAAATTCTGTTCGAGCAAAGGGCCGTGTAAGTAAATGTATTAATATTACTGTAGTGTGCTGTACAGTACCACAATAAGCCGCCTAAAAAGTTTATCAGCATTTTCATAATTCAGTGCAACACTTGAATATTGTGTCTTGAATTACTGCATGGGGTTATACATAATGATAAAGAAATGGTGAGCAGCTGTCTGTTCTGTCAGCCTTACTCAGAAGTACTCTGGAAGAAATAAATTGTCATTAAAGGCTGTATCTTAATGCATATGTATGTGGGGATGAATTAAGTTTAAGTCTGGATTTCCTTATTACTTTTTTAGTGCTTTCCTTGGCAAACTTAGCATTCTTTTTTTGTGAAGGAACCTTCTGGCTCATTGTAGGCTATTCCTGCTGCTTTTAATATCCTTTGAGATTGATTCATGAAGTGCCAACATCTTGAGCTGTGGAAAAAGGGTAAGAATCCTAAAGAAAGACCCTGGATACATGAGAATAAATTTGAACTCAGACTCTTTCTGTGCCACTTTGATCTGAAAGAGACATCTTGTGATTTAAAGGAGCTTTGCTGTTAACTAAGACCATGAATTCAGTCAGTTCCATTTTGATTAAAAACTGATAGCATTAGCAAAATATATAAAGACAACATCTGGTTCAGGTTTATTGGAATGATATTTTAGAAAACTAAAAGAGCTAAGTCTGGTAATTTTTGAGTGTGTCTCTATGTGATAACTGCTTAGAGCAAAAAAAAATCTCTGGGGCTAGATGAGCTGAAGAAGGTTTTTATATTGGTGATGTTCAGGTGATTTATGGGCTGGAATAGGACAGGCTGGTGTGTATTTCCATTTCACTGACTGTTCAGCACAGGAGGGTGAAGTTGTGAGGCGACAAAAGACAGTGGAAGTGGATTTTCTGTGGAAGGATGTTGGGATACCTGGCAGACCTGTGGGAGATGGTGGTGAACCCAAATGCAAACAGCTTAGAACAGGGCATGTTTTGAAAATATACCAACAATATGGTCATGGGAAGGAAAACGTGGCTTTTTGACTTCTTTAGGTCTCTGAACAGAGGGCAGGAGAAAAAGAATCTCAAAGCAATGCTTTCCTGTCACTGAAGCAGTGGCCATGTTTGACTTGCTGGCTGTGCTCTGAGCTGTGTCAGAAGGATCTGGAATCCCCTTGGGACACACTGCATGCACAAGAAACATTTTTTCCCCACCAGATCTCAGATGCTCTATAATCCCCTAAAAGCTCCTTGCAGCTGTAAGGGCATGAGGAGTCAACACACTGCAGAAAAGGCTGAGCGTGTTGAAGGTCAAGAATGGTATTGACCTGTGTGATTGATAAAAATATTACAAGAACCTCCCCCAGTTTTTAATCTGATGCATTTTTTAGGTTTGAATTTAATGTTTTTCTAAGCTTTAACAACAGAAGTCAGACTTCCTTTAGGATCTGTATAAATATTCCTGCTAATGAAGCTATTGACAGTGAAGCTGAGAAAATCTTAGAGGTTTTTTGAGTGTAGTGGTTAATGCTCTGAGAATTACTTTGTCTGTTGTCTGAAGTTCCTTGCAATTAGCTTACAGAATGAAACTTTATTTGAATGTCAAAGTGGTAATTTCCTTCGGCAAGCAGCAGAAATAGGCTTAAGACACTCCATTAATTAATTTTAAAGAAAGGGAAATACTAAGTGTTTAGAGAGAAAGAAAACCAGAAGTGTCCTCCTTTAAAGTCTCACAGAAGTCTGTTCAATGGCTCTGGAGCTCCTTGGTGCTTCCTAGAGTGCCTTACCTGATTATATTTTCATCTGTTTACTTACACATCCCCACTGCACTACAGTGCAGGAGATTCTTTAGCTGATAAATCAAGCTTTTATCCTCATATCCTTCTTGCAAGAGGGCTTACTTGAAAGAAAAATAAATATTCTGCAGGTTCTGTTCTTTTACTGTGTGAATGAAGACCAGTTATTTGTAGTTCTGAGGGCTTTCTTCTGGGACCTGTTTTGGTTTCCTCAGGAAATGTACCTTATTCCCTTTTTTTTCCCCTCCTATAAATGTCATATATATTTAAAAAAAAAAAAAATCTAAGGAAGTGGTGGTGTTCAAATAATTGTAACTGAGAAGAGAAATGTTTGATTTAGACAGCACAGCAGAACAGTCTGTGTTTCAGAAGCCTTCCTTCCTTTAATAAGCAGAAGTGACCTGGAGGGTTTCTCATAAGTTTAAGTGGTGTGATAGCGCAGAGCAGGATAAAACCCAGGCTGCAATCCAGATTTCTGAGGCAGACAGGGAGGCCAGAAGCTCTGCTCCATTCAGGTCTGGGATGTGCACAGACAAAGCTCAGTCCATCCCCAGGCAGCTCCTGAGCTTCTCCTGCGCTCACTCCGAGCTCTGCACACACAGCCAGGGAGCTCACGAGGCAAATCCACCAATTCCATGCCACAGGTAGCAGGTGAAGATTTGAGTTCTGGCCAGATTGTCCTTGACAGGACAAAGTTGGTGGTATATTTTTTTTTTTGGATGTGGCTGTTAGGTTGGCCAAGCTCCCATAATAAATTATTTTTGTGTGCCTAATTCGTCCTCGGTGAAACAGAGCAATCCATTAAGGATTCTGCATTATTCTGTGTTCTTGTGGTGTATGACATCAGTAGAATGCCACAAGTTAATTACATTCTTAATTACAGCTTTGTATTGAATTAGGGACCGATTATACATAGAATAATTGAAAACCTGCTGAGATCACGTCTGGTAACATCTAATTGTATCCCATGATTTTTTTTTTTTTTTCCCCTTAAACTTTAAATAAAAACTGGCATTTCATTTAGCATGGTTTTAATTAATTGACATGAGAAATGTAATTAGAGCTGAGGCAACAGACCAACTATCTTTAAAATATCACTCAGCAATTAATGATATTTGGGGAACAATTAACAGTTTCCAGAGCAGGCGCTATTCTCCTGCATTTCTGGAGAAACCTTGATCAGGCACAGTTGAAGAGAGGACTTGCTGCTGTTAGAAGAGAAGAAAGATTTGAATGTTCAGAGACATTCTCAGTGCTCTTTAACTTGAGGAAACTCGATCTGCTTGCAGCTTCAGGCACAAGAAACCTAAGAATAGCACAGGAAGAGAAGGGAGATGTAATGATTTTCCCAAGTGTTGAGGAGGACAGGGCATGGCTGTGTGGTACCAGGAGCAGCAGAGCTTCCTGGTGGCCAGCAGGGCAGAGAATTTCTTTCCCAGCTTTTATTGCATCCAGGGGAATTACCTTCTACCTGCCAAGAGCTGAAGAGTTTCACCTCACATCATGAGAGCTGCTGGTGAGTTGCGCTTGTTTCCCTTTCTGCCTTTGCCAGCTCCCACCTGCCCCTGTGGCAGAGCTTGTTGGGAAGCTGCTTTGCAATTTCAGAAAAAGCTTTATTTCCGCTTTTCTTTCTTTCTGCACTTTTCTTTAGCTGATTCTTGCCCTGAACTTCAGGGCTGTGGGTAGCTGAGTTAGGCAGGAGGTGGTAGTGAGCATGGTGGTCAGTGAGTTGGCCGAATCACTGGGCATCTTTTCTCCCGGTGTTTGATAAAAATCTGTTTTGGGATCTTAACACTCACTGGACTTTTAAGAAGTTAGCAGAGAAGGAAATGCAAAGTGTGTTCAGTGACAGAATTTCTGAGCTTGACTTCTGATCAGAAGCTTTGTGTCTGTCCTTTTTAGCTTTCCTTTTGTAGAAGCCTTAGAAATTGTTTGGGTTTGTGTTTTGTTTAACAAATAAATTTTTTTTTCTATTGGTATTTTTCCATAGAGACAAAGCCTTTCATTTAAATCAACCTTTAACAAAGCTTTAATTCCAGGGTGAAGAATAACGTCCTTTGGCTGTTTGCAGAAAGATTTATTTGTTTCAGGACATACAGTTATTTCCTGTGCATAACCTGACTTAGAGGATCCGATATTTTTCTGTTTGATATCTCTAAAATTAACGTGCACCTATTTAGACCTGCCTAGCCATAAATATGCATATGCTTTGTTTCTAAACGGAGAGCATATGCAGGGGTGGAAGTGCTGTGTGAGAGCAGGTTTGAGAGATCTCGCTGTGCTTGGACACCAGCAGAAAAACCCTGGCTGCATCCACTGAAAACTGGCTGGCAGCCACAGCACACAGAATGGAGGGAATGTTTGCTAAAAGACTAGATTGTGTCAGCCGTGACTAAGCAGGAATTTTAGCTAAAATGCATTAGCAAATTGAATGCTCAGAGCAAAATAAGAACGTTCATGCTCTTATCTTTGTTCGCTCGAGACTGGGTTTGGTTTTTAATATGAAAATCAGTGGAGGGAGGGAAGGGAAGTTCTGCAGAGTGTTCCTTGATTTTCAGGAATGCTGCTATAGGTGACTGCTGACTATTTTGCCATGGCTCTGTTTACATTCCTGCTGGAATATGCATGCCCTTTAACAGCCTGTGGCTCACAGGGCACTGGGCTGTCAGTCAGGTAGTAAAATACTTTAATTACCCCTGCACCAGACAGAGCCAGAGAGAAGGGGTGGGAGGGGATGAAAGGAGTTCACTTCAAGCTTACTTTCTGACTGTCAGAAGAACGATAAACCATAAGTCCTGGCTATTATTATCCCTCCTTTCTCCATGAAGGCGTTCCTGATGGAAAGAGGTGTTGGGGTAGATGTACTTTTTAGGTCCTGCTCTGAGTGTCTGAGGGTATGGGAATGGCCACTGCAGTGATGGCTTTGTGCACTGTTATCCAGCATTTCAGATAAACCAGAGCTGAGAGGGGAGGAGATCTCCTCCCCCTGCTGCAGGACCATTATGTGTTTATGATGGACAATGGTGACATTTTTCTTCTTTTCCTCCCTTCAAAGTCCTAATTTCCTTTTTTTTTTCTCCTTGACACAAAAATGCTTCCTCCCAAGTAGAGAACTTCAGCAATTAAATTGTGCTCACCTGGAATAAATGGGAACCCCTGTTGCTATAAGGTTCCTGAAAAGCTGTCTCAATTAATTAATAAACAGGTAGGAATCTTTGCTGAAATACATGACCCTGCCTGCTCAATTTTTTAGTCACTTTTTTCCCTGGCCTGCTGTGTTCTTTGTTCATTACTTTTCTAATGATTATGTATGCAACTCAATGAGCAAATCACCATATTCATATTTGTCATCTACCTGGGCTTAGCATGTAAAACACTGCTGCTCTGGCAAGGTTCAGGGAACTTCTGAAATGTGAGAACAAGGCAGCTGGAGGCTCACAGACTAGTTAGAAGGTAATTCTTCTACAGCTTTGTTCCACCACTATATCCCCACGTTCTTGGGAATATAGGGAAGAGAGGATTTAATCATGGAGCAGATAGGCTGTGATTTTAAAAAAAGGAAAAAGGACTATGGGAAGTAAAAAGCATTGCCTGGTGCTGAGGGAGTGCACTCAGCCCAGCCTGGAGTGGCCTTTGTGTCCCTGTGGGGACCTGGGACTGAGCTGGAAAACTTCTCTGTGCTGGGAATAGCACTGGAGCAGTGCTGCAGGAGTCAGCTGTGGGCAGTGATGGTAGAAACTTTACACAAAGCCTCTATGTTGGACTCACGTTTCCAGAATGTGCTCATCTTGTTTCCTGAACTCAGGGAATACATCACTGGGGTTATGCACAAAACACGAATCAGGCTGCATCCAGGCTGTTTGTTCTGAATTGGTGTTGGGATAAGCTTTTGGAGGCAAAAAAGGGATCCAGTAGTCTGAATTGGTGAATTTAGTAAGCTTGATTTTCCTTGCTGGGATTTCTGGCAGATTGCTGTCTCCTGAAGGCTGGAGAAGTGAGCGCATGAGATGAACTGACAGCAATGGGCAAACGTCTGTCTTCTCATCTCCCTCCAGTATTGCCTAAGCCTCCCATTTTTCAGTGATAATGCTAAATGAAGTACGAACTTGGACAGCAGCCAGGTGTCAGCACATGGCAGAAGGTTTTAATTCTGCTTTTAGAAACTAGATAAGTGGTGTGCTAATATAAGCTAATAAAAGCACAACCTCTCTTCTCAGTTGGACAGCTTGAGAGCGAAGATGATCATGACATTGCCATGTTGTAGAGTTTTGTGTTGGAGCTTGTTAAAGCTCTAATTATTACAGCTGTCTGTGTAACACGCTGGCTCACTATTAGAACATCTATTTGATTATGTGCAATGACAGAGCAACCAGATACATTAATTCCCTGGGAAGCTTTTTGTCTCTTGATTATGTACTTTTTTCACAGTTGTGCTCAGACTCAGGCACTGCTCAGGATTTGTCACTGCTGTTGTCCTTTTCCGTCCCCCTGCCAATTCCAATGCTGAGAGCTGTGTTTGTGAGCAATCATCAGGCTATTGCATTGAGCTGCTTCCTCTCTGAGAGTCCCCAGTTTTTTGGATGCAGTGTGACCACAAAGTGTGCTGGAGTTTGTGCTCAGGACAGGCTGATTAAGCTGGAGTCTGTGCATTCTAATGATCACTGGAGACATCTGGTTTCACCGAAGAAATTCAAACCAGAATGCCTCTGAATGCACAACTGGACTGAAATTAGTGTTTTTAACATCAACTGCAGTCGTGCTGTTTAGCCTTTTTTCTCTCGTTCTACACTGATTTTAACCCTTTCCACTCATCAGCAAGTTTGTGCTTGAATTTATGTATAATCCTGTGTAGCATAGGAGAGAGGCTGCTTTAATTTCATGGCTTTCAAGTTTTTTTGGTTTTTTTTTTTTTAAAGATGCGGGATTACTTTAAATTGTTTTAAAGAGATCAGTGAAAAGAAATTGACCATCTCTCCCTTTGTGAGACTGGCTCTGTTGCAGAAGGTGAGGATTTCTCCTCTACCAAATGCCAGTTACAGAGGAGCTTGTTGTTTGACACATTCTTGGCATCGAGAATTTTACGATCTGAGTCTGGATTTGCAGAGGAGAGTGCTGTTTTGAATGCATCAAAAACCTGCATCTGGCTTCTGCATGCTGGATGGATGCATTTAGAACGTGCAGCTCCTCTCCTGGTTCACTGGTCTGATTTGGGACAAAGCTGTGACAGCGCACTCGGAAGTGCTCTCGATGGCTCCTTTGCCAGGCTGCTGTTTGCCAGCTGAATTTAGCATTCTCCTTCCCCTGATCAATGAATAGATTTTTCCCTCAGATCCTCTTTTATTTTTCGGTTTCCTCTGCAGCTTTTTTTTTCCCGTGGAAGATGAAATCTGCCACAGGGGCTTAGATTTATTAACTGCTGCCTGAGTCGCTTTGTGTGATGTCAGGGCGGGAGAGGAACTGATTGTATCCTTAGAACTGGCTTAACAGAAAGGCTTTGGATAATTCCGCAGATTTTTAAGATGTTGTGTTGGCTTAAGTGATTAGTGTGAAAGCTTCAAAGAAGACTAAATATTTAAGGCTTTATTCTGCCCTTACTTCTACCCATGCATAGCTCTGGATTTTCACGTTTGAATGAAAAAGTAACTCTTCCTCTCCCTTCCACCCCTTCCCCTTTCCACCTCTCCCCCGTTCAGATGGCACAGAGTTGGTATTCTGTGTTCCAGCAGTTGGTGGGCAGTTATGGAATCCTGCCAGGTACATGGCAATGGGGGAAGGAAGGCAGTGTGCAAGTGGGAGGAGTGGATGCAGGACATCATTCCCTGGCTTTAGAAATGCCTGCTGAACGCTGCTCTTCTCAAGATCCCATTTGCCATCTGTGACTGCTGTAGCTAGGAACTCTTCATTCGGTCAAGGTGAGGAAGTCCTCAGCCTGGGATTAACTTTTTGCAGTCCCATGGGGTGTTGTGTGTCAGTGAAGTCAGAATTTGGGGTGGGAAGGGCTGACTCGATCCACTCTGTTCCCGTGGAGTATTTCATTAGGGCTTTTCACAGCTAAGCAGTGGATTTTGTCTTTGCTAGGTGAATTCTGGTTATTCCACTGAGCTTCAGCTCATTTTTCTGAGGGCTGTGCATGAAGGAGTGTGCAGTGGTGCAGTTCCAAGGGAAGTGTGCATTCCTTGTTTTTCAGCAGCATTACTGTATATTGGGGTACCCAGGGCTGGGCTGGGTAGCCCAGCTGGCAGGTCCTGCCAGCCCAGACAAGGTATCTATCAGTCATTGCCAGTGAGAGCTGTTGAATTGATCACTACTTTCCCTCCTGGCCCTTTCTCTCGGTGCCTGGGGGGCTGAGGCAGTTGTGTGAATTACCTCAGGCTAATTGCATTAGCAGTAGCCAACCAGGGCAGCTATTTGCCTTTTGCCCCCCAGCCAGCCCTCCTCATGGATGTTTTCCTGCTGTGGCTTTCTATCCTGCTAGGTTTGGAAGTGTTGAGCTAGAGACTGACTCTGCAGCTCTCACCAAATCACAAAGTGCAGCAATCCCTCACAGGAGCACTCCTGGAATTGTTTAGAAGGACTCATTGGGCACACTCAGTGTGGAGATGCTTTCACCCCGATGGACTGCTCAGACCCGTTCAGCTGATGTGTGCTGTGTTCTCTGGGAGGAGTCTCAAATGTCACTTGCAGGAAAACTAATCTAATAACTGTAGCCCTGAGACAGGCTCTGAACTGTGTCTCTCGTTAGCCATGTGTTTTGTGGTGACCTCTGCCAGCCACAGCAAGCAAACAGGGGCACTGGTGTGCTGTGGATGAAGGAGGATGTTGATTGTTCAGGATGTTCAGGGAGTTCTACCCCTGGAAAAAAGCCTAGAGGACTTTTTTTATAGCTTTGAAGGGCAGAGCATTTGCTGTGATGATTCACTACCTCTGCCAATTTATAGTTGAAAGGTGGGCTCTCTTCATTGAAAGGGATTGATGGTTCTGAAGAAAGCAAATTTAAGTTGGTTTTTAATCCTTTTCTTCTTAAGTAAGAGTATTGCTTTTCTCCCAGCTGTGCAGAAAGTGAATCTGATTGCTTTCAGTTGTTCCTTCATGGAATTCACTTATGTTCCCTCGCAGTAACTGAGGAAGTGACTGACTTTTTCATTATACTTCTGTTGGTACAGATTGGCATGGAATGGCCCTCTTGATCTTTTATGAAATGGAATCATGTGGTTCAGGAGAAGGAGAGAAGAGGGAAAATCTTTTTAGACTTCTCCCTCTCCCCTGCACAAGTTCTTTTTTTTTTAATCATTCTTGTGTAATTAAATATTTGCTACTGTTTAGTAAAATCACTTGGAATTTATCACCAAGGTGGCAAATGGTAAAGCTTGAGAAGCTGATGATGAGTCTGTGGAGCTTTGGAGTTGGCACTGGAAGGTTATGAGCTCTAAGGAGTTTCTGACCTCAGGAATCCTGGATCCCAGGAGAGCATCAGAACAACACTTGGGTCTGTGGGTGAGGGGTTACATTCAGCTGACGCTTCAGAGTAAGATTTATTATAATCTGGCTATTCCCCACCTGGTACTTGAAAATAAGTAAAACCTAATCTGAAAATGGTGCATTCTGTTAGTGTGCCATTGGAGTGGGTAGTTTTGTTATAGAAGTCATTATTCTTTTCTTTTTGTGAGAGGATGAACCTTCATTTTACCTCTGCAGTAATCAAGGTGCAACACGTCAGAAAAACCAGTGCATTAATTTAGCTGTTTACTGTGGTACTTTTTCACGCTTAAAATTCATACTCAAACTGTGCTCCTGACTTTCCCTGGAGAAAAAGAAAAGTGTATGTGTAAATACTTGTAAAATTGTGATGAACTGCTTCTGTGCTGCCTCACACTTGGCGTGCACACATGTGTGTGCTGAGAGGTGGCAGGGATGTTAGCTTGGGGTTGTGTGCTTAACGACACTCTGCTTTATAACCGGTGGCCATGAGGAATGGCAAGGTTGCTTTTAAGCTCCGTGACAGATTGCCAGGGGAGCCAGGGCTCCAGAGCCGTTCATTTGGCTGTGCTCTGGGGAGAGCAGCCAGCCATCCATCCATCCATCTGAGTCAGCCGCAGCACGGCCCTTCCAGCTAGCCAGCCACTTAGAAAATGTGCTAGCTGCTTCTGGGGATTAATTGGGTTAATCAGATTAGTTTAGCAAGTTTCAAGAAGAGAACTGACCGAGTGGTCGCTGAAGCAGCCCATGTAGAGGAGAGACAAGGACAATAACTGGTATTTTTCATGAGGATGTCATTTCACATTATAAACATTTAGCAGTATATTTCTTCATCCCCAGTGCCTATTAATACCTCTCTGTGGCTCACTTTGGAAGGCTTTAGACAATGTACTGGTTTTGAGTCCATTTCTTCCCAGTTCCTCCCATACTGCTTTCTTTCATATCATTTTCTATACTTCCTCCATCCCTCATCAATTTCCCCCTTCTCACCTTCTTGAAAGGCTCATGAGCTGAAAGAACAGTGATCCTTTCACATGCGAACGATGGAAACACCTGGATTTGTATCCCTTAACACTTTTTATCCTGCTTTTGTCAGTGAAGACCAGGCCAGCTCACATTACAGTCAGCAGGGAGCAGGAGCTGGGTGGGAATTTGCAAGCTCAGAAATGAGCTTATGAGCTCACTGGAAAAGGAATTGCAAACAGTGGGTTCTCAGCAGCATCAAAAACCTGACTTAGTTCTTTTCAGAAGGAAATGGAGAATGAGAGATGTATGTTATTGAGACACTGCCTCACTTATCTGTATCTTCCGTAAAATCTGGAGTTTAATTAAAATGCCACAAAAGTTTAGCTGGAGTAAAGAAATATGGAATCTCTGTTAATATTGAAGAAGCCCTTTGACTTATACCAGTTAAGAATGTGATGTTGAAGAAAGACTGTTCATAAGGGGGATGCTTCAAAGCTGGGTATTTTAAATGTATTTCTCTAAGTGGACTAAGCCTTTTTCATTGCTGGTATTTAAATACTGTAATTGACTTTAATAGAAGTTCAGAAAATGTAGACATTGACAGTTATGTTCTCCAGTCCTGGTGACTTGAGCCTATTTTCAGTAAGAACTCTTCAAAGCATGTGAATTTGCAAAATAAGTTTGCAGCATTCTTCATTATACTGAAAAGCATATTTTACCACAAGGGTTTCAGTAGAAATCAAAATAAGATGTGATACTTATTAGAAGTATAGTAACAGCATTCTGTTAATACTAAAGAAGCTCCCCTTTCCCCCAAGATCTTTGGGTTGCTTTACCTTCATTTACTTGCTTTTTGACATCTTCTTTACTTCCATTCTGTAAGAGACTAGCTGCACAAGCTCAGCTATTTTGTTTTTTGAGGAATTAGCCATTAAATAGCAATGACTTAAAATCTTCTTTGATTGATTACATGTAACTGTCTGAATTGCAGCAGTAATTCGATGTAGCAACCCTTGCTTATGAGGTGTAAAGTAATTTATCCTGCTAATAAACCATCATTGTATGCTTGCTAAGAGAAAATATCAAATTCATTCCTATTACTCTGTATTTTTATATCTTGATTCTGTTCAAATTTCTGCTGGAATATGAAAAAATATTCAATCACTTCTTGTCAGGAAGATGACTTTGAAATCCTTTGCAGTGAAAAAAAAATCAAGACAAAGAAGTGCCAAACAGGAGTTGTATTCTGTGCATGTAAATAGGTTCTGCACCGTAATTAGTGATTTTCTAGGGCTGGACCGGAGGCCCTGTATTTCCATGGGAAAATACGTTTGATGTGTACCATCCCTAATTTCTGCAGTCCTGAATAACCAGCTCTAATTCTGCTGTAATGAACCATGTGTTAATGTTACAGCCTTCTGTCCAGCCAGAAGCCAAAACACCATGTCTGACTTTGTAATGAATCTTGCAGTCGTCTTGTTGCCTCCGTGGGTAGGCTTTTGTTCCAAATGTGCCTTCAGATATTGCAAGTTCTCATTGAAACCCACAATGCTTCCTCCGCTTAGGCTTGGCTTTGCTCGACTTCCCGACTTTCCTGGAAAGTGTGAATGTTTCAAAGCACTGAGGGAATTGTTTGTTTGTTTCCTTGTTAGTTTTGGGACGGTGGGGTTTCAAACAGTGGAACTGACTAGAACTGTTGCTATTTCAGTTACGTTTCAGCTGTTTATGTTTCCATTTTGTTTTCTTTTTTTAAGCTGTGAGTCACACAGAACAGAGATAAGGGCTTGCTGTGTATCTCAAGGTGGAAAGTTTTGTTCTTGCAGCCATCAGTTTCTCAGTGTCATTTAATAATGAGCACTTGTTCTTCTGTTGTTATCAGTCACTTTTGCATGTGGGTTTTTAGTTGTTTTCTTTTTCTTCAGATGATTTTCTGCTACAAAGTTGGTGGGTTTTTTGTTTTCTCATTTGAGCTGTGATTTGCAAACTTGCGAACAGAACACACAGTTCAGCACGGGTACAGTCAGACCCAGGGAGATACCGACTGACTTCAGGGAATGTTTGGTATTGAGGGTGACTTGTTCAAATCCGAATCAAATGCACAGAGACCAAGGGAGTGGAATTCCTCCTTCCCTGTAGGAAAAGCCTGTGAGACCAATTCTGTTGCAGTTGTTGTGCAGCAGATCCCACAATGGCCAGAGCAGTGTTCTCCAAGCAGTGTCCTTCAGCCAGCAGGGCTCTGTGCTCCGTTTTGGTGGGGTGGATGTGTTGTGTCCCAGGGACATCACATCCTCATGGCCAGGAGACACCTTGCAGCCAAAGCTTTGGGACCATGCTTTAGAGGTTACAAAGCCATGCAAGGATTGCTCTCAGCTGTTCACAAGTGTTCCTGCTGACTCCCACGGGATGCAGGTAAAGAACATGCAGTATAAACTAACATCTGCTGTAAATGCTGGGCTGTGAGGTAGGTTTCTGCTGAGTTTTGTTGATTTTCAGTCATGTCTATGGCACAGTAAGTTTGCATATAGAGTCTCACGCAATTCAAGTGAGCACTTGTATTCTTTGTCTGCACAGCTTCTCCACATTAGCATAGTTGTTACTCCTGAGAGTATGTGTTCATTCATTGCATCTCAGTGTGGCAGGCAAAGAATTAATTACTCTGAGAAGGGACAGGCCTCTTCTAAAGAGTTTCACAACTTCAGCTTTTAATGGATCTGTGTCCCCTGCTGGGGCTGCAGCGCAGCTTGTCAAAGCATTGGCGGCGGCTGCACGGGTCAGTGGCTCCCAATGCAGGGACACTGTTAGAGGAACCATGACACTGCTTCCTGAGGCTGATTTACTCCGAGCTCCAGCGACTGAGGGGACAGGCAGAAGGGAAATTGTAAGCCTTCTAGTCATTGTTCACAGGGAAAAGATTTTGAAATTCTCATTAAAAACAAGTAGTACTTTATTTAAGGCCGTGTTGCTTGCACGCTCAAGCGCTCAGCTCACTGGTTGCTTCCGAAGCTGATTGCCTAAATGGCCTGGCTGCAGTGCTGCTGGATGTTTGTTTCATTATCTAATGTCACTTATTGATTTTCATTAAAAACATGTCAGCATTGATTTTTCTAAAGCACCCTCGGAAATGCATTCTGACCCTTTTTCATGTTGAATCCGCTGCACAGTCTCCCACTGAATTGGTCTAAAGCAGGATTATTTTCTGCCTAAGAAATGTTGATTAAATATTTTGATGTATGAGTGGTCAAGGCCGCTTTAAGAACAAAGCGTGCCGTGGGGAAATGAACTGAGACAAGGGAGAGGCTGAAAGGGAGGATGCTATAAACCAGGCACTTTGTCCATTCATGCATTGTTATATAAAGTTAGCGATGGAAATAAGCTGAAGGCCTGGTGCTGTGTGTGAGCATCAGTTCCCACTCCAGATTGTATTGACGTGATGCTGATAGGAGAAGGGAGATATTATTTTGAAATGTAGTTAAATCTGAGTACAGAAAAGTATTGCTTTTTCTCTTATTACGGTGACTTTTCAGGGAGCCTGGCGTGTTTGTTCTGTAAGTTTTAAAATGCTGACAGTCACAGAACTTAAATCGATCAGCTGATTTTGTCATATGCCTGTGTTATTATTTTCCTGTTCTCCTCCTCTGGCTCGTTGGGCTGATTTCTCTTATCTGAGCAATCAGTTCTTAGCCACGTGTGGTGATGTGCAGTGACACACGTGTGATGCTCTGGGGTCCCTTAGCACAGCTGTAGGACACTGAGCTCTCTGCTCCAACACTTGTGCTTATGTTCCTGCATTAGCTAACGTTCACAGAATTGACACACAGCTGAAGTTCAGTGACTGGAAAGTTCTGGTGCTGCTGAATTGACTATTGAATTTAAAGCAGTGACGTGGTTTGGGTGATAGTGTGCCACAGAAATCCAAATTCATGTGTGAAAAGAGAGAAGGGCTTTCAAAGTCAGCTTTGTGTCTGTCTCTTCCTAAAGACAAACTAACTGGTTTGCCTATAATTTTGAATTGTTCCTCCCACCACATAGTCTGGACTTTGAGCAAATGATTTTCTTTGGTTTTCTTCTAGTTTTTTATATTTCTGTAGCAGAAAATGTGATTGTAAATGTCGGTACAACAGATTCTAGTCTCTCAGAGAAACAACACTTTACATTCATTAGGTAATTAATAGCCTTGTTTGCCTGGCTGTTGCATCTCTTATATTTTTACACTGCATGAGGATGTGTTGCTTGAACAGTAATGCCATCAGCAAACCTGGTGAGGCAGAGGGAGTGTGTTTGCAGCTGATGGAAACAACTGTTGTGTTGCTGGAATATAACCCTGGCACTGCTTAGTTACTAAAGTGTTTCATGTTCAGTTATACAATTTTTTTGGGAAGAAAAATAGTATATTAATAGAGAAGAATATCAAGAAGCTCAGTATAGATAAATAACTTGGTGTATGGAAGTTTCCAACTCTGAGATTCTTGCCCTATCCTAATATTCCCTCTTTGTAGGAAAAGAGTGTAGAGGAAAAGTACAATTCAAGTGTCTTGATGAATATTTGTATGCTTGAAAATAGCTGCCCAGGTGTGCCTTGTGTCATGTGCACAGGGTGAGGCTCAGGACTCTGCTGAGGGCTGTGTGTGACACATCTTGTGCCATGGTGTCTGTTGCAGTGCCTCTTGACCTTTTGATCACAGATACACAAACCCCAAGGGCCAAACCTCTGAGTGTTTCTGCATGTGCACCTCCCTGGATGCCTCTGGAGCCTCTCCACCTGGAGCTCCTCTTTCCTCAGCCCTAAGGAAAGCTCTCAGCCTTTTCTTCATTCTTCTTTTAATCTGTATTTGTTGTACTCTTAGCTGTTAGCAATGCTCACTCTTTGCAGCACAGCAGATTTTTGGGATAGGCACCCTTCAAATCCTTGCTGTGCTCCCTGTGGGTTTGAGAATTCATCTTTTCAAGTGGGACCAGCAGTACACAGCACTGCTCACCCCTCACTGTCACCCTGCACCCCACAGGTAAGGAGGTCTCCAAAGGCAGACAGACAGACCCCACAGGTAAGGAGGTCTCCAAAGGCAGACAGACAGACCCCACAGGTAAGGAGGTCTCCAAAGGCAGACAGACAGACCCCACAGGTAAGGAGGTCTCCAAAGGCAGACAGACAGACCCCACAGGTAAGGAGGTCTCCAAAGGCAGACAGACAGACCCCACAGGTAAGGAGGTCTCCAAAGGCAGACANACCACAAAGGCAGACAGACAGACCCCACAGGTAAGGAGGTCTCCAAAGGCAGACAAACCCCCCAGGTGAGGAGGTCTCCAAAGGCAGACAAACCCCCCAGGTGAGGAGGTCTCCAAAGGCAGACAAACCCCACAGGTAAGGAGGTCTCCAAAGGCAGAGAGACCCCACAGGTAAGGAGGTCTCCAAAGGCAGACAAACCCCATAGGTAAGGAGGGGCTCCAAAGGCAGACAGACCCCAGCAGCTCCCTTGCTAACATGTCTGGCTTCCACAAAACCACCAATTCCTCAGCTCTTCGTGCAAACGCAGCTGGTGCTGGGCAGAGCTGGGCTGGAGCAGATCAGAGCTCCATGGGGCACAGTGTCCCCACTCCGTTCCACAAGGCCACAGGAATGCACTGAAAGCCCCCAACGTGCAGCCAATTGTGCAACCCTACACCAGACGGGGCTTCTTCCTGACCCCCACCTGTCAGTCAGCTTAGCCCCAGAGGATAAGCTGGTCTTTTGAAGTCAAGGCTTAAAATTGTTGAGGCTGGAGGGCATTTCTAATAGGTTACTGGGTGAGCGGGGAAAAGCAGCAGCACTGTGTATGGTATCAGCTTTGCTTTGATCACACGCTGTAGTGTTGTGCACACACACACGTGAATTTAATAGCTACTGCTTAATGCTTACCTGCACTGGCTGTGCTCCTAAATCTGAACCAGAGGATGTCTGACACAGTGCTCTCCTTGAGCAGATAAATCCGAGGGCTTTTTTCCAGAGCTGGTGGCTAAGGAAGCAGCTCCTTTCCCTGATAAAACAATGAGGGACAATGAATGGACCCTGACTTGTGGGATGTACATATGTGCGTGTGTTAAATGCTGTGAGGCTGCCCCAGCTTGGAGAGTTCAATGCTGTGAAATATATAAAATTAAAAGCAGGCACTGACACAAACCTACCCAGAGCAATGCACTGAAAATACAACTTCTGAAGGGGAAACACCTTCTTCGCCCCCCAAACAACCATACCATAAATTTTCTCCCTCTTTTGGTTTTAGTACTGTTATAAAAAGCCCAGGCCTGCTTTAAAACCTGAAACTTTCTCTTACAATGGCCGGGGCTGAGCTTTGAGGCACTGCCACAACTCATTGTCTGTGGAAGAACCCTTGCTGGGAAGGCTGTGATTTATATCAGCCTGCCTGTCATGGGGTGAAAGGAATGCCCGGTTTTTCATTTTGATCAAATGTTAGGTTTGAAAACCACCCACTGCTGTAAACTCAGTTGGAGTGGAGAGATGAGATGGAGCACATTGCATGCTTTGTTGCTGAGATAGTGTTTTAAGGCTGGCTGAATCTGTTTCCCATTGCTGAGTGCAGGGAGCAAAGATGTGGATTTAAAAAGGGGAAAACTAAACTGAGTGATTTTTTTTTTTTTTTTTTGGGTCTACTTTCAGTGAAGTACAAGATGGGGTGAGAGCAGTTCAGGAATATGCAGTGTCTTCAGTGCAGACACTAAAGAAGGAAAAACCTCTGGTGTAGATGAGCTTGTAGAGAAGGTGGGGGTGGAATTTATGGGGATGGAATTTTCCAAAGGGACTAACAGAGATAATCACCTAGTTCCCTCTGGAAACTGATGGACCTGCCTTTATACCTAAAACTGGGAGGGGAAAACAAAACAATTCTCATCTGAAATTGAGTTTATCTTCTGAGATTTCTTCAGTTTTTCCCATCCACTCTTTTTTAGTTCTTTGTCTTCTGTTTAGCAACTTTCTCATGGCTTTCCTTTCTGAAAGTTTGGATGTTGATACAATTCTAGAACCATGATATTCTTTCTACTTAAAATGCTCAATAGTTACTGTGGCATTTTCTTCTCTTGACTGTGTTGGCAGCAGCAGAGAGAGTTTTCCCTGGTTTTGAGTTCCATCACAGATTTCCAGCTTGGACTGCCCTTAAGGTATAAAAGCATCTGATCTGAGTTTGTGGCTTTGAATTTGTGAACATTCAGTTTCTGATCTTTCTTAGGTTAATTCTCATTTTGGCTGAGTTTTATGATATAAAATAACATTTTTACCTCTCTTAATATGCCTTACATTTACTTAGTCTTAAAATGAGTATCAAAAAATCGGAATCTGAGGTTTTAAGTTAGACTCGGGAGCAATCCTTCCTATGACTGTATTAAGGAACAGCTGTAAGAAGTTCCTTTGGGCTCCTGTGTTAAGAGCAGAGGGAATTCTGTGCTGTTGAGTGTCTGCAGACTCGTGATCACAATCTTTAGATAGTCAGTGTGATGCCTGTGAGCAATTTTTATGATTAAGGGTTGACTACTATAAGTAAGAAAACCATTGTCCCTTACTCTGCTGCCGTTCCATTTGCAAACGTAAAATTAGGAGATGCAGATAATTTCCTGCTCTGCCACCACAGGCTGCAGAACCTTGGGCAAACCATGTCGGTGTTCACCTGATACAAGCAGCGATAATACAGCCTCACTGGGGTGCTTTGAAACTAAGCACGTTCAAGATTAAAATATTGTGGTGACAGTGGGGAAAAAATCCCCAGTGTGCCCCGAGCAGTGTATTTGATCAGCCCTTCAGGTCACAGGAGATTTAAAGGCCATCTGTGGTATGACTCCATGACTTCTATAAACCAGGATCAAACGTGATTCATGCATTTGTGTGGTCTGACCCCTCGGAATTCTCTGGTCAAGTTATGTTGGGAAGGCAGAGAAGCATTGAGCTTTGCTATCAATTTTTATGTGTGTCTTTACAGAAAACAAAACCGTGTCAACAGCTGATGGGCGTTTTGCAGGTTTTTGTCACAGTTTCAGGGACATGAGTAGCGAGTTAAGTTGTGCCTTTCAAATTACACTGTAGAAAAATTCTGAATATTTTTGAGGCAGTTAATAAGGGTGTTACAAAGTAAATTATTTTCACCCCCATTAAATAATTTAATGCCAGAGCTGCTGGACTAGAACACTAGCTATTATTACTAGGAATACACTTTAAAACACTTGCTTTTCCATATATATTTTTAAGCCACAGATGATACCTTTATTGGTTTTGTATTTCCACATATAAGGAGGGGAGTTACTCTGTGGCCATGTAATTGTGTCCCAGCTGGGAATGGCCGAAAGGGATGACTGATTACAGTACCTAACAGTGCTCTACAAAGGTGCTTTGCAAATCTAGGAAAAAATCCAAGGTTTGTTTCATCAGGGCATCAAAGACTGAGGTTTTTTACCATCAAGCTGGTACTGATTCCCAGCTGGAATGTGTTAACTGCAGGCATTATTGTTAGAAATGGCAAACATCAGGTAACATTGCACTGTGGCGCTGGAGATGATTCTCAGATTTCTCTTGCAGCTCTCGTTTGTGAAATCTATATCCTGTCTTTTTCTTCATAAGGTCCAGGTCTGGATTTCTTGCCTTTTGGTATTAACTTCGTGCTTGTTCTGTTCAACATGTGATTTAGCAGCGAGCAGAGTACTAAATGTCAGTGTTTTGGAATGTTCTTGTCAGAGATGTGGGGTTAGGATAACATTTGGTTCTCTGTTATTTTGCTGGTGTGTCTGAAGCTGGAGAATCAAAGCAGGGCTGAGCTCTGACAGGTCTGACACTGTCTATCTGAAACTGGATTGCAGATAAGGATTTCAGAGTTTAACAGCCATTCAGCAAACTCTGCAGGGCTTCCAGCAGGGAGGTTTCTTGCTAGGGAGAGCAAAGGCCTTGTAAGGGCGGGCTGAAGCTGCTTCTGAGTAGCAGTGAGGTTACGATTGTCTCCCCAGCTTCTGTAATAAAAGTGCATCTTAGTGTGCCAGCAGCAAGATTCTTCCTAGTTGTAAAAAGAGATTATCAATTGAAAAATGCAGTGTAAGTTCATTTAAAATCCTCCGTATTAAGTAAAATCAGAGACTTAGCATATCTGCATGTTACCATATATTCATATTTAATTGCTGCATTTCTATCACTTAGATCAATCATCTTTTTGTATGATCTGATTTGTTTCAGTTGTGGGCTTTCTGGAAGGGAGGTGGAATTCACAGCAAAAGCTGAAAATATGGAAAAAGCAAGTTTGATGTGACAGAATATTATTATAAATGTGAGAGTAGATTATTGCTTACTCTTAATATACCTACATAGATATTTGATTCCTTGTTAGCAGGTTAAAATGTTAATGATAACTATTGCAGGATAATTGGTACTTCTGAGCCACGGGAAAGGAAAAACAGCTGAACGTACTACTGAGTGAACAGTCAGTGTAAATTAGGGAGTTCTTTGGACCAGTCCCACTGGGCCCTGGAAATTTGGGGACCTCAGTGTTTCATCGAAGGACTAAGCCACAGTCCTCTGATGGAGAGAGATCTGAAAATAGCTGGAGGGGTCAGCGCTGACCTCTCTTGTGAAGCTGGAATTTGTCCAGAGGAGTTCTTATCTCTGAGTTTCCCTCCCACACCTCAGTTTTGTGCATTTTATTGCACACATTTCACCGAGCAGGAAAGGAGAGCTGCTGAAAGCTGCCTTAAAAACACAGACTCTGAAGGGATCCGGGGGGGAAAAGAGGGCAAATTCTTTTTAATTCCCATTTGTACAAATAATTCTCAGATTAAGGATTTTGGCTGAGAAAGAGAGGCTCAAGTCTGAAATGTATGACCCCCATGTGGGCTTCATGGGGAGCAGCTGAACAGAATGCTTCATTTCCAAAAACCACTGCACAGCTTCCCGCCCTGTTCTCAGGAGATGATGAAGAAGAAAAAAGACAGCGACTTTGCAGCTGATTAATCACTGGGAAACAGTAATCACTGCTGGTGTGTTTGGGATCATTATTCAAGGACTTTCAGACAGAAATAAACCCAAGAACTCCAACAGTAGCTTTCTCTAATTATTTTCTGTGCTCAGCCCTACTTTGTGTATTGAGCAGACCATTCCTCTTCTTGCAGTTTGTAGTCAGTGGTCTCTGGGGCACAGATTGAAACCATCCTGGGCAGTTCGTGCTAGAAGCTGACTCCACGGGACCATATTTAGGTCTTTACAAGAATTATGGAATTCTTTCAGTCTCTAAAACCACAGCTAAGGGTTTATAACATATTTAAATGTACATATCTGCTTGGAAAACACCTTGATATGGATCTTTGTCGTGTGTAAATTGACACAGCCTCTCCAGAGCAGAGAGAAACTGAGTGGATTTCCACCCACTGAAGTTTGGACCCCTTTGATTTTTCTTTTCTCTTCCATGTGTATAATGCACTGAGAAAGAAGGCAACCCTCTTTAATCTGGGGAGAATTTAGACACTAATCAAGCACTAAAGAGGCACCATGCCGAGGCTGAGAGCTAAAATCCCAAGGATGAAATCAAGTAATTGCTTTATCTCTTTCTTTTCAGACATCTAGAGAGATGCTTAAAGGCAAAACTTAAAGTAAATGAATGAATGGAGCCAAGTGGATTTAGGGGGGGATGGATGTATTAAAGTTCCAGGGAAAACAGCAGCAAATAGGTGACATTCTGTGCAGCTTACAAAGGCTTGGCAACAGCAGCATTCAGGCTGAAATCATCTCACTGAAGGGAAAACATGCTTAATAAAGGACAAAACGTTTATATATATATATATATACTTTATTTTTTTTAAAGTCGCTTGTAATCAATTAACTACCATAAATATTGTGTTCAGCACTTAACCATCTTCATGTCTGTAATTTCTCTGAGATTCCTATATTTGCCCAGGCCCTGAACAATTGCAGTAGTGATTTAGTGATTTTTCTCATGAATATAATTTGAGAGATTCATATTCTCAGAAAGGAGAAAGACAAAAAGCCTAGAGGAGGGAAGGCAGGGAAGAGTTGGGCACTATTTTTAAATGAGCTATTGAATCTGTATAGCAACATGACCATTTTACAGTCACATTCTGTTGTAGCCAGTTTTTCATACTTTGCAATAGGTTGGGATCTGTTTATTGGTACTGGAGGGCTTTTTCTTTCCTTGGCTTTTTCTCATGTAGATAGTTTTATGCTTCTCATCTAGGTTAGGAACAAGAAATGCAAATTTTTTACCAGACTTGAATAAGCAAGCTGTTTCCAAGGAAAATAGTTTCAGTCTTGGATCTGGGCAAAGAATTTACAGTATTTTTGAGCTCACTTTGTCTAAACCAGTAAATGAATAGTGATACAACAACCTTAGGTAAGGCTAGTAATAAAAAGGTTAAAAATACCTATCAGATCTTTGTTTATAGCAAGGAGGCTCCTGCCACGTCAGCTGCTTGTTCAGTTTAGTGGGAAAACTATTGACATCAACTTCCAGCTGTAAAATAGGGAGTTGACACTGCAGATGGAATTTTGCTTAAACCCCAGAGGCCAGACTTTCTCAAGAGCTCAGCCTACGAGCAAACATGGAAAGAAATTATCAGATTTCTAGAGCCCCAAAGAGTTGAGTTTCAGAGTTACTGCTTCTGGGTGCTGGCTGCTCCCAGACTCCATATGGGGTAATGCAAGTTCAGCCTGCAAGACTGCACCCTATATGTGTTGTAACTTTAATTTTGGCCCCTGAGAAGGCCAATTAACTCATACAGACCTAATGACAGCTCATCTGCACTTTAATTAGCCAGGGCTGTGATCATGTTTAGTGCAGGAGCCATACTAAAATGCCACTCACATTTCACTTTAAGTGCTCTGTGTCAGACACCATCACCCAGCAATGAGCTGCTGCTATTAAATTTCATAAACAATCATTTGAAATAAAGAGTTGTCACAGGAGTAGACTTAAGCAGCATTTTAATGTAGCATCAAAGGCTCTGCTGTGCTGAGAATTACAAAACTCTCCTGCAGTCAGGAATAAAAGGTCATCAGGTCTTGGTCAGACTCACCTGAGTGACCAGGTATTCCTTGGGCCAAGGAATTTATCTCTGTGTGATTTCTCTCCTCCTTCTGGAAGTCACAGATGTCATTTTGGAAATCATAAGGCCACCAGACCTCTCTTAGCATCTACCCTGGAAACAACTCCTCCAGCATGGCTGTAGAGCCTAGCAGAGGATGGAAATGAAGAAAAACCCAGAAAGGAAGGAATTGATTCTGAAAAGCAGTTTGCAATAGTTCCTCTCTCTAGTCTAGAAGAGGTTAAAAAGCTGCTGATTCAGTTTTAACACATTAGGGCACTGTGCAGGATTTTAACTTTGATGGCAGTCCAGCAGTTACATCTTCAAAGATATCTTTTAGTATCTAGTGGCAAGGTTCTGCTCTCATTTACACTTCAGATGCCTAAGTAAGGAAATAACACCTATTTCTCAGCACTTTTGGCAGAAATATTGTAACAGAAATAAATATTATCCATTAGCAGAGTGCCTTAGTTAGCCTCACACTGAAAAAGGAGAGTTGTGCTGCATGTTCACTGTGTTTCATTTTTCCTGAAGCAATTGTCTTTTTGCTTTTTGAATTCTTTTCCTTTGCTCTTGAGTGCCACGTCTGGTGAGGTCTGACACACCCAGTAATCCCTCTCATATCTGCAGTTACAAAAACCTGGAGAAATCTAAACCTACCATGGAAACATGCTGGTTTAATCAGGATTTTTATCAACTGTTTTGCTTTGCTCCCCCAAGTGTTTTGGAGTGCTTTCATAGTACGTGCAAGGGAATTCTGGGAGATGGAAATAAGGATTTGTATGTAAAATGTGGGATTTGAGGGGGTTTAGAAGGGAAGATTAACTGAGTGAAATGTTTAGATCTCGAAATTTCCTGCAGAGAATGCATGTTGTTCAGTGGGGAAGCTGTCCTGAAGGAATGGTCTCACATCTCTCCCTGCAGCCTGCTGAGCTGTGAGTGGAGCTGTGGCTGGGATGAGCAGGATGATTCTCTTGTGTTAGCAGAAAATGCTAACATTTTCGTTAAGAGTTTCATCCTGCTTTGTATGAAGAATGTGATCCTGACTGCAGGTAGTTACTTCTCAAATGAGATTGAAAACAACCAGTATTTAAGGTTTTAGTGAATAATCTAGAGATTAGGAATAGATTCTAGGTGCGCCAATTTCCATTTTACTTTATGACCATTAGCCCGTGCTCACCTTTAAAGATTTGTTTCAATTGGCAGCATCTCCAAGGAGAAATGCAGCTTTAAAAGCCAAAAGAACATTTGTCTTCTTTAGTTCTTGAGATGCTTTATTGTGAAGCCTGTTATGGTTCAGTTGAAGCTTTTTGAGTTGAGGACAGTGTTGAGGCTGGAAGGAAATGAATGGAAAATGCAAAGCAGAAGGAGATTTAACAGGACCAAGTTGTTCATGTGGTTATTTGGCAGTTACAGGAACTAAATGTGCCCAAGAAGTTCCCTGCTTGTATCATGCAAGTCATTCCCACCAACATATAATACTAATATTCCATCAGTGAGGCTTATTTATGCTCTCGTTGTTATAACTTGAAAAATGCTATGAAAAATCCTTTATTTACATTAATAATGCCACTAATATTTCCTGGATCTGTTGAAGTTATTGCTTTTTGCTGCTCAAGGAGATATGGTAATTCAAGTATATAAGCTTGAAGGAAGACGGTGAGAGTTGTTTCTCTGCAAGGAAATGAAGCTAAAACTCCTAGGAAATATTTCTAGCCCACATCGAATTCAAATATCTCCAACAGAGATATTTGCCAGTAAGTGTTCAGTGGGTCTGTTGCTGAGCACAAACATTATCTGAGGCAGCATTCACAGGGTTTTTCTGTGCTCCAGATGGATGGCATGGCCAAGATGAATCATCTCTGCTGTGCATGGCTGAGCTCGGTGGAAACTCACAGAAAATAGAATTCCAGTTTGTCTCTAAGTACTGGAGGCTTGCAGGGAGCTCTTGCAATTGCCATTAATCTTTGAGGAAGCAGGGGGAAGGTCTGGGATGGGCTGAGCAGAGAGCAGGACAGCTGGGACTCAGCACCTCCTTGGGTCTGCTCTTAGGGCAGAGGATTTTAATAATTGCATCTGGTATTGTTTGCTCTTAGGGCAGAGGACTTTAATAATTGCATGTGGTGGTTTATTCAGCAAAAAGCAGTGTTCGTAGTGTTCAGACTGAAAGCACCACAAACACTACTGAACAGCACTCAAAGTGCCTCTGAAGCCTCTAAATGTGAGATACGGTTGTGTTCGTAGTGAAATGCTGAGCATTTTTCATGCTGAGTAAATATTTTCCTTGTTTGCTTCTGCTTAAAATTGAATCTTGGAGGATTTACATGCAAATTCTATCAAGTACCAATCTTTGTTCAGCCCTTGTTACATGTTCTGATTTTTTTTTCTCATTAATTTGAAAGCATTTGGGAAGGGAAAAGAGCCAGTGTTTTCTAATTGGCTAACATAAAGTGAAATTGCTAAATCCATATGTAGGCACCAGACTGTGCTTTGTTCCTTAATGGGGCTAATTTTGCTGAGACCTGAGGGACATGAGCATCAGAAATCAGGTTGCCTGGGTAGGTATTTCAGTTTAAGAGGTTTCTCCCATTCTTAGATGCAGGGCTTACCATGGAGGCAGGAGCTGCATCTGCATACTTGAGGAAAATATTTAAATTACTGCTGGAATTCAGATTACTTTTTTATGAAAAGAACATGTAGCTTTATATATTGGAAAATTAATTTATCTTGCCTGGATTTTCAGTCAGTCCCAAGCAGCAAGAAAGAATAAGTTCATTGCTGTAAACTGAGTTGGTATTATGTTTTTGTTTTTAAGACCAGTTGGATTTTCTTTGCCTTTTGTAAACATTATTGAGAAGGAAATTTCTCAACTCTTTGCAATTAGACTGGTATCAAATATCTAACAAAATTTTATGTCTCTCACTGCCTGTACTATTGCTGGCGTCTCTTGTCGTGTGGAACTTTATGAATGAATAATGAAAATATGTTTAAATATACATTTTCCCATTCCTTGAGTCAATCACTAATATGTTGATATACCTTAATATATTCTGGTTTTATACTTTTAATAATGTCACTTTACACTGCATAATCACCCTTTCAAAGACCCCAAGCCATTTGCTGAGCACTAGTTAAGGCTCCAGACATTTCTTTCTGCAAAAGAACTTTTAGTTATTTTACTTTAGCTTCTACCTACGTAGAAATGAGTGGCCTAAGGTAATTCAGCAGCCCTAGGAGAACTACAGCTGTGGTGCCTCTATTGTGGGATTACCTCATTTTGGATAGCAAAACCTTCATCTGAATTCAGAGCTTTATCATGGTGTAATTACAGTGAGGGGATGTATGGTTTATTCTTGACCAGCTGGTCAGAAATACTCTGGTTTTTCTTATCACCATTGCTTCCACAAAGGATCACTTAGCTCTTGATCTCTGCAGGTTTCTGACCTGCAGTTTTTGGAAAGATGGTGCATTTTTTAATAGTTAAAAGCCTATTTCCAGCTCTTCTGCATTTGAAAGATCTTGATCCTGTAATGATATTTTGTGTTAGTTCTCCTCTAGTTATCAGCATGAGAACTTCCAGAGGAGCAGAGCTGACAAAAGCTTTTCCCTGGAGCAGCAGGACTTTGGCAGCTGTGAGCTCAGCATGCCTGGTGCTGTGCTAGGGGAGGCTGGAGCAGCGAGGCACCAACCTGAGCAAAAATATATTTGCTCTTTACCTGTTCTGCTGTGGATTAAATGAGAACAGATTTTTGGCTCTGAGCATCTGTGCATAAATTCTGTCTGAATAGGAGGCAAGTTATGAAATGAGATCAGCTCTGAAAAGTAATTCTAACCACGGCTAATTTTTTTTTTTTTTTTTAAAAAGGAATATAAATTGCTACCTTTTGAGCAGCCAAAGAAAATTAGGGGCTTGTGTAGGCTCTGAGATTTTGCCAGATTTTTTATTGATTCGTGTTAAGTCTGGTTTGCCTGAAAGTGTTTCGAAGTGGGTGTGAGCTCTGCATGGAGAGGATATTTGTACCTCAGGCTGGGATGGCTGCAGGTACAGAATGCTGTGGAACAGCACTGGTTTAATGCACATTGACAGCATTGAATGTGTCAGTTTAACACCTCTCCGACCTGAGGAGACTTTGCTGACATTTCTTGCTCCTTGAGTGTCTCTGTGGACATTTTCTGCTGTGGGCACTGAGTGTCTGCTGGCATCTGTGCTGCATGGGGTGGAAGCATCAGGTTGGTGCAGCTTTCAGTTGCTGCCTGGCTGGGCCAGATTTGAACCAGGCATGTGGAGGAGAGACTCTTTTTCTGTTTTGCTAAGTTTTCTGAGAGTAAGGATGACAGCAAAGGAGAGGAGAGCAAAAGTAAAGAATACCAGTCATGTAAGGAGGTAAAAAAAGTGAGCTAACACATGACAAATTAGGTGCTTTAAGGACAGTGCTTACTACTCCATGGACAGCTCTGACCATGAGAGATGCCCTAAAAAGCTTTCCCAAAGTGTGCTGTGTACACTGCTGCTGGCTTGCAGGCCACTTCAAAGTGAAGCTCTGAGCAGGTTTGTGAGTCCAAGCAAGCGTGCAGATCTAAAGTACACAGCAGTGGCCTTTGAAATGGGCTGCAGAGGGTTCCCACAGCTCTGCCTGCTGCAGGGGGTGGCTGTGATGGCAGGAAATCCAGCTTTCTCTGCTGTGGGCTTTGTGTGATGTTGGACATGTTTGTTCTGTCTGAATTATGGTCCCTTGGCTCCAAAATGAGGAGAGGAGCACACCTCTGCCTCACAGGGGCTTTGGGGGATAAGAGCTGCAAGGTTCCAGGGCAGAGGGAGAAGATGCCTGATTATTGCAGCCAGCCATGGGGTGCTGTGGCATTGCAGGGTGTTTATCCCAAGTCAGGACTAAGGTTCAGAGGCAGGGAATGTGTGATCTGCAGAGTGCCTCCACTAGAGCTGGTTCTAATTAGTCATTTTTATGAGCTCCAGAGTCAGACAAAAATGAGGAGCCCTCCCCTTGTGTAGTTTCCTGTTTGCTGGGTGCATGTAAAAGAGATCTGGCCCTGATGTATGTTAATAATGAGCTGATAATGTAAGCCAGCTGAGAGATGTGGAGTTAGTCTGGTGTGCTGCCAAGCGGGAGGTGAAAGTTCAGGAACTGACTCATGTTGCCAAGACCTGGTCCTGTGGAGAAGGTCTGCTCATTAATAGA
Source organism: Grantiella picta (assembly GCA_013397955.1). Classification (NCBI taxonomy): domain Eukaryota; kingdom Metazoa; phylum Chordata; class Aves; order Passeriformes; family Meliphagidae; genus Grantiella; species Grantiella picta. The sequence continues at coordinate 353,018 of VZRM01008759.1, read as the reverse complement.
TTGAGTTTCTCATTAGGGCTACAGAGCATATGCTTACAGCTTTTGGGTTTCAGGCTGAAACCCAATCCCAGTAAAAGCCTGCTGAACAGAGCGGCAGATTTACTGGTAAATAAAGGATTAAAGGAACACTTGGCAGGGTTGTTGGACTGGAAACCTGACTGGCCTTTGAAGATTTCTCCATATTGTAGGTCCTCCCTTTAAATTTATACCAAGAAGAGACATGTTCTGCTCTTTACCACGCAGCCCAGAGGGCAGGAGCTTTACACAGTCTGCTCTGTATCCAGCAAGGGCAGGAGAAGCTTATATCTGTCTTTTAAATCAATGCATGCTGATGCCTTGAAAGTAAAACATCCCCTGTAAGTTGTTAGCTCAGAGCAGCCTGGTGTAAACAGGCTTCTCCTGCACCCCCCTCACTTGGAGCCTTGTCTTTCCACAGAGAACAAGACTCTGCATTAGTTTTCAGAGCAAGCAGCTCAGCATTTACAGCAGCTCTAAAACTACTCTTGTTCTCTTGGTTTTTTTGAATGAGAGTCTCCAGCAAACAAGCACAACTGCCTGCTTGGGTTACAGCCTGTGACGTTTATTACAGCTGGCCATGAATGGAGTTCATACTTGGCTAAACAGCTTTAGCAAACTGAAATGCAGACAGGTTTAAATAGACTTATAAAGAGGAAAAAAATAAATATAGAGCAGTCCAAAAGCCCTACAGCTGACAAGAGTGTTAATACAGTACTTTGGGAATTCAGGGTGGCATTAGCTTTATATTTCTCTTTTGAAGGGAAAAATGATCCCCATTAAAGTTTTGGTTCTTGAACGTGGATGATGTAATGGCTCTTGTACCACTGTGCCTTAGCTGGGAAATGTTACCTGAGGAAACATGGAGCCAAAGGGAACTGCAGGATAGGCATTGTAAATTGGGCAGTAAGGTAATAGTTTCCTTTTTCTTTTCATGAATTGGAGTCTAGTGCTTTGTTAACTAATGAAGGAGACAGAAGTGCAGAAGTGGAGATAGCCGTGAATTTTACCGAACCCCTCTTCTAACAGAAGGGTTTCCTTTGTTCCTGCCTGCCCAGAAGCCACAGGCATCTTTAATCATTGCTGAAATCCTATTGTCTTGATCCAGCAGCCGTGCTCGACCACAGGCTTTACTGAAGCCAGATGTCTGACATCAGAAAAGTTGCAGCAGGCAGAAGGTATCCGGCTTTTGCCTCGCTCAGACACGATGTGACCACTCAGGCTGAGAGTGAGTTCAAGAGCTGAACTCACAGTTTGTCAGATGGAAACGAGCTGTAGTGTGCACAAATACATGTTTCACGTGTGCTTGTGCATGTAGAGCATTTCATTGTGATACACAAGGAAATCGACTGTTGTTGCACCAAGAATTACATCATTTCTTTGAAGGAGAAAGAAGGATTTTTTTGAACTGCAAAGCCTCTCTCAAATCGTAGAGACTAAGCTGTGTTGTGGAGTCCACCAGGAACGAAAATTTCCATCAGTGATGGAATTCCTGAGGCAGAGAGGCTTTCCTGAGTGAGGCTGCTGGGAATGAGCAGCTGGGGTCCAGCTTGGCTTGGTGTGGATCACACCTGGGTCTGTGGGGTGTGGATCACATATAGATCACACAAGGATCTGTGGGGTGTGGTTCACACATGGGTCTGTGGGGTGTGGACCACATATAGATCACACAAGGATCTGTGGGGTGTGGATCACACCTGGGTCTGTGGGGTGTGGATCACACCTGGGTCTGTGGGGTGTGGATCACACCTGGATCACCCGTGGATCTCTCTGACAATGGATCCCCAAACACTGCTGGTGAAATCAGTTTTTACCAGCTGCCAGCCCAGCCCCTGCTGCAGGCTCTGTCCCCAGCGCTGATGTGGCAGCAAAGCCAGCAGGGTGTGAGTGAGTGGACAGCAGACATTGTATTGAGACATCTCTGGCCAGACACATCAGCCTCTCTGTCCCTCAGAGGGCAGATAAAAACACTCCTAATGCTTAATAATGTAAATTTGGAGGAGATCTTATGTAAACATATTCAGCGAGCCCTTATTAATTTCCCTTAGGAGCCAGGCTGAATGAAGATGAGTTTCAAAGAAAGGAAGAAATTAAATTTATCGTTAAGGACTGCACATGTTGGAAAAAATTGTAGGGGCACTCTGTGGTTTTAGCTGTGTGAATTAGGGATCTGTGGCAGGGCCGTGGGGGAGGAGGAAGGTTTGAAAGTTATATTAGGAAAGGATAAAAATAGTGCTTGCAAAATGTGTAGCAGGGCTCTATTGCATTGATTTGCAGGGAGCTCTCACTGGCTCTTGAGCGCAACACATTCAACCTCTTAAAAAGATGGTGCAAGTCACTTGCTCTGTGCAGTTCTGTGGTGCTCAGCATAACAAACTGGCATCCATCACTGTCATTTGTCTTTGCCAATGACTTTAAGGACGCTTGAGAAGCAACAGGAAGGTAGGATTGTGTTGTACCTGCTCCAGAAAATACAGGTTTACTCTGTTGTACCTTCAGAGCTGCACAGGCCAATGTGTCTTCATCTTAGGCAGGCTTTTATTTTTGGCTTCTGAATGTACTCCTTTTGTATAAACTTCGTCTTGGAAAGAACTTGGTCCCATTGGCTTCTGCATCCAGAGCTGGAATTGCCAGATGTGTTCCCCCAGAGACTTCCCTCAGGTACAGCACTGATGGAGTATTTTGGTTTGGCCCTTCCTGGGTAGGTTATAGCAAGACGTTAGAGCACAAAAGATACTTTAGAGATGGACTTGTCAATCATCTTCTCTACCTTAAATAATAAAAACAGAATAAAAACCACGTGTTCGTCATTCTTCTGCATTTTCTCACTATGATTTAGCATTCTGTCAGATCTGCTTGTGTTCCTCTGGAAGATTCCCTCTTTTGGATCTCATTCTTCCTCTTGTAGTTTTGACTTCCCCTTGTCCTTGCCAACACCACAACCACTTTGTTCTCTCTGGCATTTCTTGCCCCACTCCCATCTCTGTTGTTGGTAAACTGGGCAGAAGAGATCACAGAAGAGCTGGAAAAAAAATAGGATACCTGAGAGACAGAAATTGGGGGTTTGGGAGCTCACCCCCAAGATCCACAGCGGCCTTTGCTCTCAGCAGCAGCCAGGGCACTTAAAAACAGCCCTGGAGGTGCTATGAGCACAAAGACACCACTGCTCCGACCATCCCTTTTAATTAATCCCTGGGAAAGAAGGTGTTTAACCAGATAAATTTCCGCTCGGTTTCTGTCCTGCTGCTCTTCTGGAATGATGAGTTGCTTTGTGCTCTGTGACAAAGAATTACTTGGAGGTTAAAGGTGACAGCGAGTTCATTTCCCGGACGGGCAGGGCTGTCCCCAACCCCCTCAGCCTCATTCCTCAATTAATCTTCTCATAAATCCTCATTGCATTTTTGAAATTGAGATGATTAGCAGGGTTGTAGCCAGGATGTTGAGATATTCAGGCATGTTTTAAATCACAGCTTAATACATGCAAGCATTTTTAATACATGTAAGTATTAAAAATGTGCGTGCATTGCATCTGTGCAAATTCTGTGCAAATTGCAATCTGTTCCAAATTCCTCCACGAATGAGGAGGAACAGGGGGAGAAGGATAAATGTCTGCTTTAACTCTCGAATTAAATTTTCCTATAAATAATAAACTTTTTTTTCTCAAGAAGCAATTAGAAAATATTTTTGGGGCTGGGACATTGCTAGTACAGCACGTGGTAAGTTTTCTGCCTTTATGAAACTTTATTGATTTATACCAGTGGTAAAACTTTTCTAAGAGTGCAATTCTGCAACAGCTAAAGCCTTGTCCAAGTCAGTCCTCCCATGGTCTGTTTTTCTCCACGATTTCGATGTTTTACACCAAATTTGCACAGATGCCTGGAGACGCCAGGCAGCGGAGGTTGAGGCACTTGGTTACCGCTCGGAAAAGCTGACAGACTAGAATCTAATCTTGGAAGCATTTGCTACCTTGTCTTGCCAAGTTCCATCCATCATCAGTGAGACTCTTCCATCCCATTGCTTTGATGCTTCCCCTGCTCCCCCCAGTGCCACTGTCCCAGTCCTGGTGCAGCAGGGTGGCATGGTGTGACCTCCCCAGAGTGTCACCAGCAGCACTGGTGACATTGCCCCACGGCCACCAGCACCTTCTCCAGGGGCTCTGTGTGTTTCACATAGTGAAAGGACTATTCACAGGTTTGCTCCTGAGTTTGAGCTTTGCAGAGCTAAATTAGGGAAACAAAACCAGGGTTTGTACAGCAGGTATGGATAGGACGATGGAAATCATTTTTGCTGGTAGCATTTTTCTTCCTCTGAAAATGAAGCTCCCTCACGACCCTAAGATAAGAAGCTGAAAGGTTTATTGAAGGCACTTGTTTAAAACCACTTCAAATCCCAGTTAGCTCCCTTTCTGTCAGTGATCAGTGCTCTCCTGTGAACATTCTCATTATGATGACAGGGCTGAGGAAAGTGCTCTGGAAGAAATGAAACTGCTCTCCAGCAGGGATTTTGCTCTCTCGCAGGTGTCTAAGGGTTGTTGATCCACAGTCTGTTGGAGCATGGAAAAGTCTCAGCCTTGTAAACAAATTCCCAGAGAATCCATGTGGCAATTGGATCATTAATTGGCCTAGAGATGACTGGGATTGCCTTTAAAACACAGCACACCACATGACGCTAAAAGCTTGTTTCTGTGCTTGAAAACAGTTTTTTGCCCAGATGTGACATCCAAATCTGCAACTCTATTCGCAGGTCAGGAATTCCTGTTGTTACTGAGTGTTCTCATTGGCTGGAATGGGATTCTTGGCTGTTAGCAGGAGCAGGTTTGAATCGCCCAACCTTTACAAAAATCACGTGGCTTCTGACATTTTTGTTATCTTTCTATGTGTAAAGGAGATTTGGAAATGGCAGGATTGGATTTGTGGATAACAACATCAAATGAGTCTAGAGATGTCTGATTTCTGTGCTTAGCTTTATAGAACCTCCTGGAAAACTCAGTTACGCTGCCTCACTCCCCTGTCCAGATAGTGGGAAAAATGATTGATTGCATCTGTTGTACATTCATTTGCTGAGGTGGGATGATAGTTCTGAAGGAGTTTATTCCACAGCAGAGTCCAGGACCCTGAGAATATGAGCCCTGAGACAAGAATTGCCAGTTATGGACATATCAAGATGTGTGCTGAAAGTGTATCACAAACCCCAGGGGAAGCCTGGCTCACATATGATTCTGAGAAATCCCTTTTTCCTTCTCAGCCTTGGAATTCCTCACTGCCAGGTTATACCTTGCAGTAATATCCCTTGTACTTGTGTAATGCACAGTAGAGGCTGACTTTCACTGTGGGGCTTTTGGCAGCAATGTGAGATAAAGTCCTGTTGTTGATGTTGCTGCTTAGCTTTATTTTTGATTAGCCCCTTTTTACAAGAAAAATTATTCTCCCTTTTTCTTTGTGGAGGGTAAGGGGAAAAACATTGTAATTCATTTATTGAGTCCTCTGTGTCATCTTTCTACACCTTTGCAGCTGAAAGCTTCATCCTGCACAGGTCTGAGCTCCTTGGTACTCTTGGTTCTTGTTGGCTTTTGTGGCAGTGAAGAGTGCTGAGCAAATTGCCCCATTCAGGCTGTAGGACCCTAATCTCTCTTTAAACAAGGAGCTTGTGCAAAGCAATTCAGTGTCTAAACAGAGCAGTGAGTGCCTATCAGCATCTGACAGAGACTCAAACAGCAGAGCAAAGCACAGAGCTATTAAAAACCAGAGAAGGAGACACAGGACAAGGAATTGATATGTTGCCAAGGCCAGAACTTGTTCGAGTTTGTAACTCACATCTTGCATGTTCCCATTTTTATGACACTTGGGTACTTTAGGAGAAAGCCCAGCTAACTGTGATATTCGTGCATTTCGATCATTATGGCATTCTGGCCAAACTTTAAACTTGTGTGGGGGCTTTGGTGAGCCATCTTGTCAGGCTAAATTTGATACATCCCCTGCAGAGAACTGTCTCTCACGTAATTGTGCTGCCATGAAAATTAGGCTTCTTCAGCTACATGTCTTGAGTGGAAGATAAACAGTCCAGGTCTCTGAAAAGGTACTGGTTGAGTCAGAAAATACTGATCTTATACCAATTGTCTGCATATTCCCCACTTTGTGACTTCCTCTGGGTTATTTTTGCCTGCTTTAAAGACTAGAAAAAAAACCCAGACAGATAGTGTTTTACTTGGTCTTTTGTGTGCAGAACTCGAGGTGATTTTTGAATCACAAGTCAATCAAACTGAATGATAGCTTCTCTCATTTCATCGCCAGAGAAACTGGGTTGCACAGGTTTCCTGTGGCTACCATATGTTTTTGATGGAGCTGGCAATAAACTCCGGTGTCCTAAATCCTTCTCTTCAGCTATCAGCCAGGATCATCGAGTGCTGTTTGCTTTGTGCTGGCAGTGCTGACACAATGGATGGATGCAGAATCCATGGAGTTCTCCACAATGAGCAAGCAGGGCTGGCAGGATAGGCCAGCATGTGACATTTTGCCCACTGTATGTTGCTCACAGGACACTGACATTTGCAGTCCCTGGCCAGCAGAAAACCTGAGCACCTGAATGGTGTCTGGATAGAAGAAGTTTTCCAACCCTTTTCTCTTAACAAAAGCTTTCATTAGCCGAAATTCGAGTTCCAGGTATTTCTCTTTGATTCCACACAGTAAACTCGCTTAAATAGGTCAGATGGCCTCGGCAGTACAGACAATTGGGAATGTCAGCCCTGGGAGGGGGAGAGATTCCGGAAATCTTCACTGACCTTTGCATGTACACTGTTGTTTTACAGACTTTTAAGGTCATCAGCCAGTCTGAGAAAACCATTTATAGATTTCAGTCCTGAATGTCAGGCAGTCTTTGACTGACACAGCTCTATGAGTAGAGGGTGAGAGAGAAGAATAGATCTGTAATAAAAGGCTGTTTTGGAATTTTGCAAAGGGTGGGATGCACAGAACTGCAAAAAACAGCAGAAGCTGTTATTAAAATATTGAAAATGCATTCCTAATGTGCAGTTTTCTGAAAGTTTTGTGTTTCTAAATTAGTCTTTAGAGATTCTCTTTTGTGTTAGTGAAAAGGCTGTACCTCCCAAGCAGCTATTTGTGGTTTATACACGTGTCTGTTGTGTGGTAATCCTGGGGAAAATGGAACAACCTGACAGATGTTGGGTAAGGCTTTAGAATGCAGAGGTCTAATCCTGCCTTCTGATCGATGCAACTAAAACAAGGAGTTTTACATGTAGCTAATGACTCTGCTCTGGATTGTCTGCACATCAGTCCAGCCATTCACATCACCCTTTGAATTCTGCATGAGTTCTTGGCCTCTGTGCCTTCCTCCCTGCCAATGAGCTCTATCATCTCATCATACTCTGTTTGAAATAGTTTTTTTAATCCACTTTGAATTCCCATCATTTAATTTCGGTGACCATCCCATTGTTTTTGTGTTTCAAAGGAGTGCAGTGGTGTTCAGTCCTTGCTTTAGGTGCTTGTCGTGTTCCTGGCAGTTCTGAAATGCCAGTGTTCTGCCTCTGCTGGAGAAGACTGGGGCAAGTGTTCACTTCTGTACTAAATTCAGGATTGTCTCTTGAACTTCAGTGAAGATTTGTTCTATAGTAATAGAGAAAGAATAAATTCATTAAGGATATACTCTCAAAATGTGAGAGAAGTCTATTTGATAGAATATTATTGCAGTTTTTCATTTAACTATATACTGAATGAATTAAGTTAATCTCTCCCACTGAAATATAATAGGAAATTTGTTCACAATAGCTGATGATAATGTCTCCTGACAATCTTTGCAATGTGGTTTAATTGAACTCTGATCCAGGCTAAATAAGACTCTGTCTACATCTGGGCTTAAAACATGTCTGGTTGGTTACCATATATGATATATATGAATAGGGATATCCCATCCCAGCTCAGTCAGCAAAACCCTGCAGGTACAAACTTATCCTTGGACTTCAGGCTTCAGTTTAGTGAACTCTGGATTAAAAAAAAACCTGATAATTTTGTTAGCAGCCATTTATTGGATGAAATTTCCCTCACCAGGTGCTCACAGGATATTTGAGAATAGGCTGCAATTGCCCTCAAATATTTGCTGTATGGATTTGTTTTTGCCAGATTTGTTTGCAGAGTTTACTTTTAGCTTCACAAATTGTACACCATAAGCATTTGACACTTGACCTTGCAGTGTGCAGTTAGTCCAGGAGTCTCTGTGTTCCTCAGAAGATGGAGCAGATCAGTTGGGCACACATGAGAAACAGAAACTGTGCCTTCTGCAGTTACCCTGCCATCCAACTGACTCTTTGGAACGTTCACAGAATTGCAGTTTTTGAGCCAGGAGGGAGTCTGAGGCTCCAGTTATCCCTTCAAGTTGTGCTCAGGAAAATGGTGCTTTTCATGAGAGAATCCAGGCTGGATGTGAAGACATGAACGAGCTGTTGCTCCCTTTGTTGCAATATTTAATCAGCATCACAGTTAAAAATCTGTTCCATGTCCTGAATTTGAGCTTGTTTCGTTTAAGATTCCACTCGGCCTTTCCATCAGCAAAATTTCCTTTTCCTAGATGTTAAGCAAAGGGAACTTGGAGGGGATGAGAACACAGCTAAGGTCATTCTGAGGTCTCAATGAACGTATTTGCTGAGCTCTAGTTCTGAGCAAAATATTGCTACAAAGATTTCGTACACTGTGAAGACACTGAATGTGGTGCTGGCACAGAAAATTAAGGGAAAATGAACCAGAAAACATAGCTGTTGACATTTTGTGGTGACAGAAACATCTGTGCTGATTGAAGTGAATCTTTCCTACTTTTATTCTTCCCCTGTTCTGTATTTCCTGAGCTGCAATATGCAATTTGCTCTGCAAGAGCAGGACAGGTTTGTAGTGGAAGATGGAGTCAGAAGAGAATTCAAGGATATGGGGATTTTTGTGAAGGGATGGCTTGTGTAAGGTGCCCATCTGGATGTAGGGGCAGGTGGGAATGAATGTCCCTGGAAGGAACTGGGATCATTTTTACAGCATTTGCAGGATTTTAGGTGGTGCTGTAAATAATATCAGGTGGGGTTTTATTATTTGTAAAACTCTGGTGGTGGCATGGAATTGGAACAAAAGTTAAAATAAATATGATACAGCATTCACTTGTAGCTGCATTTAGGAACGGAGGAAAGGTAGAGGGTAAAGCTGTTGGGAAAAGGAGGGAGAAGATCCTCCCTTCAGAGTGACTCAACTCTTGGTGGAGCTTCAGCTGTGCTGGGGGAACAGGAGAACACAGAGGCACAGAGAGCTGTTTGGCACTTTTCCTCTGGTTTGTGCTCTGGAAGGGATAATTATCAGTGTGCCTTGGAGGGCCGTACAAGGTGCACAGAAAGCTTATCCCGTTTCTTCTCCTTCACATGGGCAGATGTCTTCTGCTCCTCATGACTTAGTCTGGCTCAGGACCTTTGGCTGAGGGGACAGGCAGATGGTTGCCCTGAAGGCTCAGTGGCTCATCAAACATCAGGCACTGAAGATCTGTGGCCACTGGCCAGCAATCTCCCACCCACGATCTAAACCCTCCATTCCCAGTCCAAAAGAAAGTCAGTTCAAACCAACCTCATAAAAGAACAACTCCAAGATATTAAGCTTTTATGACTGCTCCAGTGAATGCAGCACCCAGGGCTCCAGCTCCATGTGAAATACCCCCAAAGAAAATTCCTCTGACGCTGGAATCCAAGAACTAATAACACAGATCAGAACTCACTGTTTCATATCCAATGAGCTCACTGGGCTGTAGGAATTTGAGCTGCTCTGTCACACTGGAGCCAGTGATGTGCTTAACAGATGCCTGCCTGGGTTCAGATGAAGTGCTGCAGAAGCATATGATGCCAGAAGAAGGATTAAAAAGTCACCAGGCTGTTACAAAGAAGAAGTAATTACTTGTAAGCCTTCACTTTTGTTCTTGGCTAACACTGGCTTTGTTTGATGGTTCTTAACCTCTTCCATGCAGGACTTCATCTCTGGGCAAGCTGCAGCTCCTGGTTGCTGATGGAGAGGGGTAAAGAACTTTGTGTCTGTGTGTAAATCAGGCCTGAGCATTGCTAACACAGCTGATTCTGACACAGAGGTGCAGCACTTGCATGAAAGCAAGGTGTACCTTTGAACCCTGCAGTTGTGTTTCAGTGCTTGAGCAGAAAATGTTGAAAATGGAGAGATCTGTTCCAGAGCACCTGAAAGCACTGATAGGCAGAGCTGCTTTTTAGACAATTATTTTTTCCAGGTGGGTAAAGTAAACAACACTTAATGATTATTTAAAATTATAGCTTGCGATATGAAACTCTGGAAAAATCTTGGCATTTTGTTTAAATAGATTCTCTGATAAATTAAAGAACTTTGAAACTGAGCTGATCAAGCATACGAAAATGTTCTCTGGAAATGTTGGTAATTAATTACACCAGGACAGGAAGGTTATTGGGTAGAGATGAAGAGAATAGAACAAATCTCTTAAGTGATGGCCTGTAGCTGCTGATGCAAATTTTTGAGATTCTAAAAATAAAATAGACAATTTTAACTACCAGTTTTGTCAGTAAAAGGCTTAAAGTGCTTAAATAAGTTGTCTAAAGTACAGCCTTCACTATAGAAATATAGGAATCCATTATGTGTGGCATGAAAGTGGGTGGAAATCTTTAGGCTACAATTAAAAAAAAAAGTAAAGCCTTTTTTTCCTTTTGCTGTCAGTCTGGCCACATGGGTTTTGCTGTTTGTATTCAGCTTATTAAGGCAGGAGTTGCATGACTGTTTTTCTTAATATTGGGCCAAGTCCTGCATACCTCATGCATGTGATTAACCCAGGATAAATGAAGTGCCTGCAAAAATGAGCCCACTGTCTGTCTGAGGATAATGTGCTACGGCTAACGTCCTGGGAATTGCACAGAAACAGCTGCTAAGTCTCAAGCTTAGATCCTGACCAACAACCCTTTGAAATCACAAGACTTCACTTGTCTCTGCAGCCTGCTGAGTTTGTTTCTGGGTTTTGTGGCTCTGTTGAAGGCAGAGATTCCCTCAGGAGCAGTGGGGTTGGATCTGGAGTGTCTCTGGTCATGGAAACACTCCAGCAAACTCTCCCTGTTGCTTGGGTCAATCCATTTCCTTCACCAGAGTGTTTATGTGCTTCCCTTGCCCAGAGGTACCCCAGGGCTCTTGGCCTGAGGAGCAGGACACCTAAGAGAGAAATTCTGATGACTCACCAAGCCAAATTCAGTAGCCAAACTGGCCACTGAGAAGTTGACTTCGTGTCTTGCAAAGCAGGTGTTTTAACTGAAAAGGATGTTGGTATCTGCTGTGCAATGTCAGTGGTTGCTCTTTGCAAAGGCAGCAGGGAGGTGACAAGGTCCCAGCAGGCTCCTCCAGGGCGGTGAGGGCATTTAGAGAGGAAACTTCTGCATCAATAATCCAAATTCCTGTGCTGCTGCTGGACCAAAATGAAGGTTTTCCTCTTTCCTTGAGAGGTCCATGATCCAAAGTGGATCTTCCTTGTGTTCCTTATAGAAGTGTTAGAGCACTTTGGGATGGAAGCCTGACAGATTCAGGTAAGGGGAAATCAATCAGCTCAGGAGGTGGCATTTGTAGCATCTTTTTCAGCAGAATTAAATTGTTTGCCAAGGATTGGAGTCTTGCAGGGCTGTAAGAGTGGGCTAAACCACTGTTTTATGTTTTCAGTGTGAGTCTGCTTCACAGAGAGGGTGCTGTGCTGGTAATTCACTATTTCTTTTCCTATTCTTACCTTTTTTTTTTTTGTTTTGTTTAATTTCTGTCCAGTCATAGCAGTTTCCTCATTTATGAGAACCATTCCTACCATCCAGTGGTGGTGCATGAATTAAACACAAGTCAACACATCTTAATTCTTTATTTCAAATTTACGGCTGCCATCCTTTGAGAGCTCTGATTTTCCTCTCCTCAACATTTGTCTCCTTCCTTTTTTTTCCCTAATTATCTCACACCTTCCAGAGTTCTTCCCTCTCCCTGGTCCAAGCCCTGCTGGCACTCTGGCATTGCACACTCCACAGGACTGCAGTGGGGTTGTCTGTCAGCAGCAGCCATTTGGTGTCATGACAGGTATCGATTGTTTATTCATTACTTGAAAACATTTAATTAAATTTGACTGCATAATTATCCTGTTAGCAGCCAGACATGCCAGGGCAGCAGATGTGATTTGCAGAAATTCTCAGGCTGCAGCCCTTTTTGAGGAAGGGGGTAAGACAGTGTGTCTGGGGGGTGTTTTGGGATCCTCAGGTGTTCTGAATTTCAGATGAATCTCTGCATTCTGTGTTGCCCTTCTTTAAAGAGCTGAACCTACACAGAACCTTAAATTGTGATTCTGATGGGATTCCCTGAGAACCTTGGAACTGAGGGCAAGCTCTGCTTTTTAAATACTCAAGACTGTCCAGCACTAGATGCATCATCATTCATTTACCTTCTGTACCTATAGCTCATCCCTTCAGAATGAGTTAAGAAATGAGGTTGTAAGTTGTATGACATAATCATAATGTATTTTAATTGTTCTCCGCTGTCATCTACCCTGATTTAGACAGTAAATTTTACCTTTCAACAATAAGTGTTGTTAATCTTGACAGGAAAACAACATTTAGGTCAAAAGCTGATGTTCAGCTGAAACTTGAAATTGGCCAGTATGTGCTGATTCTCTCCGTGTGCATCTTCTATATCAGTGGTTGTTGAAATAGTTCTAGACTGTGATGCCTATCTGCATTTAATGAACTTAGGAAATTGAGGTACTGTCAATGTTACACCACAGAGGTATGGACTGTAGTGCCAGAAACACTAACACAAGAGCGAGGTTTTTTGACAGAAAATGAAATAGGGAGAGTTTGAGAGTCCTTAGCAAAGCAGTTTCTTTGCCCATAGAGCAGAAACTCCCTTTGATCTGCTGGCCAGTGCTCCTGCAGGGCTGCTGCTAGCAGCTCTTGGGGGCTCTGGGTCTTTGGGCTCTCCTGACGTGTTGCATTTTATTTTCTTTTGTGAGTGTAATGCAGAAAAGAATTACCTTTGTCTAAACACGTAGCTACCCTGTAAATGTTGTTTGCATGGAATAATGCTTGTCCCTAACTTTCCAGGCAGCTCCACTGAAGTTGTGCTAAATGATCCTTTGAATCTGTGAGCAGACTTGATGTAACTCACTCACCTTTTCTTTTGTTAGTGGCAGAGTGTCGAGGGGTCTTGGACAATAATCAGCGATTTTCCTCGTTACCAACATACCTACCTGTGAGCTATCAGATCTTCAATGCCGAGACATCGTTCTTCCTCAAAGAAGCCAACCAGGACTTCATGAGAAATTCCAGTTTGCAATCCAGGGTGGAATCATTCTTCCCATACAAAGCCAAGAGACCTCCTGTACTAAACGCCAGCTACGGACCTTTTTCTGTCGAACAGGTTGTGCCCCAGGATCTCATGTTAACATCCAACTTTTTCGGATCCACCAACAAATTCCCTTACAACTGGAAGCTGCAGGCCTACATCCTGAGCCCCAAGATCTACCTGAGCAAGCCCAAGGTGCAGGTGCTGTTCTACATCGTGGGCAGGGACTGGGATGACTACAGCCCCGCGGAGCGCCTGCCCTGCCTGCGCGTGTTCGCCTTCCGCGAGACGCGCGAGGTGCGCGGCAGCTGCCGCCTGCGGGGCGACCTGGGGCTCTGCGTGGCGCAGCTGGAGCTGCTGCCCGCCTGGTTCAACCCCCCCTCCGTGCTCACGGGCCGCAAGAAGCCGGCGGAGCAGCTGGAAGGGAGCCCCGTGGAGCTTTACTACACCGTCCAGCCCGGGGATGAGAAAAGCGAGTGCACGGCTGAGGATATCCGCAAGGGCAACGCCATCCGGCCGGGGAAGGATGGCGTGGATGAAAGCATGTCCCACCTGCAGAGGATTGGCTCTGTCAGCCTCTACCGAGGCCAGGAGAGCTCCCAGCTGACGGAGCTGCGGCTGGACAGCAACGTTGTGGTGTGGCTGCCCTCCAAGCCGGTCAAACAAGGGGAGGTTGTGAATGTTTACGTGACGATTGCCAACAACTCCACGGTGGATCAGTTCCTGCTCAGGTATGGAAGGGTGTTGTGCGTGTTTCCAACGTGGTGACACACAAAGGTGTTGGGGACATGGGCTGAATCTCAACTCGTTTGAAGTTCATCCCCACTGAAGGTTGCTCCTAGTCACTGAAATACCTTATTTTCCTCTTTGCATGCCGTGAAGAGGATTGAAAGCCCCCATCACCGGGAGGCTTTTAACGTGTCTGCCGTGCCATTTGTCACAGGCCCACGGTGTGCAACAAGGAACAAAACTGCTGCTTTAGCAGGGCCCTTTCTGTGCCGTGACAGACAGTAAGACATCAGAAAAGTTCTCTGCTTTACAGGGCTTTTAAAATCAGGTTTTTATTGCGCAGGCATGGAGTTTAAATGTAGAAAAACTTCAATTACCTGCTTTCTGTAAGTGCTCTGGCAGAGCTTGCCTCTCCCACACACAGAGTGGTTTTGTTAGGAGAGCTCTGTAGGGAGGGTTTAACTATCCACTTGCAGTTAAGCTGTGTTTGTCTTTGCCAGCACATCTACCCTTTAAAATAAAGCCCAACGTGTTTGATATTGCTGCTGACTGCAAGGGGCTGTTAGAAGTGAGTGCCATTATTTTGGACAGGAGTGAGAACACAGGAACTGCCTTAGTGGGTCAGATCACTTTCCTTTCATTTTCATATTTAGCAGCTTCCCTACCGATCAGATGAAAATCCTTTGAGGATGGCAAAGACTGGGAAAGTTGTTAATCACTGAAAAATTTGATGTATCTTTTTTTAACTTGTTACCAGGCTTTAAATTCAGTGGAAATTTCCACGGTGATAAGCAACAATTGCTCTCTAAAGCCTCGGGGAATCAGTTTCCCAAAAGATTCTGCACATGAAAGTATTTATTTCTAAGGCTTATATGAATTAGATTAATACATAGTTGACAACTACCGAGGAGAATAGCCTTTAGAGCAGGAAGTGTCGCTTGGCAGATAAAAGGCTTTTATTTGAAAAAGGGGGATTTTAGTCATCCCAAAACCGTTCTGGTGTTTGCAGCTTTGGTTAAATTGGCAAGATAATCTCCCAGACACCTGTTTACTGAGTGAAATCTCTGTGGTAGAAGTATTTTCTGACGTTGTTACTTCTCTTTCATTGAAAATCCCTTTAGACAAAGTAGTAGAAACAGAATACTTTTGCACACAGCAAACATAGCTGTGGTGAAAGAAGAAATCCGAAGGCAATGAGCTGGGTGTTTGTTGGGTGAATGGGAGTGGGGATCACTCTCCGACGGTCCATGTCAGTCTTTATTTTCCAGAAAAGTGAATTGAAGATAAACAAGCGTATTGAAATCTGGGGATGTATTTTTGTGCTCAGAAATGCATCTGACTGAGAGGTGCAGGAGGCAGCTGATAATGTGGGATGTTGGTAGTTGCCTGTGTGACTTGCTGTTAGGGACAAAGAGGATTGGCTTTAGTTTTGGGAACAGGTGACTGATCAGTCTAAAATACAGTCTGACACGTGTTGGTTTGATGGTGGTTCTGTTCCAGCACAACTGCAGAGCTCAGGCCATGTTCTCTTGCTGAAAAACCCTTTTGGTGAAAAGATGTTTTGCATTTTCTCTTAACATTAATTTGAATCAGGTGCAAGAACACAAGAGGCTGAGAAACTAAGAGCTTTTTGGAGTGGCTTTCTCTTACTTGCAGTGAGGATGGATAGGTGGTGCTCTCCTGAGATGTAATACAGAGCTCACTGAGTTCCCAGAAATCAGCACTGTTCAGAGTTCCTCCTCTCCATGACCAAGGCAGGAAAATGAATGTGAGCTATTCCGAAGCAATCTTGATTTTGGAACCTCTCTCACAGGCATGCTGGGCTCGTGGATCTCCCAGCGCTGTGGATCTGTGCAGCTAAGGCATCAAATGGAAGCTTTGCTTACGGTGTACAGGATTTAACTCCATGGGAAAGAAAGGAAATGGTTCTAACTACTTTCCTCAGCCTGCAGTAGGGAGGGACAGTGGCAGGAGCTGAGTGGGACATCCCATGAGCTGTGAGCTCTGTGGCTGCAAAGGTGGTTTTAATGGCAGAGGGCAAAGCCAAGTGAAGCTTCCTGGGTCTGTGGTGGAGATCTGTTTCCTTCAGTGCAACTTGTGAGGTGTGAAAGGCTATGGAGTGTGAGCCAGCAATGCATGGAGTGTCTGTGTCTCCCAGAGAGCAGAGCAGCCAGCGAGTAGCAGTGCATATGCTGGGCCTGCCTGGGGCTCCCCTTAACCTTCTCTGTGGCCATTTGCCTGCCCAGAGAGAGCTGTGTGCTCTCATCCTCTTGGGTTCCCAGCACAGCAATCCCTACATCCTGTGACATGCATTCACATTTAATCATCCTAAAGAAAAACACACCACACGTTATCCCCGGGCACAGCGGGCTTGTTTATTTTCTGCTCCTTGTGTATTATTCATTGAGATATTGCAACATGCAGTGCTGAAGCAAACAGCATGTGATCATTGCTTGGGGGGTGGGAAATTATAGCTACAAATCCTGTCTGGCAAAAGGGGAGTGGAGTGGTCTAAATGACCTCATAGCCACAAATCAGGGCAATTGAAACCGTGTTCTTAAATTGTGTCTTAATTCAGAATCCTGGTGGTGTATCTGTGAATTTATCAGCCCAGGAACACCAGGAAGATCCAGCAGAATGAGTGATGTGGCAGGGAGTGAAGGGGGCTGTGCATTAACGCTGTAGGAGCACCGTGGGGATAAACACAGCTCTTGCTTTCTTGCACCCAGTGAGCCCAGCACTGTTGTGGGAGCAGTTCAGACCATCCTGAGAGGTTCTAAGTCCTGTTCCTGTCCTGCTGTGGCACCTCTGGTGACTCTTTACAGGCATTTAATAGATGCAAAACAGAAAATGCAAACGGTTGGTCAGCATCACTCTCAGGAATGTTCAGTCCTCTTAGGGAAGAACTTGGATTTTCTCTCATGGAAGGGGTTTCAGGTTTGTCTTAACAATAATATGAATGGGAAAATCTTGATAAAAGAGCTGAAGGAATAGAGAAGGGGGAGGAAAATTCTGCCCTGCTTTCCTACTGCTGGTTTTACTGCTGGGCTCCCAAAAGAGAGATGGACTACACTTGCTGCTGATTGTGCAGTAAGGAAAATTGCTGTTACCTCTAGCAGTTGGTAAAGTATGAACAGAAGGAAAGTAGCATCAGTCCAGGAAAGAAAATTTAAAAAACGCAGCAATTTTAAAAATGAAGATCATCGAGGTGTTGGGTCCTTCACAGAGCTGTTCCAAATTGTTACAATGGCTTCAGCAGAGCTGTCAGGATTGACTGTCACCTCTCCAGGCGCTGTTAGACACTTTTCTAATCTGAATCATCATTTTGGGTGTCTTGTCTGCGAGGCTTAGAAAGCAAAATCCTTAGGGCACGACCCTGTTCTTGAATGCTTTTATGATCTGCCCTCACACCCAGCAGGCTACAGAAGAGAGAAAGAATCATAACCACTCTGAAAATAAGGTATTCTTGTGGGGTTGCCTTTCAGAAGGTTACACATAATTGCAAGTGATTGCTGGGGTACTTGAAGGCCAGCAGGAGGGGGTGGGCTGGAGACATCAGGCAGTTTGAAAAGGTTGCCCTGTGTGCATTGCTGTGTTTGTTCTGCAGCTCTGAATGCTTTCCCAGGTATTACCCCACGAAAGGATCCTGCCAGCTCTTTTCCATGGCACGTCATGCCACATTTGATGTGGCACAGCACAGGGCCAAGGCAGAAGGTGTGGGAGGGCTGAGTGCTTTGTGTCACTGCTGGGCAGCAGATCAGCTCTAACTCACTCTGCAAGGTGCTGAACCACCAGATAACCTGATTTACAGGAGGTATTGAGCAGGATGAGTAAAGAGAAAGGGGATGAAGTTGTTACATCCTGATTAGAGCAAAGAGGTGCTACACAGGAGTATTTCTTTCTTCCCTTCAGGCTTCCTATTCCAGATTTTGCAGTGCAGCTCGTTGTCCCTGAAGGGGTGTAGGTTGTAATCAGCACTTCCTTTGTCCAGCAAACAAATCAACCCAACACAGTTGTAATTAGCAGTAATAATAAATCCACAAATTGGATAAGGATAAAGGATAAATGCAGTGAAGAAAGCTATTAAAGCCACGAGCTGAGACAGCTTTTACATTTCAGTGCCTAATGAGTATTGACAGCGGGGCTGTGTTGGGTGGTGCTGAAGACTGGAGGAGGATGCTGGTGGAGAGCAGCGCCACAGAACAGCCAGAGGTAGAAAAGGTGGTTATGGTCATAACATCTGTGGGCAGCCTGCTTGGAAATGTCAATGTAAAAAGCCATTTTGGAGGAATTGGTCATGAAGAATGGAGATCTCCAGCACTAACTGCCTGTTCTGCATGAACGACCTGTTTGAGCCTTCTTAGGGAGTAAACTCTCTTGAGGGAGCTTGGCACTGCCCTCAACTGTATGTAAAAGAACCAAAACCAGTAACATTTTCAAGCAGCTACTGTTTGCTTCTAGACAGCGTGCTGCCTCAGGTGCTGGAGCCGAGGGCTGCCTTCACCTTTGGCAAATTCACGTGGCACATTGGAGTTTCAGACACTTCATACCGAGGTGTCCTGTGAAAATCCCCTCGTGTCAGTCATCTTCCTTCCCATCCCTTGCTTCTGCCAAACTGCTGAGGTCCTTGCTGCCTTCTCCTGCCCGTGTTGCTGCTGCTCTCTGTGCCTCTGGCTCCTGTCCCGTTGGAGATCCTCAGCCTCAGCTCTGCAGAACCCTGCAAGGCTGCTTGGAGATGAGAAAAGGCACCGCTGCAAATTCCTGTTTAGACTATTAGCCACTTGTGTGACTCAAGTTACAAGCGTTAATTAAATGCTTGGTTCCCTGCCTAATTAGAAACAACGGTGGCTCGTTAAGAAGATCACACTGCATAAACCCCAGTCCTCCCAAACCAGCAGTGAGGAGGGAAATTCCATTCTGCTGGGAGTTCAGCTGAATCAAGATAATGTTTTCTGGCTCTCTGAGAGAGGCTGTGATCTGCTGCATTAGGGGATCTCCTGGGAATCCTCAGTGTGATTATCTGACAAGCTGTTGGGTTCCAAGGCCCCTGTAAGCAAGAAAGTGTGTGAGCCTGTAGGTCTGGATGGAAATGAGCATCCCTGAGAAAAATGGCTTTAAAACCTTAGTGCATCTGTTAAAGCTGCAGAAACAGCAGGGACTTGCTGGAATCATCCTGAGGTGAGAGCTCAGAGCTTGCAGGGACGAGGATTTGGGATGGAAGGATGAATGAGGAGTGATCCAAGAGCAGGTACCTATGCTAGCAGAACCGTAAAATCGGATGGGTTTGTTCTATTGGTGCTTGTGGGGCTCATTATTTAAACAGAAAATGTCAGATTGATTGAAGTTTCTGTTTTGGCAAAACGCTGCTCCTCACTCCAGACAGCACAGACACAAACTACGTTGTTTATAAGTTCTTCTGGCAGTTTACAGTTAAAACTTCCACAAAAGGCACAAGGATGTTGGGAAGAGCTGCTCTGCACTTAGGAGTTAATTTCTACAGAATGCTGAGCTTTCCTGTAAATTATAGAGTGTTTGACTCCAATTTTTGCCACCATTTCTTTTGGGATGCAATTGGGTGTGTTTCCATGAAATCCCAGCCTGCCCTGGCTGTGTTTCTCTTGAGGGAGCTGTGTGCTCTTATGTATGATATTGTCTTGAAAAGCGAGTTGCGTTTCTACAGACTTTGAATACACAAAAGAGCTGATTAATTCATAGTTTCGATGAGACCGGGTTAAAAGGAAATTCAGCACTTTTTTTTGTTTGTTTGCCTGGTTCCTGGTGTGTTACAAAGTGTCTATATTAGCAAAGCTGCCAGGGGGTTAATTTGCATTAACAGCCTAATCATCTCCAACGACATCATTTTAGGTTTTCCTATTGCTGCTTAGATCAGCAAGACTAGAGAAACGAAGACTTGAGAAATAGCGTGGATCTTGGGAGAAGAGAAAAATGGGGGAAAGCACTTCAGACATAGCCCTCTGCATTTTCAGCTGTCAGGCTGCTTTAAAGAATCTTTTTTTCACCTAAGATGTAACCCTTCATTTCCAAAGTGCCACGAGACCGAGCACTTTGTCCAAGACAGGCAGGCTCATTAGGGGAATATGTGGCACTTACCAGAATGGAGAGCTTGCTTCCTCAGCCTCCCTGATTAGTTGTTAACCAGGAGACATAAATAGTTGTGGATCATGAATCACAACTCGGTTCTGCAGATAAAAGAGTGTCTGGCAGACTGAACCATAAAGTCATGCTTCGTCTTTTGCTCAGTGCTGGGTGGGGAAGTTCAGCCCTGCAGGTGATCACTGAGGCAGAAATGTGACTGACCAGCCCAAGGGGGTTCCTCCTTTGGCATACTGGACATTTGTGGATCCTATTCTGAGGAAATTAAATTTTCCTACGGACTGGAACTAAAATTTCCTATGGATTATTAAATTTCCAATGGATCTCCTTTGAGTCCTGAGTAACACGGCTGCTTACTCAGGACTCAAAGCTTTACTACAGCTTTTAAAAAATGAGGTGCTGTGATGGTAATTGCTGGAGTCACTGAGTCACTCGCTGTGCCTGCTCTCAGCAGGTTCAACCAATACCACCAGTAGCAACAAAAATATTTTTCTGCTTGAGGTTATGTCTAGCTTAGAAAAAGCCCTGATTGCATTGAGAATTCTTCCTGTGGAAAGGAAACACCAGCCCACAGTGGGAGCCTGTCAGTTAGGAACGAGCCCAAACTTAGTCCTGTCGAAAGTAATGAGAATATTCACAGGCTTTAGGCTACTTTTTATTCCTCTGGATTCAAGACATCCATGAGAGGCCACGTTAGCAGCAGCTTCTTTTTTTCTTTTCCCTAGCAGCCTGATTACAGTTTTCCAGTAGAAAGGAATGATGAAACCATTTTTTGTTATATACTTAGTCACCGTTGGTTGTGGGATGATGATTGTGGACAATGCACCCTTGTAATATTGGGTTTTGAGGCAGAAGATGATAAAAGGCTGGTGTTAAAGCTGTAATTCATTTGTCAGCTCAGTGCACTGTGAAGAGAACAGAGCTGGCCTGAGCACAGCTCAGGGCAAATCCAAGAAAGAGCAGGCAGAGTGTCACAGTCAGCTGTGGGGACAGGAGGGTCACACAGGCAGCATCCCAGTAGTGTCCAAGGAGGTGGCTTTGGATCCTTGAGACCAGACTGATTTCTGGGTGTCCTCAGGATGACATGAGAGTGCAATTCCAGAGCGAAAGGGCTCAGCCTGGCATCAGTCTCTGCAGGGAAGCATCGCCACCCTTGGGGTTTGGGTCCCTGAGGCTCTGAGCTGCAGGGGAGCTCCCAGTGACCTCCTGGTGGAGTGTCAGCACCCTGAATCGAGCTGCTCAAAGCCCTGGAAAGGATATTGTCCAGCCTGGGCACAGCACGTGAGGGTGATGTGTGATCTCCCTTTCCCACACGCAGTTGCTGAAGAATTTTTATCTATGTGAGACAATGTTCCTGTAATTTGTGCTGGGCAGAAATATTGAGGGAGCTGAATGAAGATTTTATCAGCCGGTTGTAGATAGTGACAGCTGGTTAACGTTAATATTTTCTGAAAGATCTTTAAAGAAATCTTGAATAGCTGTGCAGAAATGAATACCCTTCATCCCTCTTTGTGTTCCTGAAGTATGGCTGTGCTGTCATCTCCAGCCTGCATTCTTTAATTTCCACAGCACCGGGCGATGGGCTCTCTGTCCATTGCTATGGTAACTGCTGGTTTATTTCTTACTCCAGGAAAACATTGACATAAACCCAGCGCAACGTGTTCCTTTTATTCACTGTGCACACCTCGTGGATGCCAGAGCTGAGCAGATCTGTCCTGGTGCTGCTGGATGGAGAGCAGTGAACTGTAGCTCCTGCCCTGGTGTGGGACTGGTGTCACCTTTCAGCACACGAGTCGTTTTATGGCAGCCACTTCAACTCTTGTTTTCACTCCTGCCCACGTTTAATTAGATTTCAGATCCTTCAGGGTGGAAACAGTCCCTGGCTGTGTGTTGGTAAGTGCTCAGGGGGAATGGGATCTAACAGCAGATGAGGCATGAGAACTTTGTTTTTGCTCTTAAACAGCTCCATTTCGAAGTGGAATTGATCCCATGAACTTTTGGCAGTTGTTCAAAATCCCTCCCAACTTTTTCTTGAACACTAATGAAGGGAGTAGCAGTTCTTTCCCTGTGTTAGTACTTCTATTTTGTTGCCTTAAAACCCCCAAATGTCTCGTGAAAAGCTCTACAAAACTGCAGTAGCCTCAGTCCCCTCCGTGAGGCTCAGTTCCCTTCAGATGCTCTGTGAGTGATGCAGATGCAGAATAAAATATTACCAGTTCTTCCTTCCCAGCCTGGGCAGTCTGCTTTGTGTCCCCAAACCCCTGTGACACCCCTGCCAGGACAGCTGTGAGGTCTGCCTGCTCTTGAAAGGAAAAATTCTCCTGGAAAAAGTCTTCCTGCAAGTGTTTTCTAGGGTTTTCCCTGCTCCCCATCACAGTTATCTGATCAATGTGGCAATTATCTTTTCATCCTAGAGTAAAAAAAAAATCAAAATAAATAATTAAAAAGTCTAATCGTTATCTACAAGAAGAGGCTTGCACGTTCTGTGTTACATTCTGTATGATTTTAGAGTGGCTCAGATGGAACCTCATTAAACATCTTTACAGCCCTCTTAGGTTCATCTCTTTTAACTATTCCAGGGGTTTCCCAGGAGGAAATGGCTCTGAACCACCTTGCACTAAAATCAAGCACAGTTTAGTCTGACAGACCGTTTTTTCTGAGCGCTGACATTCGAGATGCTGTGCATGGAGGGGAATTTTTTATATATATATATCTATAATCTATATGTGCAGGGCTGAAGCTTTGAGCCCCAGTTGTGCAGAAGGCTTTCCTGCACAGCTGTGTCCTCATGTGCAGGGATTCTCCCCAGCAGGATTGTTCTTTCTGCAGTGCTGTTTATCCTGCAGTTGGGAATGTGCTGGCACTGCAGTGAATATTGTTGAAAGAGGTCTGAGTGCTCACCTGTTTGAAATGATGATGTTTTGTACTTCTGCGGAGTCATTTCAATGCAAAGGAATCCTGCAGTTTGCTATGGTTCAAATATTACTGATGGTTCTGGTGTGGGGATATTGCTCCTTTCTTCCCTGGCAGTAAAACTAGGGCCAGAAGGGTCATTTTTGGAGATGTCCTGCACTGTGCAGGTGTGTTAGGTAAGAGGCTCAGTAGAAGAGCCTCTCATTCTCTTGTTCTCATATCCTAACAACTCTCTTGTTCTCAACTGCCTAAATGAGGCTGAGTCACGGCCTCAGCTGGATGCAAGAGCAATTCCAGGGAATGGGAAATGGTCGAGAACTTCTTGTTCTGGGAAGCTCTGCTTGTTCAGAAAGGCAATGATTGTCCTGTTGTGTTGCATAATTATATCTGCCTCCACATATCCCACTGCTCTTCATTTCCACGGTGTGTTTTTATGTAAGTCCTGGCTATTCAAGGAGGAAATTTAACAGGTGCAGGGCAAAAGCAAGTGAAACATCCCTGTGCCCTTCTCTGCTCCCAAAACATCTAAAAGGATAAGGAGTTTTGCTTTGATAATTGTTTAAATGGTGCTTAAGGGGCCTCCTGGGCTGGTTACATTTGCTCTGTGCTTTGCCTTTTCACCAAATAATCGACTGATTCAGCAACTTGAAAGAAAAGGGGAAAAGGCACTAGGATTGTGTTAATTGAGTCTTTGCAAACATAAGAAAATTAGTCAGTTGTATTGAAATTCACGTTGCCAGTCTGAAGCGTACTCAAGTGTTTGTTTAATGGATAACTGGTTTTACCTTTTATTTGTCTTTTTCCAGAAATATAAGAAGGAAACTAAAGTAAGAAACACAAATTGAGTTTAACTCAATCTGAGCATGTTCTTAGTATCTGAAAAAACTAAAAAAAGACCAGATGTTCTGTGTTTTATATTAGAGCCTCATCATTCAGAGCAGAAAGAGCCATGTGTGGGAATTCATTTCAGATGGGTATTTTGGAGAAAATTGGAATCTGGATTGATTTTTTTTTTTTTTTTTAAGGAAATTCCTTAAATCTGGCCATTGATGCTTCTCAATATCTTTCTAGTGTGTTTCTAAGGCTTAAAGTACCCTTAGAGAAACGTTTCTTTGTAAGGTTCCAAATGTGTTGTGCTGACCTGGTGAGGAAAGCTGATTGTGTTTAATAGTCAGACTTCCCCC
>VZRM01008759.1:291078-328652 GCA_013397955.1 Grantiella picta | reverse complement strand
CCAATTTTCATTTCAATTAAGTTTTTTATTCTGATACAGGTAAATTTATGTAAGTGAATAAGTTGGTTGCACTAGAACTTGATCTTTACATTGTGTGAACCCAACTGTTTGACTAAATCATTCTTGCCTTTAAAGCAGCCTGTTCAGATTTTTGCTTTATCTGCACCTTCCACTGCTTCCATTCTCACTGGAGAGAGAAGTATGGAGATTGGAGCAACAATTTCTCTTGTCTGATTAAACCCAAAGTGAGAATTGCATTTGATGGGATAATGCTGGGTCGGGTTAGACAGCAGTAACATCAGCTGAGAGGGGATAGGATGTTAGCAAAGTTCCAGTGTTTGGATTTGAAATTTCCATGTGGTCAGGCTTGACAATGAAAATGGTGAGAATGCCTTCGACTTCTCTAATGGTATACAAGGTACTGTGCATATCAAGAGGTTGATTTTGGTGTTGGGGGAATTTATTTCCATTGAAGCACAGTCCCAGCAAAGTTTGATTGATACCTTTTCCTCAGTGTGTGCTTTAGTGCTCAAAATCCAGTGCATCCTTTTGTAGAGGCGAGTGGACTGTTGTTTTCTTGTTTGAGTTGGCTCTTCTTGCTTCACCTGGAGCTGTGCCAAAACCATGAATATTCATAACACTGTTAAACAAGATTTTTATTGAAAACAAAAAATGGATCTGAAGCTTTCATTTGTCATCCTGAACTCAGCTAGTGAAAGCCCTGTGAACAGGCACATTTATCAGGGAGGTTTTCCTGGCGTTTTCTGGAGGTTTTTTGCTTATTGACTGAAAATTTGTTAGAGACCGAGAGTATCTCACTGGGCGGTGAGCCTGCTGGTAAGATATTTCTGTGTACAATATGAATATAATAGAGATGAAATACATAAATTAAAAGGTATTATTTTATATATTGTATCAAGTATAAGGTGGTGAGCCTCAAGGAAGGTTGAGGACAGATCTAGCAGAGCTAACAGAAGCCTGAATTCCCATTTTCCAGGGCTGGTGTTGGTATTTCTGTCAGTCTGCTGGGCATCCTGGCTGTCCTGCTTGGCATTCCCAAGTCTTTCTTCTTCTGGATTTGCATTCCTCAAGCTCAGAGCTCATTCTGAGTCCCTGAGCTATGGGGCAATGAGGGAGAATTTGATTTCCCCTGTGTGTGTGGATTGATTTGGATGGATGGATGGAAGGAAGGAAGGAAGGAAGGACGGACGAGGGGAAAGTGAGAGGATGAGCAATGAGAGGTTTCTCTTGCAGCCTCTGGCCTGAACAAGGAATTAAACGGGCTTTGCTTTTAGGAGACACATGGAGCTGATTTGAGAGATCCTCCGTCATTTATTTTGCCGGCTGAGATTCTCATGAGAGCGGTCTGTCTGTTTTACCCTGCAAATCAGACTCGCTAGGATCTTTTCCTTCCATGCATGCTATGCAGAAGAGCAGTGTGCAAAGATTAATTATTTCTATTTTTGTCCAGTCCTGCTGGACAATCCTGTGTGGTGCTTTGGCAGCCTGTTTGCTGCCCAGTGGGTTAGTGTGGGCTGTGTTCACTTCTAAACTAACAGCAATGTTGTGAACTACCCAAAAGTTGTGTGAGCTGCAGCAAGACAAGGTTTTTTCAGATATCTTACAAAGTTCTCCTCCTAGCTGGAGGAGGAAGGGTAGAGCTAAGGACATGCAAATTGCTTGGGGGAAAAAAAGGCATCAGTGAGGGCAAGAAAAAAAGAAAAAGTGCAAAAGCTCCCAGACAATTCATCAGTGAATCTCAGTGTTTTCCTCTCCACTGAGGTGTGTGCCACAAGGATTATTTTTTCCCCAACTGCAGTGCAATGGCCAAAGTTTTCCTGCAGGACTGTTTCAAGGGCTTGGGGCATCCGTCCTGGAGAAGCTGAGTCCAAGGAGTGAGGACTCTCGAGCCCTGGCTTTGAAAACCCTCCTGGTAGAGTTGTGGGAAAGAATTGCTATACCAACAAAGTATTTGCTCTTAAAGAGGGGAAAGTATGTAACACCATCAAAGGGGGACAAGGATTCAAAGGGAAACACATGTCTGAAACATGCGGGTCAAGTTTATTTGAAAGGAAAATTTGTTTGCTTTTGGTTCTTTATAACATTTCCCATAGAGACTAGCAAATCGAGCTGCCACATTTTTGGCAAAGGGTATCTTATCCTAAACCTGAAACACTTAAATACACATACTGACATAAATATGGTCTGGATTAATTTCAGCTGTGGGACTTCTAATTCCTGCTTTTTGTAGTTTTTTTTGTTGTTGTTTTCTCCTGTTGGAGAAAGTATTTTAAGCTTAAAAAGGGATTGGTAATAAAAAAAAATGTTGGTTTTGCTTTTTTAGAATGAGGAAGAAGAACAAGGTGACGAAGAGAAATTTTTTTCAGGGGTTATGGTGTCTGAGCAAAGGTCTGCAGGAACAGGGATGGTCTGTACTATAAAATCTTTCTGTAGGGTGCAGCAGCCCTGAAACCACCTGAGGTTTGTAGTTATTGAAAATGGTCATTAAAACTGGTTGGCTCTGACAGAAAACATTTGGGTAGCAGTAATTCAGGAATCCTCTCTAGCTATGCTTTCCAAAAAATATCCATTAGCAGAGTTGAAATTGGAAGAGCAGGGATAGGATGAAGTCAAATCAGCCTCAATCACTGAACTGTTCTGATCCCAGAGCCTTTCCTGAGCTGCAATAAAGCAGTTTTTCCTTTTATTTATTTATTTATTTTAATTTTTTTTCTTTTATTTTTTTCCCCCCAAATAGTGCTCCCAAACCCCCACCACTCTCTTTGAGTCTGTTCACTGTTTATTTTTCCATGAACACGTGGCACACTCACCTCTCACACAGGCAGAGAGCTCTCACTGATGTCACTGGGAGCTTCAGCACCTTCGACATGAGAGTCAGGATCAATAAAGGAGCTCCTGAGAGCTGGCCAGTCTTTTATTCCACTCTCCCTAACGCAGGGGAGCTGCAAAAGCAAACAATCCAGTGAGAGCTAATCAGGTTAAGTGCATTTCAAGCCCCAGTGGGGACTGTCAGCAAGGGATTGCAGTCAACACTATTGACACAAAGCTTTCAGAGCCTCCAGCCTGCAGGGGGAGGAAGGCTGCGCTCTCCTGGTCTGGGTTCTCTCACTGAAATAAATAAAAATGGATATATTTGTGTACAAATACACATATACATGGGGTGGGGTTAGCAGCACCAAGGTAGACTCAGGATGGATGTCCATAAGTCTGAGAGCTGTTCAGACAGGTCACTTCTGCATCATGAAATCCCGGAGTGGTTTGGGTTGGAAAGGACCTTGAAGAGCATCCTGCTGTGGTGATGACAGACACCTCCCACTGTCCCAGGAGCTCAGGCTCCTGTCACTCTCCACGTCTTGTCCAGCATGTGGGACTAGATTTGGGCTAAGATTGGGGCTTTTGCTCAAAGCATTTCCTTCCCCTGAATCTCCTTTCTCTGACTCCTGGCAATGCCTGGCTGTCAGCAGGTATTAAATGACTCTTAATCAAGTCAAACCAGGTGTGGACACACTGTGTGTGCTAAAGTCTGATTTTCTTTGTTATTTTTACTGGGCTTATATCCATGATTTTGGGTGACTGATAAGGCAGTAAATATGCAAAGATTGTGTTTTACACACATGGAGATAAAAATCTCTTCCACTGCTGGGCTTCTTTACCCAGAAGGAATATGTTCTTTAAATGTTTCTTCACAGCCAAACTCAAGCTGAAGGATTTAGTCCTCTGCCACAGAGGCAGTGTTTGTGTGCAGACCTGGTTTTCTGTATTGAATTTGGTGAGTGCTGGGCTTTGGTTCTGCAAACCTTCAGATCTCATGAGCTTGTGAGTCCCAAATGGCTCAAGCAGCTCTGTGCTATCTGAGATATTTGTTGCATTGAGTAATGATAATCAATTTTCCTCCTAAGAGTGAATTTGCTCTGTGGGTTCCTTAGAGTTGGGTCTTCTCTTCATTCACTTCGGTTCAGATACATCTTGATGTCATAACAATCATAAAATATCATGTTGTCAGTATTGGCTTTCGGCCATTTAACTGAGGACTGATTTAAGAAAATTCATCCCTGCTAACACAAAGATATTTAGAGATGCTGAGCTACTCTAGGAGTGATGATAAAGAGCGTGAAACATTGTAATGAGCCTTTCCTAGTCGGCCTTCTCTCCAGCTGTACCTAGATTTTGCTCGGGAAATATGATTTCCATAATAATTTAAATCTGCCAGACTCCCTTCCCAGCCTTGATCTGACTGTGTTACACAGTAAACCTGAAGGATGGTCTTTTTTTAAGGACGGCCCAGGATAAAAATAGCATCTTTCTCACAGAAATGGGTGAAAGAGTTTTCACAGACCCTGCCAACAGTGTTCCTGGCTCAGAGCATTTCTATTTATCCTGCTTTTCTAAAAGCGCTGAATTCACTTTCAAGTTTGAAAGCATTAAAAAAAAAAATCCCCCAAAAACTGGAGAGGCAGATTTGATGGTGCACTTGAAAGATCCAGCAGGCATTAAAGTTCCATCTCATATTTGAGTTGTTCTCAGTATCTTGGTGCTCCAAGATGCCAAATCCTGAGATGCTGGCAGTGCTCCCATCCGCCTAGCAAAGCAATCCTATCATAATTAATGTGGCAAGGCTGCTCTGTGCAGGAAAATATTTATGGGATCTGCAGAGCCCACAAAATGAACCGTAATAAAGGGATTCTGCCAAGTTTGGCTGTGCAGATTAAGGACATATGGTTGGTGTGGCTGCTGCCACAATCCTTGGGATTCTCATTCCTGCTTTGTCTCTCTGCCATCTTTTCACTCAGGGTGAGTTCTGAGCTCAGGTGAAGAGCTGCAGCTCCAAGGGAAGGGGACATCCAGCTGTGGCAGTCCCTCCCTGGCATCTCTCTTATATATTATATAGTTATATAATTATCTCTCTCATATATTATATACGCTCTCCATGCAAGTAGTTTGGAGTTCCTTATTATCCCAACTCCTTTCAGAAGTTCTGCAGCCAAACTGATATACAAATCTGCTCTAAATGTGGAGTAATCCTGCTAAAATCACCATGAAAGAGAAAGGAATTTAACCCGGTATATCCAGATTAAATAAATCCTACTGGGAGGACAATTAAAACTTTAATTTTTGTGTTGATTACTTTCATGTTTTACTTTTTAAAATCTATCTTCAGGAGAAATAATACTGTAGATTATTTCGATTATTGATTTTTGTCCTCATGCAGAAGAGCTAATGAAAGGCTGGGTTAAAGGCTGCCCAAAATTACAAATTACTGTTTATCTTTAAAAACACTGTTTACCTCACTGGAAAGACATTGGCACTTGGGAGTGGGAAATGATGGGAGATGTAAACAGAAACATCCTTCATTGTCAGGGGAGCTTTACCACCAAAGCATGTTCCATCAGCACTGCCTCCTTCTCATTAAGTGGTGTCACTTAATTACAGCTCCAGGTGAAACAAAATGATTTGCAATAACCGTGTCAATTTAATTAGCATGATACAAATATAAGCCTTTTCTTTTTTCCCCCTCATTGCATAGTGCACAGCCACGACCTCTTTAACTGTATTTACTTTTATTGACATTTTAATTGGCCTCCCACACGAGGTTTCCCTACGCAGTGGTTTTCATAGGAACAAAAGACAAATTAACTGTGCCGCTCAGAGGAGGCAAATGGCATTGTTGGCCTCTTCCTGCCTCTCTTCCCAAGGGGTAAAACCATCCTTAAAAACCTATGGTGTGGATAGCAGAGTCAGAGAAATGCTCAGGCTTATGAATTTTAGCACTTCAAGGGAATCTAGAACCAGAGCATCTCTTCCCTCATCTTGGATTTTCCCATGTTTCAGTTTGTAGATCCTTTTGCAAGTCTTTTAGGGTCATAGATAACTTCACACCATATATATGTGTATTGGAAAAGCCCTTCCTTTTTTTCTTGTAAGAAAATGCTCTGAAATACTGTTCCAAAAACCCACAGTACAGAAGAAACAAGTGGAAATTCACAGTGAAAATGACAGATGTGGAAGAGACCAACCTGCGCATTACCACCAGTGCTTCTAATTATAGGCCAGCAAAAGAAAATTTCGAGCTGAATTTTGCCAACATTTCAGCCTACAACAGTCAGTCTGTGATTAGTCATGTCATCAAAATATAAACAAAAATAATTCAATCATCAAAGCAGAAATCCCATCTGCAAGGGGTGGAAACACTAAGATGAAAGAGATGCTGCCTTTTAGAAGGACAGAGCAGGATTGTGTGTTAGTTTAGAATCCAGTAGGAAAGCTTCATATGCATATAGAATATATATGTACAATTTCTAATGTGGCTGAGAACTACAATCAGAACTTCATTTTATGCCAGCATCCTGGCAACTGGATTGCTTGGCCTGTGAATCTGATGTTTTCAGACTGGAAAAGTCTCAGCTAGAAATTAATGTGTCTAAAGACTAGTTTTGTTTCATAGAGCACAGACAAGATGAAAATTTGATTAGTTCATACTCCATCAACACAAAAGATATGAGGTATGAATATTCTATTAACATCTTGGAACTGAACAAATGGCTTTGCCTGCTCGATTGCAAGCAGTGGATTTCACAATCACAGAAAACTCCTGTTTCTTACAAAGGGTGATACATAACGCCAGCTTCGAGTATTTATCATTTTGCAATACCACTGCTGGGACAGTTCATGGTCTGCTACAGAAACAACAAAAAAATGGAGGCTGGAGTTATAAATGAGAATAGAAAATTTTTAAAAAGTCTGAACTCTCTCTGCCTTATGATTTTCATGAAGATAATGAGATATAGTTGGTCCATTTGAATAGATAAATGAGGGCTCTGCCTTGTATGATGGAAATACAGAGAGCATTAGGAGAGAGAGATTTTTTCCTCTAAGCATTTAAAAATGTCCAATTCTCGTGATGGAGGCTGATTTTAGGTGAAGTGCAATCTAAACCCTCATCTTGCTCCCTTTTGGATGTAACATTTTAATGTCATATTGTCTTTGGTACTTCAGCTCTTTTGTCTTCTCAAAATCCTTTCTGTAGTTGCAGTTCCACAAACAGTTCTGCTCTTGCCTCCAATTCTGTTTCCATGAAATGCTATATGGCTCCCTGTTTCCAATAATGGGAAAAACTCCATTGTTGTGGTGTTTATAGCTCTGGATTATTAGGAGCTGAGTTTGGCTGAAATTCTTGGCAAAATGATGTGTTCAGTGAAGAGTACAACTTTGAGGCAGCCAAAGAAATTAATATGTCAAATTTTAATTTAAGAAAGAGCTGAACAACCTGAAAATGAAACAGAGCCTTTCAATTTATGAAAAAAAAAAAAATCATTTCATCCAATAACATTTTTTCCTGCCTTCTGGTAAATAGCAACCCCCAAAACCATTTTATGTTGACAGTCATAATTTTACCTCTGTTAGTGGTTTAGTCTGACCAACAACCCCCAAATCAATTACTCATGAAGTTCTATTTCTGAGCTTTTACTTTTTAATATCCTTTAAAAATGCTTTGAGTTCTTTTCATGGTTTAAAATATCTTACTGGGGCAAGCAGTGTCTCTGCAGTTGTGTTCCTGCTGATCCCACACAAGTCTTAGTGCTGAGGCTTTTCCCAAGTCACTTCTTGTTGCAAACAACTTCCAAGTGCAGCGGAAACCAACTGTCCTTGGAGAAGAGAGACCAAGATCTTCCTGAGAGTCAATAATTCTGCTCCATTCCGTGATTAGCATGGAACTAGACTGAGGGGGAATGTTGTGGAGCAGAAAGGCTTGCAAAGTGATGCCTTGGAAAATCCTTGCTCACTTCTGCTACTTCGGCTAACTAGAAAAGCATTCTGGGAATGACTCAGCTCAACTAGAGGTGAAAAACAAGTTAGATAATTGTAAAACAATGATTAGAACCAATCAGTGCCACACTGTGGGGCTGTGGTTGGTCACGCCTGATGCTGTTCTCTGGTGGTTGGTTTAACACATTTGTTGTGCCTCACAAGCAGGGTCTTCTTCCACCACAGAAGTGCCTGTTTTGGTGGAAAAATAAATACAATTTCTTTTGCAATGTCCTACTTTGATTTCCAAGTTCTCTGCAATCAAGGGGGTTTATATGCTCAGCATTTTGGAGAGGAAGGATGAAGAACAGAGAGGTTAAGAGGCTTTGTCCAGTGTCACCAAGAAGCTGGCTCTGGATCCAGGAATAGCTTCCCATCCTCGCCCTGAGCTGTGCCACAGCACTGCTGTACCGAGAG
This sequence comes from Grantiella picta, assembly GCA_013397955.1. Lineage (NCBI taxonomy): Eukaryota > Metazoa > Chordata > Aves > Passeriformes > Meliphagidae > Grantiella > Grantiella picta. The sequence goes on along the minus strand of VZRM01008759.1, from coordinate 320,411 downwards.
GAGCTCCCTGTGCCACTGTGACCATCCTGCAGCTGTGACACACTCAGCAGCCCAGAGTGTCACAGCACACAGACTCTAAACATAGAAGGGACAGAGAGAGTCAAGTGACAAACCTGCACATTTGTCACCTCTCCCAGGAAAGCAGCAAAGCATTTTTCCTTTGGTGGCACGAAATCTCCTCAAACCTGGAGAGAGGCAGTAACTGCAAGAACAAAAAGGAGCATCATGAGGTAGAAATCTCAGTAATTGAAAGGCATATATTGTGGTTCAAACATTCTCCTTCTAGAAAGACAAAAAATCTCTCAAATTAATGATCCTGGCTCATTCTGGTGGAGACAGGATATGGAAATGCTGAGACATTGCCCCTAAACCTTCTGCAGGCGTTAGAGATTTAGAATTCAGCAGACAAATGCAGAAACTGGTAAATAAAATCTTGTTCCCAGCAGTGCTGGGATTCTCTGCTGGGCTGCTTTTTTGTGTGAATTGTGTGTAAAGGTGGTGCCACGCTATAGTCTGGAAGAGAATTTTCTAGATACTTAATGCATGATAGAAATCCAGCCTCTGTTGCTTCAACACAATTATGCTGGCAAAGTCTCCACAAAATTTCTCTTTGAGTTTTCAGGCCAATGTCATCTTATTTATATATCTTACACATAGATTTTCTTCTTTTGGAAGGCAGGACAAGCTCCTGGTGTTTTGTGTTGTGGCCACACTTGAGCCAGTGATACCATCCCTTAATCACATTACCAAACTGGCACGAAAGAGAAAGAAAAATTTGATGCAGGCTTTTGGATCAGAGTCCTGAGATGGAGATAAAGCATTTCCTGGCTCCCTAATGGCTTTATTCCTTTTCAAGGGGAAAAAAATACGCTTTTATCAGCTTTGAAGGTCATGTAGTAAAATACAGAGGTTAAGCAGTTTCGCTTTAGTTTTGGATTCAGTATTAAAAATTCTTGTTCAAGGGCTGGATGGAGCAGCACAGTCTCTTCTGCCTGTTTATGCATCTCAGCACTGGAACACAGCTCAGGAGATTCAATCATAGAATCACAGAGTGGTTTGGGTTGGAAGGAGCCTGAGCTCCTCTCCCTTGGCACCTCTCCTCTGAAAGCCAGAAGTTCAGGGCACATTCTAACCCCACTAACAAACAAGCAAACAGCCTGAACATGCAGCAGGTTTGATGCTTTCCACATTGGATTTCTGTCCACTTAGAAGTGATCAAAAGCTCCAAACAGATGTAGTTGGATTGAACCTGTGCAATCTGCACTGCAGTTCTTCACTCAGGCACAGGAGGAGGGAGTCACCTGCCACCTGCCTGAGTTTGGGGACTTCATCTTATTTTTCAACTTATTTTCCTGTCTTGCTGCTGAATTGTGTAGAGTGATGAACAAATCTCGAGTCCCTTTATTCATCCCGGGTTTCTCTGGTAATGTGACAGCACTGAGCTATTTAATGAGACTGAATCTATTGATGATTGTGCTGATAAGGGCTATATAAAGTTACTTTTATGGCTAATCTGTTGTTATTGCTTTGGAATTGTGCCAAGGATTAGAGATTGCAGTTGCTCTTGCTGGATTTGACACTGTGGCAGTGAAATAGCCTTTCTTAGATTCATATTGGTTTTCCTGCTGCCTCTCATGCGCTGACTGGTTGGCTATTCTGTTTGCTAAACCATTTCCCACTAAGCTTTCTATCTGTTCCTCACCTCTTGAACGGACAGTGCAAAATCCACAGCTTGTGAGGACACCTTCCAGTCAAGGGGCAGAGGATTTTAGAAGGGATTTCTCTGCTCCTTTTTTAAGCAGCCTGGGATTCCCAGCAAGCTTTGATTTCCCAACAAGCAACCTTAAGCAAGCTGGTGTTGTAATAAATGGCTTATCTTGCTCTGGGAATGACCCACGGGTTCCTTTGCCTATCTTCCCCTTTTTCTGGAGGTGTTTGAGTGTTGCAAAAAATTTTTTTTGCTTTTGGGCTCTCTGTCTGGTTCAAGACTCCATCATACAATTAAGCAGCTCCTCTTCAGTCCAGCAATTCTCGTTCTTGTGCTGCAGGGAGGATTCCACTCCTTTCATGCCTGATACACATCGCTGTTTCTGGATCAGAATAACAGGAAAAGGACAAAAAAAATTAAGGAGAGTTGAGTAAAGAGAACATGTGCATAAACCAGTCATGTGGCCTCTCCCACTGCAATACATTTTGAAAATTCTGCTTATTGTAGCAAAGTTTATTCTATATTTATATGACAGCAGTTTATTTGGAAGTTGAGAATTATCCTGGGTTGGTGCAATAAAGTCTGTAGTGGTTCTGCTGTGCCAGGGAGTAATGAAATCTCTGTAATGTGTGAGAGCAGCAGAGAGCCAGGTGTGCTGAGGGATGAGCAAGAGCAGAGCTGAAGGCTGGGAGCAGTGGAAGAAGTTTAGAAACCAAAGTAGTTTTGATAATAAAAGTGAGTTGTGTTCCTGCATTTGGGGTAGGGGAGTTGGAAGTTTCCTTTTCTGCTTTTTGTCCTGGTTCACATACATTTTTCTCTGCTCTCCGTGGAGTGAATCTTTAGTTAGAAGCAGAATGGATTTTTTTTTTTTTTGGAAATTCCATAGATTTCTGTATCAGCCTCTAGTGTTCCCACCAAGATAACTCTGTATTAATGAGGTTAACTGAAAGTGCAGTTGTGATAATAGAGATTGTCTGCAGCGTTCCCCAAGGATTCTTCTGAAGCTGGGCTTTGGTTCTCTCTGGCTATCCTAAAGCAAACACTTTAAAATAAAACCATATTTGAAAAACTCAGGGCAGGTTTCTGGGGTGGTTTCCTCTCTTTGCTTCCACATTCAGCTGTTTGTGAGAGCAGAGCAGGGAGGAAAGAAAGAGGTACCCTTGGTGACTGAACAGGAGAACATCTACATTATGTGAAGAAACTCCAAGAGTGTTTGAATCTCATTAAGGCTGTGTGGTTCTGAATCTTTGAGTTTCCTCAGTAGGAGGAAATCTTGGCAGTTCTGTTGACATTTGAAACAACAAATTCTCCTTCCAGGCCAGTGTGTATTTATTTCAATTCTACAATTCTACTTTACCTGCATCTGATTCCCATTCAGAACCCCCAAATTGGTGACATCATTTTAAGGGTAATTTCTTTAACAACCTGTATTTGGGTTTTCTTTGGACTAGAGGTATTTTACATGCTCAAGCACTGTGTGCCCAATGACAACAAGGTTTAGAAACAGATTTTTAAAATTCCAGTTGGTATTCTGGTGTATTTATACAGTGTTTCCTGTGTATAGAGGGAGATGCAAGACACTGCAAAACACTGATCACTGTGACTCAGCAGTGCTGTTCATAATTTTCTGGTTTACTACAGAAAGGACAAAATCTCCTCCTAAGTTACTGTCTAAGCAGCACTCGTGGCCCTGAGGAGCAGCTGCTCCAACTGCAAATAAAGCACCATCGAGAATAATCCATAGTTTTTTATAGGAAGTTTTTTTAAGGAGGTTTCCTGCACTCCTGAGGAGGTGAGGGGTTTACTGTATTCACCCTTTTCCTGGTATTCCCTGTCCTGTGCTTATTTTTATGCTCAGGTAGGAGAATGCCTCATCACCCATGATTGTGCTGCAGAACAGTGTGGCTCTCAAATGGCCTCTCCAGCTGTTGCCCTGAATTGCCAAACAAATGCAGCCTTTTAGTAGCAACTAAAGAGATGCTCCAATTATGCCCATTTTGCTTCAATTCTGTCAGTTAACTGAGGTATTATCTGAAGGTCATTTAATGGCTTTTTATGTTGTTCATTGGTGGGTTCAGAAAGAAGAATCCCAAAGTGATGAATTTCTGCTTCTCTCAGGTGTATCCAGAGGCTCTTGTGCTTTGTAAAAAACACCTCTGCTGCTCCAAAGGCTTCCACAACCCTCTGGATGGTCACTGATCACAGCCAGTTTCCATTTATACTTTCCCATCCAGGCAAAGGGGATGTGAAATGTGCTGTGACTGGGAGAATAGCATTATATATCAACCCAGGCAACATCCAACAGGTACAAATGACTGCTTCTGTAGTGGAAGATCATGCTTTGGGATTTTAAGTATCAGAATGATATAGCAATCAGGTGGGGGGAAATCCTCCTCCCAGTGCCTTCTCATTTTGAGTTTCAGACACTTTTCCCCACTTTTATAGCAGCACTATATCATATTTACAACATCTAGCATTTCAAGGTTAGATGGCCAAGTGTTGAGTCAAGAAAAAATTGCCTTCCCAGGGATACTCAAATATTTTAGTTCACGTTTGGGAGACAGCACTGATGTGCTACTGGTTGATTTCATTTCAGAAATGGACAACACAATGATTCATCTGGAGAGTCAAAAAGCTGATCTCAACCTTAGGACTCACTTTTCAAACAGTCGATGATCAGATGTCTTGTGTGCAGGCAAGGAATTTATTCATCTCCAGTGCTGCTTCTGGAGGTTTTCAAGTTTTTTACACCAGTACGTTCAAACACAAATGCTGCTGTGTTTTGGATGTGTCAGTGGGCTGAGAGTCCTCAGCAGGATTTTGTGTGTCACTGAGTTTTTCTGATTCACCTCCTCTGCTGTGTCTTCAAACTCACTGTATGAATTAAAACAAAAAACTGGGTGAGGTAGGAAAAGCGTGGCTGTTGCTGGGGAGTTCTGAAAGTTCTTTTCCTGTGCAATAGTGAGGAAAATCTGACACCCCTGAGCTCTGAGTTCAGAGGTGACCCAGCTGTGAGGAGGGGACAGGATGAGGAGCCCTGAGCTGGGATTGTGCTATGCTGCTGGGGGAAGAATGGTAATTGGAAAGGGGACCTGGAGAAGGTTGAAGGGGAATGTGAGTGTGGATGTACAAAATCAATTAGAGAGCATAAAGCTAACAGTAATAAAATATGAATCACTTAAGCATTATCTATCATAATACATCATCTTTTCTTTTGCCAATTAATATAGAAAGGAGATCAGCAAGTTAAGTCAGAGCAGGAATTAAGTCAGAGCAGAGACTTCTGCAAATAATTCTGACCCTTTCTTTCTTTCCGTCTGTGATACAATGGCTGTTGGCTACCACATTTCCATCCTTTTTTTTCATCTCTGTCACTTCTTGTCAATAGAATTTAAAGTAGCCATAAAGATTTAATGATCTCAGTGTCTTCTCCCTGGCATTCTGTGTTTCTAACTCTAAGTAGTTCTGTCTAAAACCGAAAGTTTCCAGCACATAAAAGTCTCTCTTTGCAGCAGCAAAATGAAAGGCTCTTGTCTCCTGCAAAGCCCTGGCTGTTTTGCAGGGAGGAATTCTTTTAATTCCCCATCGTCTGTGGCTTGGCCAAAGATGAAATTGTACTTTGTGCCACACTTTGTGGCTCAAGCTTGATTTAAGCTCTGTAATTTACAGGTGTGCTCCATTTCTTGGAGTCACTGATGACAAGCTTGGCTGATTGGAATTACCTTGTTGGCTTTAACATTTTCCAGCAGCGATTTCGGGAAATTCAAAGGAAGCATGAACAAATAAACATGACAACTGTATTATTGGAAATAAACATGCTGGGAAAGACCCATTGCATGTTTTGTGCCTTCAGTATTCATGTTCCTTCCCAGGGAGGGATATTTTACCCCACGATATTTACTGCTTCCTTTTCAATATAAATAGATGTTATGTTGGTTTCTGCTAATATTTATGTATTCTCATTTTGAAGCAAGATATGTATCAGATAAAGGCGTAGACACCTGGCCTGATTCTGTTATGATTAAAGCAAAAATTAGGCTAAATGATGTATTTTTAATAACAGAGGAAAATTTGGAAGCAATTGAATAGACTAAGAAAGTATTCAGAAGAAAATTAATACTATCAAGGGAAAAATAATAGCTTAAATTTAAATCTCCAGAAGCTAGGAATTATTTTATATATAACCTATAAAACAGACCCATAAAACTGCTTTTCAGGTGACAATACATTTTCCAAGAATATAGCAGAATTCAGAATGGGCTGAACACTGCAAAAAGTGATTATTTCCAAATTTTTGTTAGGCACCATTATAGTAACTTCTGATTAAAAACTAAATCTATTCTTTTAAGCCTTAGCATCACACCTGTGGTTCATAGTCCTTGGCTTTAGCTACCAGGATGCAAACTCTGCTTTCATTGCAGCACTCAGATCAGTGCAGATGCTGCACCTTTCTTGCATAAAGCTCCAAAAATGTCATTGATGGAGGCAGTTGGTATCGCCTTGCACTCAAAGCTGTCGGTCTGGGACCTGCAAATGTACTTTTTAGTGTTCACCTATTGAATTTGGAAGGGGTTGAATGGGTTTTGGGTTTGAAAATGCTTTGTGCAAAAATCAATATAATAACATCTCATTAGCAGGAATGGTTTCCCTTCCCATTTCCAGTGGAAGGTCAGCAGGCAGCAAATGCTCATCACTGTCCTATTTCCCTGCAAAGCTGTGCTGAGCTGTGCTTTAAATTATCCCATCTTAAAATCTTTTTTATCAGTCGAAAAACCTTTACAAGCCTCACAAGAGTCCTTGAAGCAGTTACCTTTGAACAATTACCCGGATTGTTATAAATTTTCCATATTGTTTTTATTGCCCCTCCGAGGCGATCTGGGATTTTATATCCCTGCTTTTTCATATTGTCTGCTTCTCCTGACAGATGCTTGCTTACATCTCCCAGGAACTCTAATGAGAGCCAGGCATATGTCTGCTTTCCAGCCTAGACCTCCTTCTGCTCACATTGCATTTATTCCTTTTTCTCCTCAAACCTGCCGTGGAGTTAAAGAAGAGAACTGGGGTGGTTCCATCCCGGGCTCTGCCTTCCCTTCACTGCTCCTTTTCTGAGGCCTCATCTTCAGCACACTGCAAATTAGTGGCACATTATAGTACCTGGAAGAGTGTTTCTGAACATTTAAAAAATGATTTAATTTTAATTTCACGTTTTAATTTTAAAACTTAATGATTTAATTTTAATCTCACATTATTATTTTAAAAACGTGAAATAACGATAATAAACTGCGATTGCACTTAGCGATTAGATGTAGAATTAATCTCTGGTAGTCAGGGGTGGAGAGCTGCTGGTTTTGACCTTTTGCATCTCTCCTGCACACTTGGGCAGATGAGACAAAGCAGTTTATTTCTGGCACGCTACAGCACCCTGTGTCTTTTGGCCTTGGATCCATGATGTGCAGGCAGGAATTTCTCCTCCTGCCAGATCCTCTGGCGTTGATTGTGACTGCAGCCTCTGGGCATGTAAATAAATGAAAATAAACGGAAAATAAACCCTCTCTATGAGAGCTGGGAAAAAACGCTGTGGTGGAGTTGATATACAGGAAAAGTTCAGTGGTTGTGCAGGCAGCGTGTGGTGGAGCTCGTTTGCTACGTGGGGCTCTCAAGAGACCTGGTTCTGTGGTTTAATCCACCTTTATCTCTCTTCTAAGTGCTTCTGATATTACAGGAGTTGCAAGAAATCTCATTAGCTAATGCTCCTACACGGTGTTCAGATCCTCAGATAAAAGCCTTGCCTACAGGCTGCAGAAAGTGCCAAGAAAGAGTTTGGGAACTTTTGTGATGCAGGGTGTCGAGATTCAGATGATTTGTGATGATGGGGTGACTTCCAGTTTGCGTTTTTATGGGTTTGCTTATTAAAAGGAGTAAATAGCTGCTAATTAATGCGGGCTGTTCCTTTTGTTGCCTTAAAAACCTTTTCCTTTTTCCTTTTTTCTCTTGTTGAGAACGTCAAGAACTGCTTCTAAGTCACATCTATTGAAAAAATAGTTTTTACTAAGCTATTCAAGACTGGCTTTGAGTATCAACTAGAAAACATCAAGCTAAAAGATCCCTTATAATAAAGAAAAGGTAGGAAAAAAATCATTGCTTATTTTTCACTTCTGTGCATCTGAGTTCAAATCCTGTCCCAGTACTAAAGCAAACAATATTTTGCTGCTCAGCACTGGGGAGGTTGCTCATTGTCTGTGGTTGGAACTGAGAGCTCCAAAGCCTTCACACAGCCCTGCTGAGAAACCTGACTGCTTGGCTGCAGTGCTCACTGCTATGAATGCAAAAAATCATTAAGGAACTGGATGGGAAATGCAAAGCCTCTGCGCTTCTTGAGTCCCCTAATCCTATTTGGAAGACTTAAATGGTGAATAAGCTCCAGCCTGGTGGTGTAAGAGAGTGAATTTCACTGGAGGTGAGTTGAAGTCTCATCAGGAACAAACCAGGCTGAGCTTATTTTCTTGCGGTTCTGTACCATTCGTTAAGCTTATCCCATCCTGGAACGCAGAGGGGAAATGCCCAATTTCTGAAGCTTTTTTGGAAATGCTGCACCACCCAATTATATTCACAAAATATTTGATGTTGACACACTAAAAACGTTCTTATAAAAGGTGCCACAGGTGTTATGAAGGACTGACAGCTTTGTAAATTGAACAACTTGCAGAATAAGAGCAAAAATTACCATGTCAGTATCAGTTGTAACCAAAAACAACAGGTGAATATTCTGGACAGATAAAGCTATCAGAAAGCTCAGCTTTCACTATTTATTTGTGTCTGGGGTTGCACAGTCAGTTTGGGAAGTGCCTCCGACCTGGAATTCTGTATCTGTTTACATGGCTGTGGAGTGTGATGAAGGAAAACTTTTAGTTTGATCAGTAATATCTCACTCAGGCATTTCATGGCTGAACTGCAGTGGTGCTGCTTAAACTCTGTCATTTCCTTGCTCTTTGATCTTTGCTTGGGGAGTCCAAAACAGGAGATCCTTGCTGCTGTCAGTGCTCAGACTCCCAACTCGAATGCACAGAGCTGCACTTGGGAACATTAGATTTCATGGTGCACACCACAGCAGAGGAGAGGAAATCAGCATTCGGATCCGTTATTTGCAATGTAGTCATTCTGTGACCTTGGCTAAGTCAGCTTTTCTGAGCTCCTTGCCCTCTCCAAAACAGTGTCAGCATGGCTGGGGTCATTAACAACAATGCTCCTCCTGCCTGCAGGAGCTACACCTTTGATAATCATCTGTGGATAATGTTAATATGGATCATATTTGAATTAAAACCTTAGCAATGAGAAGTCAGCATCAGCACCAGGAATTGCCTGTACTCCAACCCCTCTCTTTTTTATTTATATGCATTGGATTTCTCAAGCACCTTCAGGTAAGACAGGAATGCTGAAATGCACAAATGCCTCTTAATAAACCCTCCAGCTCTGCTTGCATTGCTGCTCCCTGATGAATAGAAAAAAATGAGGTGTCTGTGGATGTCTCATACCTGCTCTGTGCTCCTGATTTTCCCTTGTTCCATGCCATTTATACAATCACAAAGCATTTGATGAGAATATGTCAATCTTCCGCCAGGGTAATGGACATTCCATTACTTTATCTCTGCAGACATTGTTGAGAACTGGAAGTGTAAAATCTGATTCATTACCCAGATTCCTGGAAGGGAACAGGACATTAATCCTACCTTGGCTTGTTAAATTTTGTTGCTCATTGCCTTCTCCATTTATTTAATTATATTTATGCTTCTCGTTCAGAGGATCTGCACGTGTCCCTTCAGACAGCGATGGGAACCTGTGGAATCTGGAGATTATTCAAAATGGTTTTTGCTGTCAAAACACTGCCAGGGTAGATTTTTTTCTTGCTTTGCAGTTCACGTGTTTGCTTTTTCCAGGGATTCTGCACAAGGTCCCCCATGTGCCACACACACATATGGTACAAACACAAACTCCTGGTGGGAATCAGAAAATAGGTTCTGTGTCAGGTATTTCTTGAGGAATCTGATACTACCAGTAGGAAAGGGGGAGGATATCACTTTTCTCTATTTTATTACAGCCAATGGAAAAAAAGCCAAAAACGGTAAGAGAGGAGCTAATTTAGGACATAGTGATGTGCTCTGCAGTTCTGAGTCGTCTGATGTTGTACCAGGCTGTTTGTGGGAAAACATTCCTGTTCCAGAGCGTTTCAGAGACTCCCAGTTCTCTCCCTGCTGCCTGGCTTTTCAGCCAGTTACCCTGTAAGTGTGAAACAACAAACCAGAATGCTCTTTCCTTTGGAGCTGCTGACATGTGAGTCTGAAATCAAAGCAGACTCAATGGAAATTAAGCTGTTCGTTGGGCAGTTTTTTAACCAGGCAGACCCACTGTTGCCAAGAGGAAAAGCCCTCTTGCTCATCACGACTTTTTCCTGGAATTATTTTTTTCCCAGGTTGTTCAGCTTTAGGCTTAGCTAGATAGTGGGACGAGCATGGAAGAACATAAATTTTTACTGAGCACGAGTCAACTGCATTTCTTGTCCAGGGTTTGGCATCAAAGATGTTCGAATGTAAAGGTAATCTCAGTGCCTGAGGCTGCTCTGTAGTTTTTGTACTTGGAGTGCTTATCACTCGTGTGCCCTAAAGCTCTTGACTAATCCCGACTGGAAGGCTGAGACAGGGAGGGGGAAATTCAGCCAGAAGTGCCTAGAGCAGAGGAGAGGCTCAGAGCAAAGATTCAGAGGGCTGAGAAGTACAAGTGGGATGATTTAAATTGATACACACTCTAAAATGTGTGGTTTTAGGCTGGGGTCTGCTCCTCTCTGGTAATAGCCAAAAACCAGTCTGACACCCTCTCACAGTTATTTCATGTGCCTGAGAACAAACTCAGTGCAATCTGCAGAATTGTAAGTCAGCACCTGCCTTGCTTTTTAACATCAGTTTTGTTCTAAACACAATTTTTCCTCAGGCATTTGAATCTTTATGATTATTTTAATAGGAGCATCTTCTGCTGCAGTTGTGGGATGGCAGGAGGATTGGGATTTCCTGTTACAGAATGATGTTTTGAGCCTTTATACTTACAGAGGAAATTTCCCCAAGAATTTGAAGGATAAACTCAAAAGAGGAGAGCTTGTGGAGTTCTTTTTATTTCCTCCAATCCCATGAGATTAGGGATCCCAGATAATTGCATTTTGAATAGTTGAAATTAGCAATTTTATAAAAAAAAAACCTCTGTGGTTTTTGGGTACATCTATTTTAGACCACCCCCTGTGAAACACTTTGCAAGAACATGTGCACTCATGCCATGATTCCAATGTTATTAGAAAAATAGCAATACCAGAAGAAAATCTCTTGCCTAAGGCATATTCCATATGTTACTGCTCAGTGCTTTATTTTTCAGGCCTGCGAGAGACAAATGCACTTATTCCATTAATAAAACCACTGACTTAAAGTGCAGTCCTACCCTGGAAAAAAAGAGAAATGTGAGGTTCTGAGTTGGTTTTCCATCAATAGCTCCTACATTAAATTTGTTCCGATTACAAATGAAAAGGTGGTGGTATTTTTCAGGCTGTGAGCCCGTGGGCTCAGCCTTGTCTGAGAGAGCAGCCCTTTCATTCCCATATGGAAATCACAATGAAACCTCAATGTAGGCAGCGCAGATCAGCTCTGCTCTGCCTCTGCAAGGTGACTTCATGTTTTTGTAGGTTTCATGTTATTTACTGCAGCCACCAAGCCTCTTTTTGCATGGATATAGAGGGCAAATCCTCATAACTGAAATGTATTCTGAGTAGTCAGCTGGGGCAATAAATACAATATTTCTGCTTTTCTTCCCTCCTTCGGCTCCACCTGTAAAAGTTTCAATACAAATGCAGAAGTGCAGTTTTGTTCCTTTAAACGCCTCTCTCATCCGGTAATGATTTCATAACCTCCCAGTTCTCATCACGAAAAAGTAAATCTCTCCATTCCCCAGTGGTGCTCTCGATTTATTGCCTCTGTGACCCTCCTGCTCCCCTTGGCATTACTGCAGCTCAGCTGCTGCTCCTGGTTTTTACCAGGAGCTTTAGACAAACGTCACCAGCCCGGAGAGGATCCCACAGGCACTGGGAAAGGTGGATTCATCCCAGGGCTTAAGCTGTGTGTGCAGCAGGGGTACAAATAAAAAATAAAAAAAAAAATAAAAAAAAAGGTCATTGCTCCTCCAAACGCCACCCTTGCAAACAGAGGCTTCCAGCTAGGAAAGCTCCACAAAAATGCCCAAATAAACGCCTATTTTCCAATAAATTCCAAACTATTAGAGAGTTGTGATGGGCTACTGTGCAAAGTTATTATTTTGAGGGGGAAGAAGCAGTAAAAGCAGGTGGTAGGGGTGGTGTTGGTTTTCTGCATCACTTGCAGTAAAATCTTTTTAAAAATTGCTGATGTAATGGGATTATGGGGGCAAAGGTTCTTAAAAATTAGTAAAATTGGATTGAGAGAGCAGGTCGGTAGGGAAAGACTAAATTAGATGACAGCTAAAAGCACACTTCAGTGGCTGGATTTGGGCTGGCTGATGGAGGCAGCCCCGGATCTCAGCTACATCTGATCAGAGCTAGGGTGGTTATCTGAAATTCTCACACCCAACTGAAGTTCTTAATCCAGTCTTCCCTTTGAGAGACTTTTCCAGATAATTTCCACTGCTCCTTTTCAATAACAGCAATTAGACATTTTGTTATTTTTTTAAATGCGGAAACGGTGGCCTTAAAATTTCCTGATAAGGTGTAAAATGTCCTTGTGGCATATGACATAAAATGAAGTCACAGATGATGTGGTGCGCTCCGTGGGTGGCTCAGGATTACACCATGGTGATTTGGGGTCATTGCAAGGCTGGCACACCTTCTGCATATGAACTCGTGGCAGCTCTGCTCCATGCAATGCAGCTCCACTGGTAATATTTATTCAATTTAGTCCTTCTTTGTGTTGAAAATCAGCGCTGATTCTGTCAGTGACAGAAACAACAGGTCTCTGGGATGGATGAATTTTCAGCTCCGTGTGCAAATAGGTAATACCTGGACTTTGAGTAGTTTGATCCAAACAAAATCAGGGCTCTCCTAGCAATTTGTGATGTGAATTTTCCCCTTTCTTCTCCCTTCAACAAACCCTTCTGGGGAATAAACTCTGTAATAATGCATTTGTATGACAGCACAGCAGAGCTCCCAGCTTTTCTCTCGAGGCTGCTATTTGTGCAAACAATAACGATCTGATCCAGGCTGTGATCTCGTTTGGGTTGCCTTATCACCTCTGTTGGCTGAAAATGTGTCCTCACTGCCAGGGCTGTGTTTGCACTGAGCTCAGCACTGAGCACTGCAGCAGAGCATGCAGGAGTGCATTTTCCATGGCACTGGAGTGATGTGCTGTGACACAGGAGGTTCTGCTCAGAGCGCCAGGGACATGCAGAGCTGGGGATTCATGGGTGGCCAGAAGGAACCATCACTTTGAGGGAGTTTCAGGTACTAAAGGCCTGACCTGGTTTTCAAGCACAGCAAGGCAGACTCAGAGCTGGCCCTGAGTTATGTCTGCATGAAACCTCTGTTGCTGGGAGAAGACCTGATGAGCAGCCTTGTCCCCTTTATTGTCACTCACAGCAGCTGTGTCAGCCCTAAAGGACACGAGGTGGAGACCATCAGTGTCTTGCTTGAGGGAAATGTGGGTGGAATTTGGTAGAAAGATCTGTGAGACTCAGTAATTTGTCTCTCCTCCTGGTATAGTCTGAGTGTGAACCTGTCTGCTGCTCACAAGAAAAATAAATGTATAATTGCACGATCAGCTGATGAAATCAAAGTGAAATTGCTGGCAGCCTTCTTCCTGCCCTCCCTGTGTTTTTCTAACATTAACATTCCAGCTTTGTCACCTTTGATCAGGGGAAGATAAATCCTTCCTTTTGTGAGGAGCAGAAACACTTTCCCTGGGTACATAGAATAATGGCCTCTTCTGTGTATTATTCATATTCCTCTCTTTGTACTTGTCATTTCTCCATATCCTTGCTTGTTGCATACCCCATAACTCTTGGTCGTTTTATCTAAGACCTTTCAAATCAGGAGCTGGATGGCTTAGGAGGCAGGGAGAGCTTTGCTAAGGCAGTAGATGGAGTGGCAGAGTTAATGTGCACATCCTGTGACCCACCCTCAGCAGCTCCCTGTGAGCATCCTTCACATCCCAGCCTTGTTCCTGCAGCGGGAAACCAAGTGTCTCCCACCTGCTTCTAGAGGTGCAGAGTAGCATTGAAATGAAGCTGGTCTTTGGCCCAAAATAGAGTGTGCAGCAGCCTGGTGAACCCTGAGAGGAAGGGGCATTAGAAGGGAGTGACAGGAGGATTTATAATCCTAGATATGATGATCATATACATTAGTGCTCTTTTTGTTCAGTGCCTGCTGTTTGAGCCGTTCTGATGCACTCCTGGCACTCACAGCCTGAGCTGCTGCCTCTTGAGCTGGCTTTCCCTCTCAGCAGAAATTGCACATCAGGCTGCAGGAGTTCTGAGGTTCTGCAGCAGCAGCACCTGCAGGGGATGCTCCCTGTCCTCACCTGTCCATGCTCATTCCTGTTCTCCCAGCGTTTCCCTCGCAATGTTCTCAGCCTCACCCAGGCCGTGCTGGCAGAAGCTGCTTCAGCATTTTCAGAGAGCAAATCCTGTGTTGCTGCTGGAGCCTTGCAGCCCTGAACCAGGTGCTTGTGTTGTGCCCTGTCATGTGCTATTTAGGTCTGGTGAGTTTCTGCCGCATCAAGCTGAAAGAAAATGATTTCCATCCCTGCAGTTAGGAGCTGGCTGTGGTTGGATGAATTGAAATGACTTTTGGGGAGAATCATCGAGGGGGAAAAAAGAGACTCCCCAGGAGATGATCAAGGGAATGTGACTTAGGCTGATCTGGAATCCTGACAAAGAGGAAGCAATGAACACAATGAGAGTTACAGATGTATTGATCTATTTTATCTAGTAGGTGTTTTATGTTGTTTTAGGTGTACCATGACCTTAATATCTGCATCCAGGAACAAGCTGTTGCCTCTGGCTTTCACTGACAGCTGGTTTTCTTTTGATACATCCCAGAATGTTCCTGCTGATTCCTGCAATACGTCAAAGGAGCTCAGCAGTTTGTTGCCCTCTCAAGACTTCATTCTGTTCACTGTGGCTTCAAGAGTCCTTCCTTCTCTTGAAGCACAGGCACAGCCTCAACAAAATACAATTTAAAAAGGGTCCTTAAAATGTGCTGTTGAAACAGCTGATGAAAACCCACAGGAGCTGCTGCTCTTGGTCATATCCAACAAAGGTTGCTGAGATAATACTGATGATCTAAATGGGCCTGGCAAAGCAGAGATGTAAATCCTGGCCCAGAAGGCTCATGGTTTCCAATGTGCAGACATCTGCCCCTCACTCCTAAGGCAGCCCCATCTCCATGAGAAGCCTTGCAGCCTTTTCCAAAGGGCAGACAGTGTCTTGTTTCAACAGGAGTCAAGTCATGCATTTGTTTTGATTGCAGCTCTTTCCCCTTCCTTTCTTGCTGGTGAGTTTGTCTAGGAAAAGCCCTTTCTTTGATAGGCTGTAATTAGTAAAGGTAAAACCCACCAGCTTTTGAAGAATTTCTTAATGGTTAGAAGAGTGTGTTTGTCACTCTACTCAGTCACTTTCAGGAAAAAAAAAGAAGAAATACAAATTACAAAAGAAGCTGTGGGAGGATGAGAGTAGTTCTCTCCATCAGTTGAGCTCCCAGAGCCACATCCATCCATGAGTTTTCAGTGTTTCTCTCTCCTGAGCCGCAGGATCTCCCATCTCATGCCCTGCCCGTGCAGTGCCCAGTGGCTCTGGCAGGCTGGGCTGTGACCCCATGGAAACCCCTGTGCTTCATGGACCTGATCCAGCCCTGGAGGTCAGCAGAGTCTTCCTGCTGATGGACTGAAGGCTCAGAGGCTTCAGAGCTGTGCCTAAATACACAAACTGCCAGCAATTGCCTCAGGGCACGAGGATTTGTGCTTTTGCTGGATAAACTCGGGGCATGAAAGAGCCCAATTTGGAGGCTGTAGTAGAGATCAGTGCCAGCATTTGCAGGATTAAAACTCAGTTCTGTGATAAAAGCTATCGGTTCTGTCAGCTACATCCCTAGACCATCTCTGTAGCACTGCTATCTCTCTGCTGCCTGCAGATTGCAGCCCAAGGTGTGCTGATTGTGACACAAAATCAGTGTTAGTGAGTTAGTTTGAGTTAGTTAATGTGCCGTGCAGTGACCATAACCAAGTTTGAGCATTGTGATGAGCAGAGTAAGAACTGAACCAGGCACAGAATCGTGGCACAAGGGCTGTGGAGGAAACGCCTGGCCAGATGTGGAGCTCTTGCTCTGCAGTTACCTGAGCAGTTCTGCCTCGTTGGTCGGTTTTGGCACTCGGCTGTGCCAGCAAGTTGCCCTGGTTGTTGCTGCTCGGTGCTGCACAGGGAGGAGAGGAGACAGCACTGGTTGGAGGGAGCACAGGTTATTGCAGAGCCAGCACAGCCCTGCTGCTGCCGGGAGCTCTCCGGGGTGAAACCTCCATCCTGGGTCAATGGGAGTCAGAATAATTACATTACAAACGAGCCAGAGCTGCCTCCTGGGGGTGAAGCACCTGATCATCACTGCTTGCTCCAGTTGCTTGGACAGGTACCCAGCACAGGTACATTTGGAACAATTCCTTCAGTGAAAGGCTCCTCTCTTTCTCAGTGGTTTAAGGAAACTTGCCCTACCTCTTCCCAGCAGCTGATCTCAGCAAATTTATTGCCCTAAGGGAAAAGGAAACACAACCCTCGTAGCTTCGTGGCTGATGGCAAAACTGTATTCATAGCAGCTGCTGAAGGGGGAGTGAGGATGGGATTAAAAACACAAAGGGACTGCATGGGAAGATTATTTCAGAAAGTCAGTTGGGGTCTAAGTAATAATCCTAATAACCACTGCAAACAGTAAGTATTTTCCTCAGCACTGCTATTGCTCTGCCAGCTGGGGGAATGTCACAAATATGCAGCTTAGAGATTTTTTTGGTAATAATAGAAACTGGATGTAGTAGGGAAATATATAATCTCAAAGCATTTACTTATCTAAAAAGTGTCTCTGGCCCTATAAAATAGATCCACGGAGGCAATGAGCTTGTATTTAGCGTGTGCAGCTGAAGCTGTTCTCTGGATTCACCCTGGTAGGATTTCTGTTTACACAACACCCATCTCTGTCTCTTCTGCCTCTCTCAGCAGGCATGTGTTGGTGTGAGAAAGATGCTTATTGCAGCTCATTTGTGACAGCAAAGCAGACAGCAGGGTCTCCAAAGCCTCCCCTTATGATGAATTCGTAAATGGTGTTCACCCCAATACTGATCCCCTAGCAAAGACTTTCCATCTCCCCTTATGATGAATTCATAAATGGTGTTCACCCCAATACTGATCCCCTAGCAGAGACTTTCCAGGGATTTTACCTGGATGTGATTATGCATCAACTTCTTCCATTCCTTGCAGTCCCTGAGGTGGATCTGTCACTTGTACCCATTAGTTGGTTTGAGCTTCAAATTAGAAAAGAGCCTTGCTGCTCATTCCCTCCTTAAGGAAATGGAAAGTGTGGATAAGTCATTGGAGAACTGCAAACTCAGGCTGTCCCCATGTCACCTGAGGTCAAACATCTCAAGTGATTGGGATGAGGAGAACTGAGGCTTTAAAACCCTGCTGCAAACACCTCTCAGGCACTGCAAGACTTTGGTCTTCTCTGTAATTCCCTTGCATTTCTCGTGAACCCGGATTTTTTGCTGATTCCATGAGTAACAGGTAAAGGGCAATGAAAAGAGGGCTGAACATACAAGCCTTGTTCCCTGATTCAAATCAGATGTGATAATAAAATCAGCAAACCTACTGATGAATGGGTACATAGTGAATTCTGAGAAGGAGAACTTTCTGTGCCATCCTGGGACAGTGATTATCAGGAGGGGATATGATCTCTATCCTTCCTAATAGGAATGAGGTTTTCTCTTCTGAGATGCCAATCTCAAGTGTTGCAAAAATAAAAAATAAGGGATTCATGTTATTGAAAACTCTTATTCTTCGGCTTTCAGTTCTCCCAGTTCCTCATTTCTTAATAACTGCGAGAATTCATCCCAAATGGCTCTGGGAGCTGAGGCTTAATAAACTCATAAATCTGCAATACTTGATAAAATAAAACCCTGCAATACTTGATGTGAAATTGTGGGATTTGGCGACAACTGCTGCATCCAGAAGAATTCTTGAGGCTGTGGGTTGGGGAGTGAAGAAAGGAAGGTGTGTGTTGAACTGGAACTATTTGGTGAATAATTTTATGTCCTCCCACCTCAGCCCATCTTGTCTCCTGTCTCATTGCTGCTTGGATCATTTCAGCTCAGTATCAGTGGCTTTGGCACCTCAGTGCCTCCAGAAATGCAACGGCCAAGGCGGAGGGCAGGGAGAACTCGTGGCAGCATTGCAAGAGCTCCTTCAGTTCTGAGGCTGCTTCAGGTGTGCATGTTCCCCTGAGCAGTGGCTCTGAGATGATTTCTGGGTGGTTTCTGGGTGATTTCTGGGCGGGAATGGCTGTTTCTCTGGAAGAAGGATGAGCTGAGCTCAGTGCCAGCTGCTGGGAGCTCAGGGGTTTGCAGTGTTTTTCTTTGCTGGAGGCACAATGTTAGCAGGTTGTAAATTCAGATTAGGTTTCCTCACAGCTTCGAAGACAAATCCAGATTCTCTGTGTTGTGTAGTTCTATTCTGCTATTTATAGATTGATAGAAATCTATCTATTTAAAGATTTTTCTTTTATTTTCTGCCCCCCTATTTTTTTTAATTTCTTAACCCCTTAACTAGTGCTATTGAAATCCAGTGCTGGAGAAAGCAGTTTTGCCATGAGATATTTCAGAAGGTTCAGTGACTGTCTGTGCCTTGAGTAGAGCTGTCCAAACTTCACAGAAAGCATCTCCTTTTCCTTTTCTTTCAAAAATCAATAATGGGATATCTGACTCCTCGAGAGGATTGGGAATGCTAACAAAGAGTTAACAGATATCAGCCCAAACCAAAGAACTCTGTCGCTGGAACATCCAAAAATACACTGGATTTCTTTTTTAGAAAAAAAGAAAGTCTAAAATCCAGCTGACAGCATCCACCTCGTGCCTTGCAGCTGAGCTCTTCAAAGCTCCCTAAGGGACATGAAGCACCTATTCCGACTGAAATACAAGACAGCTGATTTTCCAAGGGTCTCAGGGAATTTCACTTATATAAGAAATACTGCAAAAGAACAACCCTTAAGCTATTTTGGATCCCAGAACTCCTCACTGGCAATGGAGAGAATTTGTATAATTTTGATGGACATCGAAGTGACCAAAATACTCAGTTTTGGGGAAGCTGAATTTAGCCCAATTTGCCTGACAGAGGAGGTTTCAGAAATAGTGAAATCTGCCTCAGCTGCTCCCTGTATTCAAGAAGCTTAAGTATTCTGGTTTGGAGATTCTGAAAGGATTTTAATACTGCATTTTCAAAGTAAAATATTTCCATTTCTTTGTTTTGATGTGTTATTTTTTCCCAAAGTCATTTCAAATAGACCAACATTCTGGTCTATTGGAAGTGAAAGGAAAATGGGAAGGAGCAAAGAGCAAGAACTGCATACTTAGAATTTAGCTGTTTTGACATTTTAAAGGCTGTTTACTCTTTTCCTACAAAAGTGATTTCCTGAAGGCTTTTTCTGGATACACCATGAGAGAGAAAATGCCTGAAGGGGAGAAGATGCTCTGAGGAGCAATGTCTTTGCTTTCAGTAATGATTCTTGCATGGATGGCCCTTTGGAAAAGACTTCTGAGTGGGAACCAAATCTGAAATGCTGCTATTAGATGTAATTTATTACCTTATCAATTTAGTACCTGAATTCTGCCATTGAGAGAGGGCTCTGCCTGCTCACCTGGGCTTGGGGCTTGTAAAAGAAAACCTGTGAAGCAGAGGTGTAGGATGGATCAGCCAAGGATGCTGTGTGGAGCAGGGCAGGAAGCTGGAGTTGACACCTGATCCCCAAATTCCCCACGCTGAGCCACAATCACTCAATCACACTCTTCCCGTGTATTCTGCAAATTAAAGGATCATATTTGAAAGGCTGACACAGCTAACAAGGTCATCCTCTGTTCCACTTTTGGCTTCTCAGCTTTTAATGAGTAACATTTTGCAGGCAGATGTCTGTCCAGTTCCTTCAGAGCTGCAGTGAGAGCTAGCACCTCATTTCATACAGAAAGATGAAAGGAAAAATATTAACTTAATAAAACAAATCTTGCCTAATTGCTGTGGTCAGTCTCTGGCCTGGGTTTTATGGGTTCCTGCAGCTGGCTTTAATATCCTGGTTTACTCTGGGAACAAAGGAGGAGAGGACTGAATGTAAATCACGGCAGGAAGAAGTTGAAAGTCTTCTGGCAGAACTCACCAAGTTTTGAGGCTTATTGAAACATGCAGTCCAGGAGAGTTTCCCTGGCTTTCAGGAGATCCAGTAAAGGAATTTCTTACCATGTGTCCTTCACAGCCAGGGAAATCAAGGGCTTCGGTTTGCCTGGGCAGCTGCGGGAGGGTTAGCAAGAAATATCGAGAAACTCTGAGGCTCCGGAGGAGACTGACCAAAAGAGGTCAGTGTTTGTTAAGTTGAAACACCGACTTGACAGCCGCGAGGAGCCCAGGGTTTGCGGAGGATGGAGAGGAGAGGGAGAGGATGGAGCAGAGGAGAGCAGAGGAGGGCAGAGCAGGGCAGGGCAGAGCAGAGGAGAGCAGAGGATGGAGCAGAGGAGAGCAGAGGATGGAGCAGAGCAAAGCAGAGGATGGAGCAGAGCAAAGCAGAGCAGAGCATCCTCCGGGAGTGCAGCAGTGCCAGCCGGGCTGTGTGAGCAGGGAGGAGCCAGGAGCTCACACTGATGCATCCTCTGGTTTGTGTTGGGAACATTTCGGGACAAGCTCCCGGCACGGCAGCTCGGACTGCAGGGGGGAGCTGGAGAGACTCCCCGGCAAAGGGCAGCCTGCAGGGTGGGGAATAGCCTGGCATTTGTCGGGGGAACAGGAATAACCACGGAAAACACACAGCAAACAGGAAACAGAAGGCTTAGAGTCTGCAAAACTATTAGTGCTCTAAAACTATAGAGCTCAGTGATAACAGGAATTTATATTGATCTGGGTTTTCATTCTTCAGTGCAGCCTTGTGTGCCCAAGCTGCTGTGAGAACTTTGTGTTCAGTGCAGTTTGAGCCCAGCTGAGAGTATTGCCCTCTTCCCCCTCCTGCTATCTCTCCTGTCCTTCCCAGGATCTGCAGACCTGGAAGAGCTGTTTGGAGCACTCAGCATTCTGCCCTCTCTACAGCACTGCTGCACCTAGCAGAACCCTTCCATGGCCACAGCAGTTTTGCAAGATTAAAATTTAAATTTAAATAGGAAGCTATAATTTGAGCTCCTTAAGTCATAAGTCACATCTTCAGCTCTGGCTGTTGCTGATTCGATTGCCTTTTGGTTACTGTCTTTAATAGCTGTACAGTGTTACAACTAATATTGCTGACATTTCTTGTAATTTGAGGACAGGGAAATGGAGTAGTTAGATTTTCATCTGCAGTTGATCAGAATGCATTAATTAGAAGCATCATTTATAAGTTTGACATGTTAGGAAGGTGAGGTGCTAAATGGAAATCTTTGTAGATAACTAAAAGCTTCAAGTTGAATATGAAATATTTGCTTGAAAGTTGTACATTTGCTGTGCGATTGTGTGAGTAAATAAATGGTTTTACTTGGTCTCAACACAAATTAAGTAATGATTCCTAGGTAAGCTGCTGGAGACTCTCTGTGATGTCTTTGAG
This sequence comes from Grantiella picta, assembly GCA_013397955.1. NCBI lineage: Eukaryota > Metazoa > Chordata > Aves > Passeriformes > Meliphagidae > Grantiella > Grantiella picta. Next base: position 298,848 of record VZRM01008759.1, on the reverse strand, counting down.
ATGCTGCTTGCTCTGCATGCCAGCAAAATCTTTTAGTTCTCCAAAGGAGAGATTTAAAGAGAGACAGTTATTTTGAGACAAAGCTGAGGCAGAGATTTCCTGTGCTAGGAATTAATAACCTCAGAAGTTCAAGCAAGGAGATCTTGCAGTGTTCTGGCTGCCATGTGTTCAGATGGATGGAATCTTCACCCAGGGAGGGCTCTGGTGTTCTGTGCTGCTCTTAAGGATGGGCTGAGCTCCATCTTTTCAGTCAGGGTTTGCTTTTGTCAGGAGATCAAAAGCTGTGCTCAACTTTCAGCACGCAGACAGTCACCCTCAAATAAACGAGCTGCTGCCTTTAGGTTTTGTGCATGTTTAGTTTTGGGCCATTCAGTGATACTCCCAGAAGATTGTTTGGAATAACTTTGGAGGGGAAGATTTTGGCTCAGATTTGGGTGGAAATCCAAGCTGACAAGCTGTGGCTGGTGGATGCTTTCAGGCCATGGAGCTGTGCAGAAAAGCCTCTGTGAGAACACTCATCTCCTGTGGATAACCAGAAATGGCAAAGAACTTCTCAATTGCAGTGGGAAACCTCACACCGAGGAAAATTGGAATACTTCAGCTGTTTGTCGTCTCCATTATTGTCACCCTTCCCACCGACCTTAAATAAACACGGTAAATGAATAAATACTGAGATTAGGAGAGTAAATACAGGAGACTGTCATGTCATTTGGCCACCAAGCCCTCGGTCTTGGCGTTTATTGAGGTAGTATAACTTACAAATTTTTATGTACAAAGTTGGCACTATTGATTTTGAAAAAAATGAATATTTAATCACAGGCGTACAACAAGGTCGACAAATCTTCAGTCAGTAATTAAATAGACTTTTCCTTGCTAGCACTCAAACACCAAGTCACTGAAAATTGAAGTGAAAACATTTGTAGCATATGTGTACAGATCGCATCTGGAAATGTGTGGGGCTCAGTACTGTCTGACTTAATTCTGATTCATCCATTGACCTTGTTATGTAAAGCTCAATGCCCTTTTCAGAGGGAGAGTTGCAAATTGCGCTTCTGCATATTTATTTCGGAAGTTCAATCTTCTGGGTGTTCATACCCTAATTCCAGTCCTAAGTGCAATCACAACATTGATTTTTCTCACTAAACATAACCTACTTTACCCTGGGATGGAATGGGTTTTTTTTTAATGGGCTTTATATAATGGCATATGTGAAAACCACTCAACTTAATGCCCCATCCTGTAGTTAATTAACAAAATGGCATTGTGGCCGTGGTCTCTCGTCCTCTGGCAGTGTATCTGACCACTAACCTTGGCCACACACAGTGTCCATCCTAATTAACAGGAGCCCAGGTATTGACTGTGTCAAGCTCCATGGTGGGAAGAGCAATTTGCAGCTGCTGACAGAGTTGGAATTCTGTTGAAAATCCAAACTCGAGATCCTCATTTGGAGTGGTGTTTTGTCATTTCAGAGTCTTGTCTCAAGGAACAATTGAACAAAAGGATAAACAATCAGATTTTACTTCTCTCCACTTGCTAAATTGCAGTGTTCTAAAATACACCCAAACATCTCCTAAAATACAGACTGCCATGGATATACTGCTGGATTTACACAGCTTCAGGATTGGCAGGAGTGTTTTATAAATACTGAAACACTTATTTATCATTCATTATTTGAGCTGTAATATACTGAAAACTTAATGGGACTTAAAGCTTTTAATGAACCTTCAGGAACGAATTTGATTCTTCCTTTGCCTTTCTGTTTTGGTTTCTGAGTAGTTCAGCTGAAGGCACTGGAGATTCATCAGGCTACTGTTACAAGAGCAAGACAGGATTCTGTAAAGCTCCGTGGTGTTTCATGTTACAAATGAGAAAATTAATCATTTATGCTTTTATACTGAGAAGAAAAAAAAAAGTTTTCTTTTTCAATGCCTTAAATTAATTGTGTTTTGTTGAAAAACTGCAAGGAGACAAGTACTCTCAGTCATTCTTAACTGCAGCTTTTGAGTGTTTTATTGGCTGAAGATGCAAAAAGAGTTTTTAAAGAAACTTAGGTGCCAAGTCCTCATAAATGTCAAGAAGATACAACCATCTTGCTAGATGATGATTTCTGAGGATCAGCAGTTAAACATTCTGCACCCAAATAACACCTTTGCTGGGAGTTCTTTGTAGAACTGCTCTTTAATTAAGCGAGTGTTCTGTAATTAGCTTTCCATGCAGTTGTTGCTGATGTTATTAGCATCACTAGATAAATACAGTTAACTTTTCCACAGGGCATAACAGCTAAGAGTGGCAGAAATTTGCATCCTGTAAGAACATCTCTGGGTTACAAAGTCTTGTCTTAACCAACAACTGCATTCTCTCCAGGCTGGAGATTTCAAACAGAAATTTCCTTGGGAATCTGTAGTAAACAGGAAATTGTCAGGCAGGGGAGCAACAACCTGTGCACTGATATGCAGAAGGATATCATCTGGAATAAAAATGGGTTATTAAAAAGTGGAGCATTCCTCTGTGCAATGATGAGGCACAGTTTTGTCTTGATACAGACGAACATTCCAGAGTCTTCTGTTTTGGGACAAACTTCTCTTTGGAAAAAGTATTGCCTGAATAGAGAGAAGAACCTTGAGTGCAGGTTTTCCTGCAGGTTCAGTTTGAATCCTAACTCCAGTTTGCTGTTGGCAGGACATATAAAGGCACTGTCCAAAAAATGTGATCTTGCCATAGGTCTGCATTTATGATATCACTCTCTTATTTACTGCTGGGTTGGAAGTACATCTAATACTTAGCTTAAAACTGATCCATTGAGATTCCCATGCCTTTCCTTCAAAGATCCCAGTCCTGAACAAGTCTTGTAAACCTTTTCCACTTGCTGTTTCCCACAGGGCAAAGGTGAAGAAAGGTGTGAACATTCTGGGTGCACAGACAAGTGACCCCCGGCAGTGGGACGTGAAGCAAGAGGTGGGCAATGGTGGGAAGCACTCGACCACTACAGTTATTTGTCAGAGGATAGCCCCAAGTTCAAGGAACAGGTAAAAACCTCATCTTCTCGCCACATTAAACTCATTTATGTGCGTGATAGCATTCAGTGCTTGAAACACTTAGGGCTCATATTACCACTGCTCATAGCTATTAAAGCTGTAGCCTGGAAATCTGGAGACACTTATGTTAACTGTGGTACCATCTGCTGATCTATAACGACTAATAAAATTCATCAGTTCAAGTGAAAAAAAATAATAGAATAGACCTACATTGGAGGTGGGGGGTGGTGGCATTTTGGCAGGAATATGAGTATTCTTAATTTCAAAGGGTTTTACTGAACCTTTAAGTTTTTGGCTTGATGGTTTTGACCTTGTTTCTCTGAACGTATCACAGCCTCTGTGGTTGGTTCATCAAGCAAGCAATGAATTCTTCCACAGTGAGCCACTGCACAGTGTAATTCATGGTAATTCAAACCTCCCAGTGTCCCGTGTGTCGTGCAGAAGAATCCCTTTTGGCACAGAGTTGCTTCTTGCAGAACTGAAGGCTCCTTTGCACACTGGTGACTGTGTGAGCAAAGCCCTCTGGGAGCACTGGGATGAGCTGGGCTGCCTGCCTTGCTGTTTGCTGTGTTTTGGGGACTTGGTCTGGCTGTTCCACAGCATAAAAATAAGGTTTTCCCCATAACTAGGATTGTCTTCCATGGCACACAGTAAAGTTGTGTATTTTCAGTGGAAATTATTTTGTTTTTTTGAGGCATCACCTTAATGAATTCTCTCAATGCTGCTGTATATTAGTCCATGCAGAGAATTTCCCACATGGCAGCAATGCTTGCCCAGCTCTGGGATTGTTATTAGCCACAAACCTGGGCTCACTGAAGAGCACCATAAAACATTTGGTGGATGCTGGGTTGGTTATTGCTTTCCCACGCAGTTGGGCTGTACTACCTTCAGGCACAGAGAACCTGAGCAGATTGTAACTCTTGTATTCTGTGCCCAAATATTGCACATCTGTAAAGTGTAGCAATTTCTCTTGCCAAGAGCAGCTCACGACGAGATGATTGTCTGATTCAATGTAATTCCACTTGGTGAGTGATCTCTCCCTGTCTTTATCTCAACCCTGAGCCTTTCATTCTACTTTTTTCTCCCTGTCCAGCTGAGGAGGGCAGAGATGGAGCTGCTTTAGTGGGCACCTGGCATCCAACCAGGGTCAACCCACCTCAGGAATGGCAAAGGGAAAGGAAAAATACATCATTTGAGGCTGCCAGGAGTAAAAACTACAGCAGTTTGAAAGGGAGGACATAGCTTTAGAGCAGCATGTAGCTCTGAGCAGATTTGCAACTGCGGAACTATAATAGTCAGGTTATCAAACCCCAAATTAAATCTCCTCAATCCAATTTGCATGAAGTCTAATTAACCCATAAAAATATTTTTGGCGCTAATTATGCAAATAAAACCCAATGTTTTAATTAATGCCTCTCCCATTTGAGTATGTAAATAGTTGCTGTCTTCGGAAAGCTTGATGAGCCTTGGTTTGAATGCAGTGGTTGTGAACAGGGAAGAGCTGGGTGGGGAAACCTGGTGTGTGTGTGCTGAGATCCCAGTGGGAAAAAATTGGGATTACCCATATATATATAAAATAATTGGGACTACCATGATGTGGTGGGCATTGGTGAGTTTCTGAGTGTCACTCGGAGCCCTCTGCACAGAGCACAAATACTCTATTCAGCTAATTTAATTTGGAGGAGAATTGCAAGTCCCTAGTGGGATCTCTCTGTGCTGCCACCAGCTTTTCCAGGCCAGTTGAGCAGTGCAGTTCATGGAGGAGATGTGCAGTTCTGCACTGAGGTCAGGGTGGCTCTGGAGTGCAGTTCTGGAGTTCCAGCAGCAGCACTGCCTCATCTTCCCTGCAGCAAACTCAGCCAACTGAGAAATATGTTGGATAAGTGATGCAGTAGAAGGTGTTTTCCACTGTGTTTGCCAAGGAATCTCCCTGCTGCACCATGGAGAACCAGTGCACTCTTTCCCTTCCTACCCTTAGAAACAAGTGCCCAGGCTCAATCAAAATACTCATCTTTGTTTTCAGCTTCTCCTGTCTTGCACATTTCTCTATCATCAGTGTGAGGATATAATTATATTGTAAGCACTTGAAACAGCAGCTAATACACCTTTCATGTGATATAAATAATAGAACACAGGAGACATATTTTCCATACATCACCTCAGTAATTGTTTACCATTACCTTTTGAGGATTTAAGTGGGTCAAGCCTCTTTACTTTCTTAAGAAATACTTTGTGGTGCTAAAGCCACAACTTCGATTCATTCAAAAAGGCTTTGCAACCATAGCAAGTAACTGCAAACAGCTTGAAATCAGCAATGTTTGTGTGCCTCATAATGCAATTTCTGCTGAGATTGAAGTAGTTATTGATGAGGATAACAACAGTGTTGATTAGTGAAAACAAGGCTTAGCCAATGACTTGGTTGCTTGTTTTCCTTTGTTGTTTCTGCTTGTGGAGGGAAGCTGGTAGGTTTGATGGGATAGACAAAAGGGTATTTTTGGCTACTACTGGAAGCAGGTCCTTATCTCAGTATTGCCTCTCTCTGGTTCCAGCCTAAGGCTGTGTAGATGATTTCTGAGGTGCCACACTGACCTGAGAGCAGCCCCAGGGGAAGGACTCCTGTTTGCTGTTTGTGGTTTATTCTGGATTTCCACACAGGGGAGGAGAGCTGTCCGAAGGCACAGCAAGGGCTATTTCTGCTCTTAGGTTGGTTTTTTTAAATAGCAAACCTCCACCTGCTGGCTTGCTGTCACCTGTGGGGATGAGAAACACAGATAAAGGCTAGGAGCAAGGAGGGTAAAGGGAATTTCTTTTGGCTTCTCTGCCAAAGCCAAAGCACCAGAGCATCCTGTAATTGCAGCGTCAGGAGCTCAGAAGAACTAAAACTGAGTTCATCTAGGCTTAACTCCTCTTGCTCCTGCCAAACTGGAGCAAGCTGCCCTCAGTCTGTGCTCAGCTGATATTTCTGCCCCTGGATGAGGCATTTTGAGGAGCACTGGAGTCACCCAGCGCTTTGGATTTCTGTCAGCCGCGCAGGGAAACCGAGTGTGGGAGAACAGAGAGACGTTTAGAAAAACTGACATAATGGAAAACTGCTGTGATGGAGCACTTTATCCTCTTGGCCTTGAACCTTTTGAGAGGCCTGTGGGCTTAGGGCTCTGCAGCCATCTGTCTGATAAAGAGGCAGCTCGGCGAGAGTGCTTCCAGATGTTGTGTTTGTGTTTCAGGCTGTGTCACACGCACTTACTCCCTCTCTCTCACCACATGTGCACATTCTGCTGGATTGAGGCTGTTGGGGCTATTTTTTAACGCCGTCTGCATATCGTTTCATGCACATGGAAACAGCTAATGATGTTACCAGGCTGTGTTTTATATCATTAGGACGTGGAGGAAAACAACAAAGCCGCTGCAACGCCATGCAGATCTCTCCTCTGTCTGGTAGCACCATATGCTGCCAAGGGATGTCAGTGAAATGAGTTCTCTTGTGATTGAAAAATAAAAGTAAAGTGTGTATATACAACATGCGTCAGGCTGGAAAAGTGTGAGCATGTGGTGTGTGTCTGACTGTAGCAGAAAACAGCCAGGCTGTGCCCAGGATGTGAGCAGAGCAGTCACACATTGTGAGCAGCGTAGATGGTATTAATTATTTCAGAATCTGGGTCATCCTCCCCTGGCAGTTCTGGGTCAGAGGGGTTTGCAGAGCTCAGCAGAGCGGCAGTGGTGCCTGCTGACCTCGAAACCTTGCAGCCTGAGCAGATAGCACAGCTCTCACAAGGATTCAGAGGTTAGTGCTCGTGGGTCAGGACTTTTTCCTGACAGTTGTTTATCCTGTTGACTGATAACTGAGGCAGGATCAGAGCTGAGGTGGCACATGCCACTGCTCTGGGTGTTTGGGAACTTGGACACATCTTCAGGAGGTCACACGTGTGTGCAGAGACTGATCTGCACAAACTGTAGAGATCCTTCAGGAGGGAGACACCAGCAATGGATGTCTTACACCATTAAACCCTGAAACAGAAACAATTTCCATTCATTTATGAGAAATTCACATATGAGCAGACATTATATATAGATATATGAACAAAAGGAGAGCTAAGGAGAATCTCCATCCTTCATTGGATGGTGGGGGGAAAACATTATGACAAAGGATGAGGAAAAGCCTGAGGTACTGAAAGCCCTGAGCTGAGCAGAATGAAGCCTCCATGACTGAAGGAGGAAAAAAAACCTGAAGTTGTTGGTTGGCGGCTGGCTGAACATGAGCCCAGTTGTGTGTCAGGTAGGGCAAGAGGAGATGAGCTCAAATTGCACCATGGGAGGTTTAGATTGGATAGAGGAACAAATTCACCACTGAAAGGGTTGGCAAACACTGGAACAGGCTGCCCAGGGAAGTGGTGGAGTCACCATCCCTGCAGGGATTTAAAAGACGTGGAGATGTGGAGCTTGGGGATGTGGTTTGGTGTGGACTTGGCAGCGCTGGGTGAACAGTTGGACTCCACAACCTTAGTTAAAACCCTTCCAACCTCAACGAGTCCACGATTCTGCCTTTTGTCTGAAGCATTGTGCAAATTTCAGTGCAGTCTTTCAGGCTGCTGGCAAATCCCTGCTGCAGCCCTTGGAGCTTCCAGCCTGAGTCCTTCCTGTGCTGTACATCCGCTGCTTCCATGGCATGGGGATGTGTGTGGATGTGGGTGTGACACGGGGATGTGTGTGGATGTGACCGGGGGATGGGTGTGGGTGG
>VZRM01008759.1:182238-291011 GCA_013397955.1 Grantiella picta | reverse complement strand
TGTGGGTGTGACACGGGGATGTGTGTGGATGTGGGTGTGACACAGGGATGTGTGTGGGTGTGGGTGTGACACGGGGATGTGTGGATGTGGATGTGACACAGGGATGTGTGTGGGTGTGGGTGTGACACGGGGATGTGTGTGGGTGTGACACGGGGATGTGTGTGGGTGTGGGTGTGACACGGGGATGTGTGTGGATGTGGGTGTGACACGGGGATGTGTGTGGATGTGACACAGGGATGTGTGTGGCTGCAGCAGGAGTTGAAGCTCAGCCTTTACCTGCTGTTTTAAAAATCCTTTCCCTCCCTGCTTTCTCATCTGATTTCCCAAATAACTTGTCTTTGCCTGCTGTCCTTGCACTGTGAGGTTTGTCTTTGTTCGGATTTCTGCTCCAGGTCAGATTAGGGCACAGATGTCTCCCGTGAGCAGTAGAGGTGCCAAAGCCACACTGGACATGTGCACAGATGGATGAGGATCAGCCAGCTGTGCCTGAACAATGGCTTTTCTAGGGCACAGACAGTGGGGTTAGGAGGTGGCTTCCCCAGGGAGCCTCTCAGATGGCTCCTCTTCGGCTGCCGTGGATGTCAGGAGTGTTTATCACAGCCCTGGGCCAGCAGGGAGGGAGGATGGAGGAGGGAGGATGAGGATGGAGAATGGAGGATGGAGGATGGAGGATGGGGGATGGAGGATGGGGGATGGAGGATGGAGGAGGGAGGATGGAAGAGGGAGGGTGGAGGATGAGGAAAGAGGATGAGGATGTCTCTGGTGTCCCCCAGGAGTAGCTGCTTCAGGAGGAGGTGGCTGCTCGGTGTCTCTGTCTGCTGCAGTGTCTCATGAGTGTCTGGGGAGACAATATTTCTTTCCCAGCCCTCCCTGTGCTCCGGGATTCTCGTGGGATCACAGCAGCCTGTTGAACCCTGTGAATCCTGAGTGGCTCCAGTTCATGGGCAACCCTCAGTCGCCATGTGGAAAAGGGAATTCCATGGGAATTCTCATGGACAAGGACCTTACTGAGCCCAAGGAGCCTTTCTTTTCACTTCCTTCAGTAATGCAAGTTCAGAGAGACAAAACTGGGAGATAACTGCAGCAATTGTCATGGCAACAGCACAGGGCTGTGTGGTTTTCCTGCAGCAGCTGCACAGCTCCCCAATCCCTGCTGGAGCTCTGCTCCTGCCCTAACCCAAACCCCGTCAGAGCAACATTTCATCCAGCAGAAATGCTGTTTCACTGGTCAGCAGCAGCAGTCCTGACTCAGGAAACAAACTGGCTCTGCACAAGTGCTGGGCAAGGGAATGGCTGCAAAGGATTTTTTCTGCTCAGATATTTTCCAACATTCTCATTGAAATTCAGAGCAAGGTGTTATAATCTCACATGAGGTTTTTGAGGGACAGTTGTTCGGTGCTGTTGAAAGGAATTTTCATGTTGGGTTTCAACAGAACCATTGTTAGACATTGGTCCAGACTATTTAAAAAATACTACATTAATCTTTATGGATAACTTAAAATAGTATTAGCCAAGGAGTAAGGCATGCCCATGAGTTTTTTAATATAAGAGAAGAAATTAATTAGTAGAGATGAGATGAGAAGATGCATTAAAGAGATCTATCTATGATCTCTACAGAGCTTTGTGTTGCAATAATGTTCCTTTTTTTTTTTAATCTGCTTTGGAGTTCCTGGGTCTTTTGGGAAGCAGGAGAGCTGAAGCACCAAGAGAAAGGTCATTCTTCACATATTTCTTGCCCAAATGAAAGCATCACATTTGTTTGCCCAGCAAATTTGTACAGTTTGGAAGAGGTTTTTACAAGCTTATCAAAACCAAATGCTGGAGGCTTATCAGTGCCTGCAATAAGCCAGCCTTGCTGAGAAATCTGCCATCAGTGCTTTCCAGGCAGGTTGGATATATTGTTTTATTTCATGATAATGTAAATAGAGCAGAGCCCAAGCAAACAGAATAGGATGTGCAATCATGGAATAACGGGACAACAGCTTTCCATCCATTCCAAACTGACAGACAGGTTCAATAATAGCTGTAGCTCCTCCTGTCCAGTGTTGAGAGTATTTTCTGACTCTGTGACAAAGTCATCATTTCTCAAGAGCGACCTGCAAACACACAGGGTGCTTTCCAGCTTTCACCTAGGCTTGGGAATGTGTCTGAAGCACTCCTGGAATATGCAGGAGGAAAGGCTGCAGATCCCCAAACTGCATCCTGGCTCCTTACACACAGCAATGCCTGCTGCTTCCCATTTTAACAACCTCTAATTCACAGTGAAATTATCCATGAGAATCTTCTGATGTAGCACTTCCATGGATTGACACTTCTGCTCATTTTCTCTTTAAATCTACTTCGGGACAAGGTCAGCTCTTTTTGTGGCACTTGGCTCGGTTTGGCTGCTTTAGCAGCTATTGTAATGTGGCCTTCCTTGTGATTTGGAGGCAGTGGAAGATAAGAGACAAAAGATGCAGAATTGGGGAGGAGGAATTCGTGCATGTGTATTTTTTCTCCCACTGCCTTTGAAGCAGAAACATCTGCTGAAAGCCATAAACAGCTGAGTTCAGCAATACCACATCACGCTGCCAAGCAACTCTGCTTTCCTCTGTAACTTTCACAGCAGAGGAAATAAATCAGTCAGGCAATAAAGAATGAAGAAAATTTAGGAAAAAGTGCCAAAAGCCAAGCCTTTCAAGAATAAAGTGAATAAGAACTTTGTTAGTATTCGGCGAAGCAAATTGAAATATGTTTCTTACACGTGTAAGCCCTCTGTGCCATTGCTGCTTGAGGAATTTTGTAATAACAAAACTCCTCTGACCTCAAGGCACTTAAAACTGGTGAGGGGAGACCTCCAGAAAGCTGGCTACAATATCATAAAAGACAATGAAGTGATTTGAAATATTTTTTCCATCTCGTGTCTCTGTCAGATCAGTCGCAGCTGACCAGCTAACAGTGGTGAGGTATCACCATTTATCTGAAACCTTCACAGTTCCTTACACAGAATATATATATTAGACAGCTGAACCATTTGTTTCTGCTCTGCCTCGCTGAGATTTACTCTTCCAATCAAAGTTACTTTGGTTTGATGTGTTACTGCCTATTCAAAGTACAGATAAAAATCTCTATTTCTTTTGCTGTAGAATAACAGGGTCTGCTCTATGAAACAGGTGGAAAATTATTATATAAATGTTAATTATTTTTGTCAGTCCTTTAAGTTAAGCAGAGCTGTTAAGGAAGCAGTCAGTCAGTGCTGACTGGAGATTTTGGGGCATGGTGCTGAGGCTCCTGGCAGCAGAGCTGTCCCTGCAGTCCCCATGCCAGCCTGTCCTTCTGCTTCACATCACCCAGTTCTGTTCCCAGCTGCCCCTCGTGGGTAATTCAGTCAGTTCTGTGAGCCTGCAGTGAGGGATGGTTAACCATGGAGCAGTTCTGAGGTCTGAGGTGTTGTGCTGTGGCTGCATCAGCCCAGGTGTGTTTGCTTCTCACACCTCAGGCTGAGCAAACCTTGCTCTTCCCCAGTTCTCTCTGGAGAAAGAGGTTGGCAATAGCTGGGCTCTCCTCCTACAGCTCTCCAGGACTTTTTTCAGTATTCCATGCACTCCTGTCTCTCTCCATCCATCTGCTGTCCCTCTGTCCTCAAGGCTTGCTGGGGCAGGCAGCAGGTTTATGATTTTACAATGTGCAGCAGGTTGATGATTTTACAATGTGCAGCAGGTTCATGATTTGTGCAATGTGCAGCAGGTTGATGATTTTACAATGTGCAGCAGGTTGATGATTTTGCAATGTGCAGCATGTCCCAAATACAATAACACCTGACAAATACAAAAACAAATAAACATATCCCTTATCAGGATAATTCTCTGTCTCTGCCTGCAAATCCTTGAACGGATCCTTTGCAGGCTGACAGAGAGAACAGGAATTTGTTGTATAACTCCAAACACTGCAGGAAGCAGCAGCAATGTTGCTCTGCAAACACTGCCAGCCTGGATTTCTCTTAGCAAACAGCAGGTCATGGGATTCAGGCTGGACAGAACACACCTCAGCACAACCTAGGGCTTCTCCCATTCTCTTATAATGGATTCCATTCAACTCCTCTGCACGATTTACACACTAGGGAGGGATAATGCATTTAAAGTGGAAATAATAATGCATGGCCTTTTAGAAGCTTAGGAGGTAAAAATCTTTTCCTGTTACAGACAAAGCAATCCCAGGAGTTTAAAGAACTGTCTTGTATCAGAGATCATTGCAGTTCTCCACACAACTCACACATGAAAGAGGAATTACTCTGTTGGCCTCTGTAAGTCCTCATGTGCAAATCATAATTCACCTACAGCTCAGGCTGCAGGGAGACCTCTGGTATTTCACATCCTGGGAATGACAGAAGATCTCGGGTTTTTTCACTGTCATCTCATGGTGAATATCAGCAAATACTGACATTTGAAAAGGCAACCTTTTGTTTTCAGAGCTGTGCAGGCACAGTCCCTGAAGTGTAAATCAGTGTTGGATTTGTCCTGCACTGTGTCGAGGGTTTGCACAAATCAGCTGCTTTGAGTTGGGTTTGTTCATCAGTTGGTGGCTCAGAGGAGACAGAGGAAGTGTTTGGAGGATTCTGTACATTTCCTGAAAGCTTTACGAGGTACAGCCTGGCTTCTCTTTCGAAAGGTGGTCAATGTCTGTGTGTTCTCCCAAAAAAGATCAAATCCTGGCTAAATAAGACCCCTGGGCTCCTGTTTCTCTGAGTAGAATTTATGGACAATTAAGAGCTGTAAGCACATCCTTTTGTAATGCTTTCAAAATTGAGAATGAAAATTGACATGGGGGTAACATTGTTATACAAAAGTTGAAAATGTTTTTTGATGCAATTTGTTCTTTAAGCAAGGAAATTCAGTGCTTTTCCTTGGAAAAATCGGTGATGTGTCCCTATTGCGTTGAAGGCTCAGGATGAGGAGGGCCAAGGACTAGTTAAATCAGTCCACATTCACAGAAAAAATGTAGAGGGGTTTGTCATTCACAAAAACTCCTGCAGCTTTTCTGTAACTCCTTTACCAACATGACAGGAATTTCATGGAGAGGTGAGTTTATTAAAGAAAACTGAGATGTTTGTTGTAGAGAGGCTTTTGGATCAATCAGGGCTGAATTCCTGATGGTTTGCCAGGAATTTCAGTCCTAGTTAAGTTTCCAGGGAAGAAGCCTTAGCTTCATTGAAGCAAATGGCAAAATTTCATTTGCAGACTGAATTTCACCCCAAGTTTAGAATAAATTTTGACTCTTCTTTCTCCTCTCTGATGTACAGCTCAGAAAAACAGATAATCCCATTCAGGATGATCTTTTAAAAAGAGATAATCTTTCCCATTCAGGGCTGTGGCAACACTTCCACACTCCCCTCCCTCGTGTACACCTTCATACATGATGGTAATTATTACAAAAAGGAGTTTGAAGCAGCACCCCATTGATTTTTGGTTTCCATGCTGCAGATTAATGGACTGAGCACGCACTCTTCGTAATCACACTGGTAAAAATTCAATAATGACTCTGCCAGAGTACTCAAGTGACCTCAGACACTGAATTCATGCCTGTTTCAAGTGTTTTGAATGAGGCTGGCATATTTAGCAATGCCATCAGATGGTTTGGAAAGCCCTGTCAGCCAAAGCATTACTGATGGGCCAACTAACAAGAATTTCAATGTTTCTATCTGTTCTCTTACCCAGAGGAGTTCTCAGTGTCTGTGTGGCGATGGAATTTGTCCATTGGAATGTACTGAGCAAAAGAAATTTCTGGAGTGTATGATCTGCATGAATACTCCACTAGAACTACTAGATTGCAGCCAAATCAGAGCTGGGCAAGTACCACTGAGAATTCCCAGAGGAATGGAATCTCTCTGCTTAGTTTAGCAATTGTTCACTTAGGTTTGGAGCCTTTAATTGCGTGTGATTATCATTTCCTGTGGCGTTTTTGTCATGTCTGAGAAAGTGCAGGAGCACAGAAAAGCTCTCCACTTGGAGATGCTATTTGTCAATTTTTATCTTGAGAAATGTCCAGAGATTTCACGAGGCTGGTAAGGAATATTGAAAAGCTGCTCTTGCTCATTGCTGTGTGTGTCTGACTGGCTGTATGTGCAAAGTCCAACAGTTTGCTTCTGCCTGCTGGGATTTCCTCACCAGCTGGAAAATTCCTGTACATTACAGGTGAGCATTCCTTAAACACAGGGGAAATTGCCAGCAGAACTCCTAGAAAAGTTAACCTGGAAATGTCATGGGAAATGTCAGGGGATTTGGTCACTCAGAATTGGCCACAAACTCAGCTTTTGCTCACATTACTCCCGGAACCACCCAGCCAAGGGGATTGTTGCCACATTCTGTTAATCAAGGCTGTGTTAATTATTTTGACAGGCAGCCTCTCCTGGTCTCTTCAGAATTTCTGGGGCTCGTGGAATTGCTGAGGTGGGATGAAACACTAAGTCATCAAACATGATATAATTGCCACGTCCCTCAGCGATGCAAATCAGCAGAGATTTGTTGTGGTTCACTGTGGATCACACATTAATTCATCATGTGGATTTATTAAACAAAAAAAAATCTCACAAGATACCCAGAGTCAGAGAACAGGCTCCATTTAGAGCAAACCCAGGACACTCGAGGGCAAGTGGCTTTTACGTGTTGTGCATAAACAGGCTCTGACTTTTTAAATGCTGGGAAAGGATGAACTCCTCACCACTATCTGCTCCCAGAGGATTCCTCATTTCCCTGGCTTTGCTTTGACCTCAGTGACTGATGTTGAAAAGATGTGTCTGTAATTGGCAGCGGGAGTTCAGACCCAGCTATCAGGACAGAAAAAATAACCAGGTTTTGAAATTGGAGCTTGATTCAGGGTTCAGTGAAGTCTAGGGCAAAATTCAGCATTTAGGGTTTGGGCATCACCCCCACGTCAGATGGAGAGATGCTTTAACCACCAAAGTGCACTGAATGATTTCTAGTCATCATTATTTGCCCCATTTTCTGTGTTTCCAGTTTTCACTTCCCTATGTACATTAGAGAGAGAGGGGAGTCATGGTTTCGGTGACACTCTCAAGATAAACCCAGCTTGTGTGGAGTGAGCAGCTGACTGAAGTATTTATCAGCCTCTATTCTAGCTGCTCCTGCATTCTGGAAAATTATTCACAAATACGCAAGCATGACTTCATTTTGCCAGGAAGCAAGACCATTAATCCTGCCTACTTTGAAGCCATGGCTTTTGTGGACTGTGGTGGGTAACTTATCTGTTCAGATGACTGAGATTGTTGGAGCCTTCATCCCTTTGTAATGCTAATGACTGCTGAGTAGCTCAGCCCTGCGTGAGAATTTTTTTCTTATATTTAAGACTATTTTTCTTCTCCATCTTATGTTTTTTTCTTATATTTTCGTATATTTCACTGTGCTTAGTTCTAAATTCTTGCATTTCTTATTTTATCATGTATTTAATATTTTTTTCTGATAATAAATCCTCTCAAAAGGGGGATTTGGTTTCTAAGGAGTTAATTGCTGTGCGCTATTTTACTCATGAGCCAATTGAATCAGATAATTTGCTGTTTCCTGAGTAATGTCAGAGAGTGTACAGAAAGATCTTTTGTTCCACTGAAGATGTTAAAGAGGGTTTGAGGATTCCTTTCTCTGCAAATCCTTTACATGAAAGATTTACAGTATGTACGCTCCAAGATTTGGAAATGCTGCTATTTAAGCATCTACACATATAATTAGTCACTAATTGTTAACAGCTACTACTTTCCTTAGCTTTTTTATTAGACCTAGTCCAGACATCCCTGAAATCAGATTCAGGAAAGTGAAGAGATGCTTGTCTGGACCAAACCTCTCCTGAGCCCTTTAAAGTTTTCTGTCTCTAATTAAAATCAGTGTGAGCATTGCAATTTCTGTCTTCCTGTCTCTGTTTTCCTCTTTCTAAAATCTTAATGCTTCTGACTCCAGTAGACAAAACATCTCAATTATTGTCGCACTCCAAGTGGCTTAATAACAATAATCATGGGAAAAGATAGTTGAAGTGAAAGGAAGAGATTATTAGATGCAGGAAAAATATGTCAACAGCCATTCTCTCTTTGCTAAGTAGATGTAACTTAAATTTTAAAAGAAAGTATTGAAATTACTGCTCTTCAAAGGGAATCCAAAACTATAATGGTTATTCTTTTTTAAGGGAAGTTACATTTCTCCTGGGGCTGATGCCATAAGGTTCTTTGTTTGTATTGAAAACAGCAGAGTGCTGAACAAAGAATAAAGATTGAAGTTATTAGAGGGAGATCTATGCACTTTTAACTTTACAGTTTGCAGTTTGCCATTCCTGGTGTTGACCTCCTGTGCATTCCTGCTCACCAGGCTGTAGAAACAGAGTTTCCATATTACCATCAGTGAGCAACAGCATTTTGACCTTTGCCCAAGGTTATGTACACATCTAACCCCAAATTTGTTCCTGTTGATACCTGAAAACTAAGCTCTGCAAGTCTGGAACTTACAGGATTTCCCAGAGTTGCCTAAAAGTGTGAAAAGTTAACCTTCAAAGTCTTTGTAGGACTGGTGTCCCTCTAGTCTCTTCTCTAAACCAGTTTCCACATCCATCTGTCTTTTTGCTCCGTCTGAGACTTACTGATGTGGGTAGAAATCACCTCCCTAACTTCTCCCTCTCCTAAGATATATACTGGAGATAATGGCCGTTATTCCTCTCCTTGACATTCCAGGTTAAAAATACCAAAAGCACTCAGCTCACTTCTCCCTCCAGTTCCAGTCAATTTCTGGGGAGGACATTGATTTGATTAATTACCCGTTTGCGGCAGAAATGTGCTGGAGGTTTCTGGGGTGACCTCTGGATCATGGAATTGCTGCTGCCTGGGAATTCTCCAACAGCAGCAGCAGCAGAGTTTGGCCTGGGCCAGTCTGGGCTCTGTTGTGTCACAGGGGGAAGTGGTTGATCTCTTGAATCCCTAATGTTCACTTTGACCCTGTGCACTCTGTCCTCAGGCTGGTTCTGTCTCATGATGCCCAGAAAGCCTCCCAAGCTCTGGGGCTGAGGGCTGGAGGAGAGTTTTGTGTCGAGGGATCCAGAAGTGGATCTGGATCTCCCCAGTGCCCATGGATTGACAGCAGTGCCCTGCTGTCATTATAGGCCACCCAGGCTGCTCCAATTCCTTCTTAATTCACCTTAAATTTCTGCTGAACACTGATGAAACCCCAAAGATAAGAGCTCTTGTTGGGGTGGTTGCAGTCTGCACTTCACTGCTAAAGCTGTAGCAAGCAAGGGGAGGCTGTGCTGCTAACTCTGAGAATTTGCACTTTAATTCTCTCCTCCCCACCTTCAGCTTGTTGCCTAAAAATGTCCTTTGTGAGAAAAAAGAAAGCCCCAGTGCTGCAGAGCAGGCTGATTTGCTGGGGAGCTGGCTGCTCAAAGGGCATTACCAGCCACTCACTTGTCCTTTGAACACGAGCAGACAGGCAGGTGGAGCCTGGGGTATTACTTGGTACAAAGCAAACATTTAAAAAAGCACAGAGTTTCAGCTCCTTACTGGTAATGGAAAGTGCTATTTTCAAAAGTGCCATTTGACATTTAGAAGATTAACTGGTATTGACTTCCTGTGTGAGTTGGGCTCCTGAGTATCTGAGTCACTTTTGGAAACCTGAGTTGGCCATCTGTTTCACTTAAGCTTCGCAGCTCCGAGCGAAGCAATGCAGAAATGCTTTGATGACTGCAGTTTGTAGTACCTAAATTTAAAAAAGCAGTTATTTCAACAGCCAGACACCTATTGGAATTTTCAGAACTTCTGGGGGCCTCGAATTCCCACTGCCTGGGAGAAAGCAGATGCATTTGAAAGCAATCAGAGTTTGAAAGGAATTTGTGTTCTCGAAAACCCCAGAGCTACCCCAGCACTTCTGGATGTGGCAACAAGGTCCTTCTAGAAATTTCACCTGCCATCCCAACGAGAATCTGACCACAGACTCGAAAGAACTCGAAAGCAAACTATATTTCCTAAGATGGAGCCAAAAAGTGAGATGTAAAATGGTGATATATATAAAAGGGACCTCCTATTGAGAACTTGCCTGTAGATTCAGATGGAGAAAGTCAAGAGAGGAACATCAGGGATCTGCTCTACATGGAGGTGCAGGGAAAGGCAGGGATGTTCTGAAGAGTGGCTGCTTGTTTTTGGTTGAAGATGGCACTGCAATATTTTTATTCCATTATAGTTAACTGCTTGTTGGTGGTTTTTAAGGAATTTAGAACAGTGGCTCCTTTTCGAGTTTATTCCTGCAGCTGGATCAGGAGCATAGAACAGCCTTAGCTTTAGGATTTCTTAGCTTTATCGTGAATTAAAGTCATTGGACTTTCTGGATGAGATGGATCTGGACTGGTTAACATGATAGTAGATGCAAATAAGTTTTAAAATATTTGATTGCTGCTGTATAATTCACTGATTTCCTTTGTGGCAATGTCAGAGCACTCCAAGCCTCCTTCCCACAGCAGGCAGAGCTCTGCAAATTCCTCAGGACTCCATTTAAACACGGGTGCATTGTTTTTGTCCTCATTTCTCCCATGAACTCCTGTATGACCTTGGGCAAGTCACTTCATCTATCTGTCCCCCAGCTTTGATAACACGAAATAGGTTAATAGTCTGCACTCCCGAGAGCTGTGCATAACAATTCTGTCTGAAAGCAGCAGGAGAAATGTATTATTATTGTTGCTGATGTTATGGATCTATTTAAGCATCATGTCCTTATGGACTTATGCATCATAGGAAGGCAGCAGCACTGTTTACACATTGAAAGTGGTTTGCTGGACAATGGCCAGAAAATAGGGATGAACCTCTAACCAGTAGATATTCCCCAAGGCATTTAGCAGGAATGATGGTTCAGAGCCGTCTTAGGAGGGTGGTGAGATATATAAATAATTGTCGTCAGGATTTAGGCATTCAGGAGGCACAGTCTGCTTTGCATGTAAACAAAATGTAGGTCTTGAGGGAGCCTGTGTCTCGGCTAAATCTGCTCATGTATAAATCCTCTTTTTTAGGCTTTATATTTGTAATCGTTGTAATTTAAATTCAGCTACAGTCCACAGGATTTGCACATTTTACCACCATTAAGGAAGTCAGTAGGAGCTGTGCATCCCACTCCCTGGAGCTGCCCTTCAATAATTAACTCCTTCCCCTCTCCCAGGTCTGGAGTTAGGACAGCAGCAGCTCTCGAGACAGCCTTTGAGAGCATTCAGCCTCAACCCTGCGTGTGAAGGACAATTCATCCAGCTGCTCTGTGTTTGTCTCCTCCTGTCTCCTGGCTTTGCTGGATGCTAAGCTGCTGCCCTGTGGTTGCCACTAGCAGAAGGTTTGCCCATCCATCCCCTGGTGATTGCCATGCCAGGGGATCCGACTGCCAGCAGCACATCCCCAAACCCTTTGGTTTCCCTCTGATGTTTATTTGGCATCCTTCCCATCACCCACATCGCGGGGTATTAACCAACTGTCCAGCTAAACAATCCTTCTGACAAAATTCATTGCTGAAACAAGCTGAAACTGGGACAGCAATCCCCATTGCACCAGAAAAATACTCCATTCTGCTGTCACCCCTTTTGTCCTTCCTTCCTTCGAGTGTTTCCATTCCATCTTGAGGAAATCATGAGTTTTTGTAGTGAAGAGCTTTCCAGGAATGCCAGATGTTGCTTTGCCCATTGGAATGGGGAGGCAGATGTTCTGTGGAGCAGGAGAGAGAGGAAAACCCTCAGCTTTTACCAAACAACCACGTCAGAATATTCTCCCTCTAGTTAGACATGGAGAACCCAAACCTGCAGGACAGGAAGTGTTGAACATCACCTCAATCATGCCTGCTAAGGATTGTAATTGAAATAAAGGGATCCTTAATATCTGTGTTACATGTGGAGCATTTTATTAACTCGGAGAGGCACTTGGGGTTGGCTTTTTTCCCCCTGGAGGCAACAGTAAAATTTGACAGGTAATTTTGTAGATGAAGACAGTAAACAGCTGTTGGAAATGATAATGTCTGAGTGGTTTTGTTGTTTCTATGAAAACTTAGTTACACTCATTTTAGATTAATTTTTCATTGTCTTCTGTAAATGAGAATTGCTTACACGGCTGCTTCAAATGGGACTTTGATTGCTTTCCATCTACTGCCAAAACTCTAAAAGACAAAAAAATCAAATGCATAAACCCACTTATGAGCAAAGATACAATAAATTCGTGCTATAGTGCATTTTAATTCGATAAATTAAAGTTTTGCTGTGCAGCAGTTTGTGCTCATGTGAGAGAGAGGCGTTCTACATTAGCCATTTAAATTCAGCACTGTGTTAAACAGCAATAAAAGCACTTCTGGCTGCTGTTGGGAGCTTTTGGTGTGGTATGATGAAATTTCCCAAAAGTCTGAGAAGCAGTGTGGGAGAAATAAAATGAAAAGGGAGTGCAAGTGTAGCCTTACAGCAAGGCAAACCAAAGAGGGGTGGGGAGGATGGAGCTTCAGTTCACCCCAGATTTCCTGGGCTCAGGAAATGCTGTGGAAATGTGGAAATGCTCCTGGGAGTGTGGGAGGAAGGGCTGCCCTGGAAATCCAGGCACAGTGGAACGTTCTGGGTCCACTTTGTTGCTTCTGCAGGTATTTGGTGGCGTCTGGAACAGCTCAGTGCCGTCATTTTTCAATTATCAATGGAACGAATAAGCATCCTTTCACTCTTTCTTGTGTTTGTTTCATCTGTGGATCACAAAGTCTGCTGGTAAGTGAAACCATCTTTCACTGGGCAGTACAGAATGTAGCACAATGTTGTGCCAGTGTTCAAAGAAAGAAAGCAGAATAGGTACAGAAAAGTCTAAGCCATGATTCAGTCCTGCTTTGAAGTACATTAAAGGGATTTCAAGCCTCCCTGCCTGTGGATGATTTCACCAGGATGGATATTTGTTAGGGTCTGGGGAAGTGCTGAGGATCTGCTGTTTGTGAGTTCACAGAGTGATCAGGCAAGTGTGAGTGAAGGGCATTGCTCTGTTTGTTAGATCACACACTTCATAACACTTGAGTCCTCTGCTGACCTTTCGCAGAATTTTGTTTTGGCATAAATGTCAGGAAATGCAGCTGGGAATGAAAATCCTGATAAATATAGTGGCAGGATTCAAACTGTAACTTCAGCTTGCTGGGGAGCAGCTCTTTGGGCAGCCTTCATTTGTTTCTGAACCATTGTGCATCACCCAGCCCTTCATCTCAATACCTCTGGAAATGTTTCTGACACACATCATTTGCCTTTGCAAGGCTTCACACCCCGAGGAGAAACCAGAAAGGGAAATCACTGCCTCTTTAACAAATTGATACTTCAAAGTTCACAGCAGAGTCGTTTTTTGTAACTTCTTCACCCGGAGAAGTTCAGCTCAGATGTGCCAATACATTTTTAAGGCGCTCCTGTTTTTCTTCCATTGAGCCAATTCCTCTGACAGGCTTAATAGGAGGACAGGGAAGACGAATGAGTGGTGTGAGATCATCCAGTCACCCCCCGACCCCACAAAGGCTTTGACACACACTCTGCACACCACGTGGACTTTCCATAAGCCAGCAGCTAATGGAGCTGCCTGCTCTTCCCAGTTTGCAGAGCGTGGAAGGAGGGAGAGAGGAAGGGGCAGCGAGAGAATGTATCTGTAAGGAGAAGATGGGGTCTGAATCCCCTCTGGCAGTGTTCCCCTGCATGGAAAGGCCTGGGCTGTGTGGTTGATGTCAGGAGGTGATGGCAGATCTTGGCTAGCAAAGGAGAGCAGAAATCTGATGTGTAATTGGAGAGTTAGGAGTGGGAAGGGGAGCAGATAGAATCTCAGCTGGACAAATTCAGCCTGCCCAACGTGTTTCCTTGTGTCTGTGTTCCTTCCCACTGCACACACTCACAGAACTTTTCATTCACAATTCCATGTCCTCAGTCTCTGGCTTGTCACAGAAGGTTCTGTGCTTGCCAGTAAATGACATCAGTGATTCCAGAAGCCCTTTTGTTTGTCTGCTGGCACAGGTAGAACATGGGAGTACTGTAGGATCATTTAATACAGCCAGTTTAGACATTCTCTGGTTTTTCTCTTCCCTTTCTCTGTCCCTTCACCAAGATATTTAGTGTCTTGTTGGTGATCTGTGAACCACATCACCAACAAGAGAAATTGAACAAAAATCCACTGGTGTCGGGAAATAATGTCAATTTACACTACCTGACATCTACTGAGGGTGAAGAGACAATCTCTGATAGCCTAGAGCATTTTTTACTTGCCTTAGGCATAATTTTGTCTTTCTATTTGAGTACTTGGAGCTTGGTAATCCTGTAAATCCCTTTTTCTATATTCAAAATGCTCCATCTGCTTTGGGAAACCCTTTAAATTAGTCCTAAAGGCCAAGTCTCTTTATAGAAATAACTGGATAGCACAGCTATCCTATCTGCAAAAATAACAGCCAACTTCCTCGTGA
This sequence comes from Grantiella picta, assembly GCA_013397955.1. NCBI lineage: Eukaryota > Metazoa > Chordata > Aves > Passeriformes > Meliphagidae > Grantiella > Grantiella picta. The sequence goes on along the minus strand of VZRM01008759.1, from coordinate 276,573 downwards.
AAAGTAATGCTGGGAAGAGTTGGCAATGCTGCTAAAAATTATTAAGAAAATATTTGTCCATTTTCAAAAAGCTTTTCGATTGAATGTCATGTAGATATGTTTGGAATGTGTAACAGACTGAAGATTCTCCCATCTAGAACACTTCAACCTCTCCCTTTCTGGTACAAAGTGTGTGTTCTGCAGCCAACAGCAGCAGGATATTTGCAGAGATTTGTGCCCTGTGTTTGGCAGTTCTGTGTGCACCACGCTGGCTTAGCACAGCTCACCCTCCCCAGAGCAGTAGAGCTGAGCACTCCTGTAAATCCAACTCTTAATGTCACGTTGCCCTGCAGAGATTTTATCTTCCAGTATCTGGAAGGGAAAGTTTTTGTTTGTGTTGAAATAATCGCCAAGCAGAGCAAGAATTCCACTGTCTTGTGCAGCTCTTTGTGCTGAACAAACTGACAAGTGATGCCACAGCACAGGGCAGTCCCAGGTGAGGGCAAAAACAGAGGTGTGGAGCAGAGAATCACACTGTGACCCCAATTCATGAATTAGGGCCACGAGGAGAGGGACAGTTAATCCAACTCTTAATGTCACATTGCCCAGCAGAGATTTTATCTTCAAGTATCTGGAAGGGAAAGTTTTTGTTTGTGTTGAAATAATCGCCAAGCAGAGCAAGAATTCCAGTGTGTTGTGCAGCTTTTTGCATTCAAACAATCTGACAAGTGGTGCCACAGCACAGGGCAGTCCCAGGTGAGAGCAAGAGTCACGCTGTGACCCCAATTCATGAATTATTGGGGTCGGCGAAACGAAAACCCATCCCTCCTGCAGTGCAGCCAGCTCAGCTGTGGGAGCAGAGCATTCCAGTCGGTGGAATATTCAATAGCAGCTCTCTGCTGGTGGAAAAGGTCATCTCTTGGTTTGCCTTGGGCTTTAGAAAATACTTTCAAATTGTCCTGGCTTCTCTAAGCTGACAGTGCGGCTGGAGAGAGCGCCTGGGGGCACAGGAGAGGTGACACTGAGCAGTGGCCTCACTGCCATCCAAATCAAAAGCAGGACAGCGATTGACTTGAGCCACAGTAAGGTCAGGAGCAAAGTGTGGCACGTCAGGTGGATCAGTGCTGTCATCATCCCGGCTGTCCAGGCGCAGGAGAGCGGTCAGCAGTGCTGGCTGTGCAGCATCAGGAGCGTGCAGAGACCTTGCCCCAAATGTTAATCGATGGATCGTGTCCTGCACGCTTTGGTTTCTGTGTTCAAAGAGAAGCGCCGTGCTGAGGGGAATGGTGATGTGTCTGTGATTCCCTGATTTTGCAGGGGGGCTGAAGGCATTGCGGCTGACAGGTTGCCAGCCCAGGAAAAGCAGACCAGGTGAAGGAGCTGTACCTGGGAGGGGCAAACTCCTTTATATTGCTGCTGGTAATTTCTAACACCACCCCATCTGGTTGGCTCTCATCATCCTTCCCCTCCTATTTAACCTTTTTTTCATATTGCTCTTGCAAGGCTGCTTTATCAAACAAGACCCCATGACAGCATTTTTGGGTTTTCTCTCCCTGCAGCTCTGAGTTTCCCATTGGCAGCTCAGAGGAGAGCAGAGCACAGCTTGGGCTGACAGACACCGAATGCTAATCCACGTTAGAGCATGTTTATAAAATGAAGGAAACCTTCATGTATGAAACTCACACATTTCAGGCCATCTGTAATGTTCTTTGAAATTAACCTTCACCCTTAGAAAGTGGCACAGAACCCGAGATGTGGCACTCACGCCACAAACCTCAACAAGCTTTGTCACCTCCTGCAAGTACCAGGAGAGGACTGTGAGTCTGCTAATGTCCACTTTTGTGAGGATTTCCCCGGAGGATTGATTTTCTACTCTTTTCCATTTTCACTTAGAGAGAAGATAACCCTTAATTTTAGTTTTAAATTAGACTAATTGGACTGATGTATACATGGTTAGGTTGAGGCAGCAGAAGGAAGCCCCTGTGTGATGGAGGAGTGAGGCAGCAGCTTTCTCCTGGTGCATTCAGGCTCTGGAGCTCAGCTCTGAGCCATGGATTTGTGTGGGACAATCCACACTGGGCTGAATGTCACCCCAAGGGACCCCAAATCATTCATTTTCACTCCTTCTTCCAACCAGCTGATTCAGAGCTGCCCTGTGATTTCCCAGGGACTGGTGTTATCACAGGTGTGTTATCTGAAACGGTGTGTTCCTCCTGAATGATTGCTCCCAGTTCTTCGTGCTCCTCCCGTGTTGCTGAGCACTGCACCTCTGATCCCTCCTGCGGCTGCCCTGTGTGCTCAGGAGCTGCTGAGTTGGCTTTGCATTTCCCCAGAGCCTCGCAAGGCTGGACTTTCATCAGTCTAATTCTACCTGGCTGATCAAACAGAGAGCTCAAAGGCAGCAAAGAGCACGAATGGTGACTAATATTGTTGAAGATTTCAATAACAAAAGGGAAGCTGCTTCTTTAGAATCTTTTTTCCTTTTTTTTTTTGGACAGTGTCCCCTAAATGTCATTTGTATAATTATGTAGAAATGTATTTTGACTCACTTAGTGCAAAAAGGCAGAGAAAGAAGGGCATGAAAAGGCAGTAATGATTGCTTGGAAAAGAAATCACGGCAGAGTTTTTATCTTTGCTTTGGGCTGTGAGACAGGTGTGCAACTCTGGTGCACAGAGGGATTCTGTGCTGGGCTCTTGTTTATTCCTTTCTGCAGTAGAAATTGCTGTTGTTTTAAGAACATTCTGATATCATGGAGCCTGTGGTTCCCCCTAGCACTCCTGCACTCTTCCTGGGGGTCAGGTGAAGATGAAATCTTTTTCCTAGCGATGGAAAGTCACCTGTGTAAAGCACATTTCTCAAAAGCCTCATCCAAACCTGCTGTGTTTCCTTGCTTTGCACTGGGGCTTGGCTAGCACAATTAAAACTGAGATTTCCCAACAAATTCGACATGGCTGTTTTCTAACTGAGGTGCTGTAGGGGAAAACCAGATTTGGGCAAACCCACCGATGTCAGAGCCATCGCTTCAGAGCCGCTCTCTGAGTTTATCTGTAAGTGTTTGTCATTTGCTTTTCTCCCAGGCCATTTCACATTAGGATCATGTCTCCTTCATTCGTCTTCTTGAAATATTGAGGACACGTTGCAGTCCGTGGTCTGACAGGCAGACAGGCTCTGCACTCTGCCTGGACCGATGGCCACTCGCAGCTGGAGGAGAAACATCCCAGCTGCCAACACCAACACTCACGAAATCCTCGGTGAGAACTTGCAAAAGGAGCTGCAATCTCCTACTAACTTGGAGGAACATGTTGCTTAAAGACAGATTTTCTGCTATAGCAGATGTCTTCTGTGTTTTCCTGCCTTTTTATTCCGTTAAACAGGGTCAGGTATAACAGGGTCAGGTATAAATGCAAGGGAAAAAAGTCCAGGACGTCTCCCCTAAACACAGAATTCAGACCTGGAGTCTCCATCCTGCTGGTGACAAAGCCTTCATCAGCAATACAGAGTGACTTTTTTTTTTAATCCACCCTGACACTGAACAGCTTTTGCCCCACAACTTACTTTTCTTTTCATAACAAAGTATTTTTCACTGTGAAAATTACAGCTTGTTTGTGGAAAGCAGGACATCAAAAATGAAGGAAAACTTTTTTTTCTGGTAGAAACTCTGATGTTTGCAATAGTGACACAATGTCAGTGATGGAGTGGGGGAGAACCCATAGAATCCTGGAATGGTTTGGGTTGGAAGGAATTTAAAGATCATCCAGCTCCATCCCCCTGCCACAGGCAGGGATACCTTGCATTACACCAGTTGCTTCAAGTCCCATCCAGCCTGGCCTTGAATGATAAATCTCTAAAGTGATACATTTTTATAGTACCTTCAATGCAGCAGACATAAGGAGAAAGAAAAATATAAATTATAGTACCTTCAATGCAGCAGACATAAGGAGAAAGAAAAATATAAATATCCAGAAGTGAAAGGGTGAACGTGCTAGTGAGATGCTGATTTGGGCAGAAATCCAAACTTAGATAGTTGGTGTAATCTCAAATCTATCAGCCGTGACAGTATCCCTTTAAATGAATCCTTAAAAATGTTAATTGCACATCACAGGCACTTCAGCAATGACATTTCTGCCACTGAATGTCATGGGGACATTTTTCCTTTTATTATCCCTGAACAGGAGGAGTGAACTGCTGGACTTAGCCACCAAATAACTGTATCATGAAATGTAATGGGTCTAGCTCCACTATTTATGCTGGTCCTGCTTTCAATAAGCTTCTTCTAAAATTTACAACGAGCAGGAGCTTTGGATGGCATTAGGAAGGCAGCGTTGTTAAGCTTTGCTTTATGAACTGTAAAATAAAGGTTTGTCATCAGACTTCCAGAACTACAGCTCCTCAGAGCCCCAGGGGTCTGTGGGTTTTTGGAAATTTGCATAAGAGCTGCAGCCTGGAGTTGGTCACATTTTAGTCTGATTTCCCCAGGACATTCTCTAGCACCAGCTTGTTCTCTTTTGTTTTAAACATTCATAAGAAGAGAAGAGACAGGGAGAGCAGAGAGAGAATTGTAGAATCACAGAATGGCCTGGGTTGGGAGTTTAAAATCCATCTAGCCCCGCTGTCCCTGGCTGCTCTCAGTTTCACCCATGCCATTCCCATTGACATGGAGTGTCAGCTGAGCTCAGGATTTATCCTCCTGTTACTGCTCCGTGTTTTCCTTAGACTGGTTTGGGTTTCTGCTTTCCTCTGCTTGTGTCTGACTTTAGCATGGGAAAGAACACATGAGCAGCATACAGAGAATTTACAGGAAAAGAGTAGCATTAAAAGAGTGACATGTATATTCTTCAGGTGCTGATAAGGGGAATAATATGGCCTGAGACAGGAGATAAAACCTGAGACTGGGGAAAAGGGATACATTCCTGCAGGAGACTTCTCTTGCAAAAATATATTGACTTTCTGGAAATCAAACTGCTTCTTCACGTTCCCCAGACTGGTGTTCCCCAGCTTTGGGTTGGACACAGTAATATTCAATTCCCTGCAGCTCCCAGTCCAAGGGACTCCACCCAAACTGGGTTTTGCTGTGTGATGAAATTGCAGATGTTGAGTTTATTTCTCAGAGGACACAGCTCATTTCAAGGTCTTTTTCTCTCTGTTCAGGCAGCTGCAGTCAGGCAGTTGTTGATCATTGCTTCTGCTCTGAAAAAGCCATTTACCTTCTTTGTGCACCTGACTTTATCCATGGCCAGCAGCTGGAAAAACTACTTTAGTTCATCTTAATGTTATTTTTCCTAATTGTTTCACCACAGTATTCAACACTTACATGTTGTTTTTTTCCTTACTAGGCCATTAAACGTATGCTTTCTGTAAATCTGTTGCCTCCCCAAAATGCAGCTATTTTATCAGCTTTACATGCCTGGTGAATGGATGACTTTGGAGGTGTTTTTCCAATAGGCAGGTTCTCTGTTGAGAAGGAATGGGGATCTTTATGCACAAATTCGTTTGGAGTTTCAAACACAGATACACTGGCAACGTTGTAAAAAAACCCAACACAGTAAAAACTACAGGAGCTGGAATGTGAAGATACCTGACTTGTAAATTAGCTGTGCATATCCCACATCCTATTTGCATACACAGTCACATATAAATGTGATTTTTCTTGCCACCTCAATCAAAATGCAACTTCATCTTGGGTTGTTTCAGAGTGAGTTCCTCATGCTGTGACTTGTGTTGTGCTCAGCAATCAGCAGCTGGGCTGTGTCCCTTGCTTTGATCGCTGTGTGAGCAGAATTCTGTCACAGCCCAGTGTCAGTACCAGTATTACATATTTTTGGTGCAGAAATCAGCTGCTCATGTCCTTATCTCTGCTCTGAAAGTGGAGGCTGAGCCCATCCAGCTCACAAATGGATTTGGTAAAAGGAGTGCATTTGTTCTGCATCAGTTCCAGGGGTGCTGCTGCTTCTAGGTGGAATAAAACACATATGCAAGGTGTTCATAGTCAGCAAATCTGTTACCTGGGCTGCCTCTTCAAAGGTGCTCTCCTGCCTCTGAAAATGTTCCACTGGCTGCTCCCAGACTGCTAAAGGAGGCAATTAAAAGGGGCTGATAAAATCTCCTTTGGGGTATTTGATCTCATCTTGCTGCATTTATCAGGCTGCAAGAGCCATAAAATCTAAGGCTGATGATCAGATGATTCTGCCTTCCTCTCTCCGTTTGAAAGCACTATTTTCAGAGTGAGTCTCTCTGAAAATATCTGCTCAGGGTCTCCTTTCCAGTGATGTCCCTTGGAAGCTTTTCAGTGCTTGCACATTTGCTGTCTCCAAAAGAGGAAAATACTGCTTACTTACAGAGCTTCTGGAGAGATTCCAGTGCTGAATGAATACTAAGTAGAAAATGTCCTTCTCAGAGGCAGGAAGAGATGATGAATCACTGTGAAAGCTTATTTCTTGACCAATCTGCCTATGTATTTTGTTAGCTGAAATGATAATGAAGACATTAGCAGACTCCTATCTTGAGCAAACTGGATGGGAAACGAAATGAAATGAAGTTGGGAGATGATGGCAGCTCAGACTTGTGCTTGCATGCAGCCTTTTCCCAATGGCACCAGGCTGAGGCAGAGCTTGCATGCCTGAATCCTTGGGGAACAGGGAAAATCAATCTCATCTACCTTGTGCCTGCATGTGATGGAGCATCAGAGAAGACTAATGAGCCTGCTGTCTTCACTGCAGCATTTATTGGTGATTAGTGACTGTAAAAAAATGCTCTGCGCAGAAGAAAGGAATTGGTGATTTATTGTGATCCCCAGTCAGGTCTCCCTCCTTCAGGGACTGTCTTGTTCTGCCTGCCCAAGAGAGCAGCATTTCTGGTTTTCTGTGCTCTAATTAGCAGCATGACTTTTGCTGTTGTTCCCAGTGACATCACTGAGATTAGCATCTGTAGGCAAGGCTTGGACAGAGAATTCAGACAGAGTTGGGGTTTTTTTGAGACTAGAAGAAAAAATTATCATTCACCGTGTTCCCCTGGGAAATAAAGGCACAGAAATATCCCACCCCAGGCTCTCTGCACCTTATGCCACCCAGAGAATGCATATTTCATCAGCTGGGAATTACCTTCCCACATGGGAACTCTCAGCAGTGGAACCATGAGTGGCTTTCAAGCCTTTCCTCAACCCTCCTGTGGCTAAACCCAACTGGGATCCTGGAGCTAAAAACCAACCTTATAAAAGTTCCATGTTCAGTTCCCTAAAGGAGCAGCCAGACACCAGAGGTTTCTAAAGCTCCACCTAATTCCTATCGATTTTATTTGAGCTGTAAGGATCTGTATCTTCATGTCTTGCCTGAGGTCGTTAAAGGATGCTGTGGAAGAGCTGGGAAGGGAAATGAGATTTCCTGTCTTAGTTCAAATACTTTAATCAAAAAGCTGTGTTTTATATCACAGTTTATGACAAGAAAACCAAGAAACCTTATTAACTAATCTAACTCTGATCTGGACTGTACAAAGAAATCAAGTACAGCATTATATCATCCTCCTGAAGATACACACATCTATTATGTTGTGTTGATCAAGAGTTTGCTCCCTGATACCTTGGATATTTTCCTTTTAAGAACTTCATAATACTTTTAATGCCATAGATTTCCATTAAATTATGTCCTCCCTATCTGTTAGTGTCAAAATAGATCATTCTTTTCTTTCTCCTCTGCTGGTTTTTATGGTTGAAGGATGAAAGCTAGGCTAATATTGCAAAATAAAGTATTTAAGCCGCATTTTGTCTCCAGTCGTTAGCATTACTCGGTAATTACTATATCCTTTCCACAGTTATTCAAGGGGATTAGCTTTGTAACAGCTTTTATTGAGGACCTGCTGAAAGAAACTTATATTAAGCGTTTGTATTCCATGTGAGCAAGTGTTTCAGGTGGGTGATGGTGTAGCAACCAGCTCTGGTGGCAGGAGGGTGGAACTCAATGATCTTTAAGATCCTTTTTGCCAAACCATTCTGTGATCTTTAAAATCACCACCAGTCACTCTTTCCAAACCAATTTGCCATTCTGTGTGTTGCTGATTTTTCTTAAATTGCTATGATTCACCTGATCCCACGGTGTTCCCATGGAAGGTTCCCCAGTTATCAGCTGTGCTCAGGAAAAGGTGCAGAAGAACAGGGAATTGAGAATAGCAGGAAGCAATTCCTGAACCCCATTCCAGCCTTTCCCAGGATGGGAAGGCGCACTGGTGAGTCTCAGCTCTGAGCTGAAGTACAGAGTTCTCTGGGCTCCAGTCTGACCATCAGCTTTGGATGGTTTGTCTCTGCACATGGTGATAACATCCTTCAATGCATTAATTTCAGGGAAGAGGAAGATGTGCAGTGTAACTGAGGGATAATGGGGTTTGCACTCCTCTCCATTTTTTATGTCATTCGGTAAGTGCTGATCTTGCATTAAGATGTCACTGTCAGACTGGGTAGCATTAAAGAAGAAAGGAGTTGCTGAATTTCCAGCAGGTCGAAGTATTCTCAGATCCCTAGGCACTTTCAGTAAAAATCCGTTGGAATAAAGGATGGCTAAAAAATGTTTTTAATCTCGGCTTTTTAAAATTTCTCTTTTGAGAGTCACTGTAATAAATCGAAGGTATTGATTTAGCCTGTAGCAATCCTAAGACTCACTCATTTAAGAGTCGAAACTGCTCTATTACTTAGAGCAATAAGGCAGCACTGTGAAATCTCTCAGCAGAGCCACACCTGCAGATGGGCATTCAGCACACACTGCTGCCTGTTTATGGCTCCTGCATCAGCTGAGTTCTCTGCATGCTGTTCTTGGTGATTCTCTGCCTTCCTTCCTCCCCTGCCCCCGGGAAAGCCTTTGGTCGCTAATTCTGGGCTCAGCTCAGCCCTGCCCTGGCAGCTTTGGCATTGCTGCACCTTTTAGCAGATCTCTGCACAGAAACAGATCTGGTTTGCATTCTGTTTCCATGATATTACCCCATGAGGAGTCTGTCCCTGAGTTTGAGGGTTTATACATCCACGGTATCATGTTTTAAATCCTTGATGAAAGGGTTAAGTCCAGCTTTTGCTAGAGCCAATCCTGGGCATCGATAGAAGAAAAATCTTCTTGCAAAGGTAAATATTTTTCAGGGCACTGAAGGTTTGAATGATCAATAAGCAGTTGCAAAGGAGTGTTTAATGTCATAAACAAAAACATTCTAAATCAAAAATCCTGTTCCAATCAGCACTGGCTCATCTCACAGTGTTGTTCTGCCCACACAGCTGGCAGCAGCTGGCGAGTTGCATGGCAGTTTCCCCCGATGTCACTTCTGCTTTGCCTTTTATGCATCTTTTATTATCTTTCCACTAACAGAATGTTTCATTCCACCTTCTTTTCCTAAAGCTGTGCTCCTCAGAAGCGTTCAGGGGCTCTGCTGCCTGCTCTCCCGGGGCAGCACTTTGCTGCCAGCAGGAAATTCCCCTCCATCCCAGACCTGCTGGCAGCAGAGGAGCTCCTCATCAGTGCCCATGTGCTCCAGCAGGGAGTAGCTGTGGGTTCAGCTCCTGGCTGATGTCTCAGTGCCCAAACTCACCCTCCTGGTGCTGCTGAGCACATCAGAAGGACTCCTCACTCCCCTGTGCAGCACGTGCTCCATTCTAGCCCGGAATGATTAGCATATTTATAAATTGAAATTAATCCGAGGAGTGAACTGGCCCAGGGGAACTCTCAATCCAATCAAATTAGACTCAGATATCCACCCTGGAGCAATTCCTTAGAAGCCCTGCCTTCAGGAAGCTTCATTTGTAATCACTGCGTGTTGTGTACTTTAGAAAAGTTTCATAATTACTTGCTGTTCCGGCTGCTGAGCACTTCTAAATGTTGGATATTAAGGAACTGCTGTTTCAGTCAGTGAACAAGCTCTGAACATTAAATGTGCTTCACGCGAAGCATTTTTTTCTCAGCCATTACACATCTCTGAAGGCTTTTTTTTTTCAAATGGATGCTTTCCCAGCTGTTGATCATCTCTCTGTTTCTGTGTGTGAAGAGAGAAGGAGGAAACTGATGATGGTGTGACATTGGATGAAGGCTGCTTTGCCAGGGAGGGAGAAGGATGCATCACTCATAAATGCAGCACTGAAATAATGCTGCAGGACCTCCTGAAAAAGCACCAATAAAAGATTTGTCTTGCACCACGCATGTTTTTGGACATTTTTATATCACGTGTTTTACAGAAAAAAATATCTTAGCATTAATGCAGAAATCTGTAGATGATTTTTGGTACCGTTTTTGTAGCTCTCCAACTCTAGCACTTCATCCCTTGGGAAGAAGCAGCCTGTCTTTGTCATGGGTCAAGGGGACACTTGGCCAGAATAGCTCAGGGAGTGACACAAGTGCTCGAGGAGAGCTGGAAATGCAGATTTAGCAGGAGTTTCGTAAAAGGTGATAACAACGATTTCATTCCCACAACAGCTCATCAGTTATCCAAAATGTGCCTCAGGTACAGAATGGTGTTCAGATGCTGAAGACTTGTTAGTTAGACTCTGTTAGTTCCTAAGAATCAGAACTAGAAAGGGTGAAAATAATGTCATTTCAGGTGTCATTAATCTGAGGCATAATGGTGCCTTGAACAGCTAAATGAACGCTGCAGCTCAGGTGATTCAGGTATCTCTGCATATGATCATATTTGCAAATAAATCACCGAGTTCCCTCCAGTATATATTCATTTTGAGATGTCCCAGAAGTGTGTAAAGCCCAGTTATAGCAGTTGCCTCGTATTTACAGGCTGGGAGATTTATTTAGTAGGAACTCTTCAAATGGCAATAGGCTGGGCTGGAGTTATGAATTGCTAAACTCATCCATCTATCACAGTGCTACCCAAAATCACTCTTTAAATGCAGGGAGGAAATGTGCCACTGCCACAAAAGCAGTACAATGCCTCTCTTTTGACACAGCAAGAAAACAGCAAGGAAATAAATTACAAGCATTAGGCAGTATTAAGACTTTTCAGAGGGAGCCATCCAAATGAAAACCCATAATCAAAATAATAATTATCAGGGGAACCGTTTGCTTTCAAAGTAATCATGCAAAGTAAAGCGCGGGATATGTTTTAAGTAGCAAAAAATGGTGATTTCTGTTCAGAGGGAGAAAGAAAGTCTAGCACTTTGAGAATGTAAGTGCTTTGTACATGATCAGTTCTTGATGGATTTTCCCCGAAATAAGCCTTCATGAGCTGTTTGTGAAAAAGAGAGGAAAAATGGAAGCTGTTATGTGATGAACGCAGCCAAAGGTGTGATGGGGCTGGGATTGGGTTAGTGAGCTAGGAAGTTACCTGTCATTCTCTTCATTTTCAAATCATTACAGCACAGGGTTAGATTGAAGTCATATTCTGTGGAATAGCAACACTTTCTACACTGTGGGAAGACATTTGGAAAGTTCCAGAAAAGTTAATGTGTAATTTCTAATGAAGAGATTTGAACCTTTTTTTTTTAAATTAAACCAGCAGCTAGTCCAGCAATTTCCTTTCATATATTCTTATTATTTATAGTGTAGTAAAGAAATTTCATGTGAGGGAAACATTTTCAGTGTGTCTTTTCATATTTGTTATTCAAATTTGCTTACTGAGTCCATGGTATATTTTACCTGCCAAAGCTTTTTTTCTTTCTGTTTGGTCTCAGCTGCCTGAGATTTTAATTTCCAGAGTGTACCTCTTAGATTAGACTAATAATGTCCTTTTTTTCTCATTGAATCGTGTTAATTGTTTTAATGGCTTCCATGCTAGCTACACTGAGGGTTTCTGTGATTTTGGTGGTGGAAATGTTCAAGGAACCTTGGTTTTCTTTCTGACTGCACTAATCCACTGGGCTCCTCAATCTTCATGAGCTGCCATGGTTGATCAGAGTTCAAATCCAACTCATGGTGTGAAACATTTGCAAAATCATACCAAACATGTGATGTGATAAATGTATTTTGCCTTCATCAGCTACAATCACCTGCATTCCATCCCTCCACAGAGCTCACGGGAGGAGCAGCTGAGCCCTTTTGGATGACTGCAGTTGTGTGCTCTGAGGTAGCTGCAGATTGGGAAAAGTCATCCTCGAAGTGTGATAGGTGCATTTAAACAGCTGCGTTTTCCAGTAATTAATTTGTTTCCCTTCATTTGCCTGCCCAGCACAGTAATGGCTCTCGTTTTGCTGTTCTCCCTGCAGAAGCACCAGTTTGTTCCACGAGGTGGTTCAGCTGAATTTCGAGATCGCCAGCTTCAGCAGCCTGTCGGGAACTCAACCCATCAGCTGGCAGGTGGAATATCCTCACAGGGGCACCTCTGACATCGCCCTGTCCGAGATCTTCATCTGCCAGAAGGACCTGGTTGGCATTGTGCCCCTGGCCATGGTAAGACCTCTTGTCCATGCTGGGAGGGAATGAATTCCTGCTGGATCAGCTCTGCTCTGTGCATCTCACAGCTGCAGCTCTTGCAAACTCACCTCAAAGGAGAGGTGTGGTGTTCTTTAAGGGCACACAGGGACTCCAGCATGGGTGGGGAAGAGACTTTATTGCAAAAATCCAGCCTTCTTAAACTGTTAGTTTGTTGTGGGTTTATGTATTTGTGAGGCACAGCAAATGTGTTTAACCAACACCACAGAGCAGGACAGGAACAGCATCAGGTGTGACCGACCACAGCCCCACTGTGAGCACTGATTGGTTCTAATCATTGTTTTACAATTCTGTAACTTGGTTTTCACCTCTAGTCTAGCTGAGTCACTCCCAGAATGATTTTCTACTTAGCCAAAGTAACACAAGTGAGCAAGGGTTTTCCAAGGTCCTCACTTTGCAAGCCTTTCTGCTCCACAACAGAGAGGGATGCTGCCCCTTTCACCATCTCTCCCAGATTTAAACCCTCAATTTCTGGCATGCCATTCCGGTTTCCCACAAAGCCAAGTAGGTTTTCCTTCTCATTTCTGATTGCCTTGAGCCTGTGAGCTGCAGAGCAACTTCAGAGGACCTTCTGCTAAAGTCCGACTTGCTTGGTCCTTAGTAGGCTGAGGCTGATACTAATTCTTCTGCCTGACTCCCTGATAGTGTAAGAACTTCTGGTTTCTAGTCAAAAATAGAAAACAATAATAGCCTCAATAATGTACTTAAGTATCATGAATTGCAGACTTTGATGTGGATAAATGCTTTGGGTTAGAATCCACTTTTTCTGCTCAGTACTTTCGGGAAACAGGGAATTTCAATGGATTCTCCAACATCTCGGCTGTGCTGTTATTAGGCAGGCATTTTATTTTCTGTCAGGATTTGGAAGAAGAATTAGACATATCTCTATCCTCTTGAATTTTGCCTCTCCTGTGCACAACCTTGCTGGCAAAATTCTGGCAGTCTTTTCTTTGAACAGTGTTCAGCAGATAATTAGATGAGTATTATTTCCTGGAAGTCCCAGTCTTCAATATATTCTTCCCCTTTGAAGACTAAAACTGCTGCTCATATCAAATGAGGTCATGCCCAGCAATTTCCTGATCCACAGTCTGTTAAGTCAGCAGAAAGCCTCCACTGCATTCCACATCTGAGAGGGAAATAATTGCCCTCATTACCTGTCAGGTAGAACAGAGAATATTTATTGGAGCATCTGTCCTCTAAGGACTGCAGAACATGCGTGAAGAAGAATTTTGGGGTCAGATTTGATTTTGAGATAGACGCCTTCCTCTGCCGAACAATAGATGTGTGTCTGCTGGCAGACTTCTTGTCTTCTTGCTCATTTCATGAAAGAACTCATCAGTTTCTTCTCTGCATTCCATATCTGAGGGAATGGAGATTTTAATATCTCCTGTCAGGGTGTGATGCCTTCGCATGCATACCCGGTTCTTGCAGACTTGTGTCTATTCTGCATTAAAATTCATCTGCCTGCAAGGGTTCCTTGAAGAGCTGGAGGTCTCAGAGCATGAATTTAGTGTTGTATAAATCGTGTAAGGCGAGATCCTTTATTCCCAACAGATTGCCGGTAGGCACAAAGGGTTCAAACAATGAAATCATTAAACCTTTCTCTTTACAAAGCGTTCTTGTGTTTATCTTTTCTGTACTTTGTGATAACACTTAGCTGGAGCCAAAATACACAGTGTTAACAGAATGCAGTTGGAGGGAATACCAAAGTACAATTGGCTTTACTAGCAGGATATTGGTAGATAAAGGGAATTTTCAGTTTTCTGGTGGCTAACACTGTGGATCCAGCCAGGGTGCTTTCTTCATTCAGGCATTAATTCCAGCTGAGCTGATTACCTGGCAGTTCTGCTCAGAGGAAAGTCACTCTGAAAAGAGAGAGGGCGATGCTGTATCTGCTGAGAAGTCACATCAGAGTCTTTATCTTCACTCCCACTGCGGAGCAGCAGCACATGGTTGTGTACAGAAATTAGATCTCAGTGTTTAGCAGCAAGTGGGGTTTATAATCCTCGGGAGGGTAAAGTAGATTTTGTTGATTTAGGCGTGGAGAGTTCCAGCAGCAAAACCTCTCACATCCAAAGTCAGAGCTGTCGTTCCAAATGTTTCCCAGTGACCAGGAGAAGGAGCTGCCCACAGACCCTGCAGTGCCACTGCTCTGGTGGGTACCTGGAAAGCCTTCTGAAGATGAAAACAGCAAAATCCTGCTCGGTTTGGATGTAACATCAAGGTTTTAACTCATGGAGTAAAGCTTGTCTCGTGTGAGCCATTCCAAAATTACCAAGAAAGAGCTATCATGTATCTTTTATTGCCCTGTGCCTGATGACATTAGCAAAAAAGTATTAAGATGAAGACCAAGTGGTGTTCAAAAGATCAGTGCAGCTGTTGCAATGGTGTTTGGAAAGAGATTAAAGAATTGACATTGTCAGCAAGAGCTGAACCTGAAATTTTAAAAGAGCCTTATAGGACTTGGATCAGTGGAGCAAGTGGTAGGGTAAAGCTGCTGAAAAATCAATGGGAATTCATCATGTAATCAAAAGAGAGGGTTTTAGCAGAAGCCCCATTCCCTGTGCTTAAATATGGTGTACAGGTGAGGAACAGCAGCACAGGGAAGCTGTACAGGGAAATAACAGGAGCAGGAGGGATCAAAGCCACTAGGCTCAGAGTAACTGTAATATTTTTTTTCCCAGAAAAATGACATGTAAATTTGAGGTAAGTGTATTTATTTCCCAAGCTCAGAAGTTAATCAGTCTGAGTAATTTTGGAGGATGTGGCACCCTTCAAGGTGGTTGGAGAGAAAAATGAGATAGAAAAGTTACAAAAATTTTTTTTTTTTTTCCAGTAGACAGGAAAAATCTACTGTCTGAATTGTGCCCTATTCTGGCTATTTTATATTTCATGTTACTTGTTGCAGGATCAATTAGAAAAGTGCTTTCATAGGAGCTGAAATAATTACCTGCTAAGCTGCTTTTGCAAACCTCCTCAATTAATCACAAGTAACCTCAGAACTAGCCAATTAAGGTGTACAAGGTTGCTTCACTTACTTTCCACAAACTTTTCTAAAATTTCCGTCCCGTCACGAGCAAATGTAGCCAATTGGGTCGATTTTGACTCTATTAAAACACCCCAGATTGACTTTTGCAGTGTGTGCACACCCAGGAATCCCCCTGGAGAGCTCTGTGTGTTTGTGTTCAGCACGAGGCCACGTTTCAGGCAGCTCAGCCAGAGATTTCTTTCCAGGCTTTAAATGGATAATGCATATTTTTAATACTACTAAATTCTGCTTTGGGATAGAGCAAGGTGTAAAACCTCTGGATGAGTTCATTGTTTGATGCTAATATTAGAAGGAAACTCCTTTGTGGGGGGAAGATGGGGAATCAATGATTTAATATTTATTCAAGACCATCTGGGTCCCTGAACAGAGAACTGGAGCAGGAATCCTTCAGCAGCAGAATGCACTCCCTCTTCAGTTATCTCGAACTGTGACTTGCATGAAATACAGATATTAAAATGCTGAAGCATCAACTCAATGTCAGGAGTCTACTCTGAGAGTTCCACTCTACATTTACTTCAAAGGCCACTTGTCACCATGGGAAGCCACGAATCTTGCTCATCCATGCAAATTTCCTCTTTAAAATAGCACTAATTTTCGGTGGCTCTATCAGGTTTCGTTCATCAGCCTCTGTGATCCATTGATAACTGCTTACCAGCAAAGCTGGAGCTGGCTCAGGCAGTTCTGAAAGTTCTTGCTGCTGTTTCAGGTGCTTAGAAGTTTGTCTCTTCTCCTCATCAAAGATGTCATGGTCTGTCTGATGTCCTGCCTTTCTGCTGGTGGGAACTGAGTTCTTCACTGATGGGAACTGAATTCTTCACTGATGGGAACTGATGCACCCACTGGTCCAAACTGAAGCATCTTTCCCCTGTGAAACAGCATCCTGTGAACTGCAGCTTAATCTGAGCTTTTTCTGCAGAGTAACCTGGCAAATGCAGCATTAATGTGTAGCTGAGATTCTCAGCTGCTCCTTAGACAGTGCAATTCCACGTGTGCTTTTTTTGTTCATTGGGATGTGCTTGGTTTACGTTACAAAATGCTTTACATTCTGCACTCAGTGTGTTGATATTCCTGCTGCAGGAGCAGGGCTGGACCTACTGCAGAGCTGTGACTCAGCCAAAAGCACTTTTTGACAGTTTTATGTGTGCTTGTTAACTGGCTTTCCATTAAAACAGAGATGATCAAAAACTTAGCTCCCAAAGCACTGTTGTTTTATATACACATTTATGGATGCTGTTCCCTAAGGTAAAGATTTTTTAAGGTATTTCATTGTAATGAAGTCCCTGCAATCCCATTTTAAAATATGGACCTGAATAAATAGAGTTTTCATCCCTGCACAGTCTGGGAGTTCACACCATAAAGATCTATCTAGTTCAAGGTCACACAAGTGCACAATTCTCACTCTGGTTCATCTTTTGGTCTTGGATGAAGTGGAGGCAACAGGCACTGAGGAGCTTTCCAGAAGAAAAAATCCATTTCCTGATTTGCTTATCACAAACTAACAAATGAACAGACAGATGTCACACTTTTCAGCTGGCAGGTATTGTCTCAGATAATTTAGTTACGAATCACATAAAATAAACGCTGTGAGTTGCAGGAAATTTATTTTATGTAAAACGAAGCTATTCCTATTAATATACTAACTGGGACAGTTCAACTCAACTCAGCAGCTCTAACTACCACCGTGAAGTCAGGAGTTTTTCCAGTTCAGAGTGTTGGTGTGGAAGAGCAGAGTCACAAATTCCTGATGGGAAGGGAGACACAGAGATCTCTTCTGCGCCTCCCCTTGCCACCACTGCAGGCTGCAATTGTTCAAACCAGGAGAGCATTCCTTCCTTGGGATTTATGGGGGATATAATTTCACTAATTGTGCCATTGCTCTCTATTTGTATCAGTTGAACTCAGGAGTCTCTGTACCTGCTTGTAAATCAGCTGTGTCACACAGTGCATTAGGCTGGGACTTGCAGGGCTTATTGATTCATCTTATCTGTGAAGAATTGGCTTTTTTTGTTGTCTGCCCATCAGGAAACAAAGGCAAAAAACGGACAAACTGTTGTTCATTGATCTCAAATTGGTCAGAGATGCAGACAACGTAAAGAATTCAAAATGACTCAATTTAACACTGCCTTTTTAAGTCCCAGGCATCATTTCTACAACCCTTGAACTTTTGCCTCTAGCTTCTGTTTTCCTTTCCTTTCCTACAGTCCCATTCAGTCCTACCTTTTGCAGGAAATGAGAATGGATCAATAAGGTTATCTCAGCTGGCTGGAGTTAATATTTCCATTGGTTCAAGCTGTGTGTCATTTTCTATGCAGCACAAAAGTATATATAATTTCCTCTTCCAGCATCCCCCATAGCTGACAATGGTATGGAATGCATTGCTTTGGGGTTTTTAAAATGCTGAGGAGAGGTGGCTTCCAGATTTTTAAAGATCTCTGAGAAATGATAATATAAGGCGAAATATTAACATGAGGCTTCTTAGTCTCAACAGGTGGCAAATCCTGCTAACCAAACAAAAAATTGCAGAACAAGAATGTGCAGTGAGACAGCCAGCAACTGAATTATTGGCTGCTTGGTGTGCTAAAATCAAAATGTTCCCCTGGAAGAGGAGTGTCAGAAACCTCCAGAAAATTCTGTGTGCAAGCCAGGCTGATCAAAGTCAGGGTTTTGTTCAAAGTTCGGTGAAATGAGCTCCTTGGATGGGAAAGGAGGGACAGCCCAGCTGGCAGTGGGACACAGGATGTCACTTGTGTCACTGCACGGGGAAACCTGGAGAATGTTTTGTTGCTGTGATGTGTTTTGGGGATTGCTCCAAGTGTTGGTTCAGGTTTGTGGTGCTGCTCCATCAGAAGAAGACGTCTCAAATACCAGTTTATATTTGAAGTGACAGCTGATGAGAATTCTGATTGTTTAACATAACCACAGAGGTGATTGCTGCTGCCACACAGGTGAGCAAAACCCATTCAGAGGCAGCAGAAAGTGAGCTCTGCTCCCTCAGGTGCCTGGGAGGGACAGTCCAGGGCTGAGGATTTGGACTGAGCTGGCATTTAAAGGCAAAGAAGTTCTTTTAAAGAGCTTTCATAAGAACTTTTTAAAAAGAACTTGATAAGAACTTTTCTAAGTTTTAACGTTCATAAGAGTGCAGCACTGGAGGCAGATGCTTGCCTGGCTGAAGCTCCTGCAGCGCAGAGCTGCTGCTGCCAAGGGCTGGAGAGGAGCAAAGGGAGCTGGAAGGAGCTGGCACAGCTTTGTCTGGGAGCTGTGCTGCAGCTGGAAAGGGAATTGCACTCAACAGTCTCCATGGCTCCATTATTCCTCCTCCTCCTCCTCATCTGGAAGTTGGTGTGCTGTTCTCTCTACAGCAGAGTTTTCTCATTAGCTTTAGCTCACAAATGGTTGCCCAGACCTAACTGATAAATACATGTCCAAACTCATTGCAGACAACAAACATTTTTGGTTTACCCTGGAGAGTAAATGCTCTCCACCTCCTCATGCTGTCACTTTTAGGAGGTGGCAGCTGAGCAGGGACTGCCAGAGCAGAGCAGAGGACATCAGGTGTGTTTGCAGAGCTGTTTCTCAGCCAGCCTGAGCATTAGGTGGGATAGATGTGACCCCGACTGAAAACCAGGAGGAATTGCTCTTAATTGGCAGATTCTAATGACAGTTTTGATGTGTAAAGTTTTAATATTTTGGGGGCGTGCCTCACTCTTCACAAGCAGGCGAAATGTTTGCTTGGCAGAACTGTGAATTGTTTAGGCTGGACTCTAATTAATGAGGTGCTGAGGTGTTACAGCTTGGACAGTGAAACGGTCGAGACAACGAGAAAATGCTTTACTCTAATGGGATGTAATGAGGGAGCATGGGGTTAACAAATCACCAGGACTTTTAGACGCCTCAGTGTTTTAATGAGCTCCCCCCAAACCCTACAAACCCAGGAACTTTTCACCTTCGATTTGCTCTGGGATGCATGTTTGCCTTAGCCTGCTTTGGGTTTACAGTTCATTATCCTGACAGACGCTCATCACCGAGGAGGTTTGCCATGGAATTCATTAGGAATGTGTACTTCAGACTCAGGAGCTGTGCTTGAGGGAGATAAAGCACAAAAGACAGGACAGGGATCAGCAGAGTCCGGAGGAGAAAGCTGGCGTTGTGCTTTGGCTCTTTCCCTCTGCAGCAGCTTTAAAGGACACAGGGAGCAGCAGCGGGGATGGATGTGATCTGTTCATGATCCCAGGGCCACACCAAGGCTTGAACCACTGACAAACCCAACTCTCCTGAGCTGGACAGGCTGTTTTTAACGACCTTCCTGCAAAGCCCCAGCTCTTCATGAGCTAAATGAATTACCAGCCAAACCTTGCACTGGCAAAGGGAATTGACACAGACAGTCAACTGCTCAAGATTTCTGAGGGTTTTCCCCTCAGAAATAATTAATGCCAAATATTTAATCCACCAGCACCATGGCATGACCACCAGCATGCTGGGGAGAAAGGGAATTTCAGCAGGCAAATGGAAAAAAAGTACCCCTGACATTAATTTTAATCAGGTCCCAATCATCTGACTTGTCCTCTGTATTTTTTTTTTCTCTAGCAGAGCTGATTGTCTTGCTGCAAGATTTGTTACCTCACAGAAGAATATTAGAGGCTGTAATGATGTAATTTATGGCTGCAATTTGCTTTTGGAAATCCTCTATTAGTGAAAAAGAGCAGCAGTGCAGTTTTATTAATTACAGTGGGTGAATGTTGAATGCTGAGTGTCACTAGCAGGAGTGTATGACTGTGTCACACTCAGCTCTCTGAGGCACTCTGTGTCCTTTGGAGGCTGTGAAATGAGTCTTTTGCTTAAACCAAATAAGTGTAAAAATAATTCAAGTTCACTGGGAAGTTTGAGGAAATGAATAGAGGGAAACATTAGCCTGTAAATTCCGTACTGAAAGACACGCCAGAGCGTTAGTGCACCACATGATGTGCTCCCAGCTAGGATAGCTCTGCAGAATAGCACATTGATTTACACCTTCTACCCCCAGACTGCTGCTTGCACTCCAAACCTTGAGGTTCATTACTGAGTTCTGCTCTCAGTGTGCCATGCCAGGGAGAACCACTTCATCTCTCCTCTTTCTTTCGTGTGGGCATTTTTTACCTCGGCGTAACACTTTTATTTTCATTTGCATAAACCAGCCTTTACCAGGATGCAGCTTGGGGAAAAAAAGGATGCAGGCGAAAATCACCTTGTGGGATTTAAAGGTGAATTCTCCTCGTTTTGAGTTCTGAACCAGCACGCAGCTGGCTGAGGTCCAGAAGGTTTGCTGTAACCTCTCTCTGCTCTTGAGCTCTCATTTTGGGGAGCTGACAGAAGGCAGGAGACCTCCTGCTGCAGAGATTATGTCAGCAGCAGAAACCAAAGCGATCAGTCTCAGATCTGGGCATCCTCAGGAATCATTTTGTCCAGAATCCCACCTGCCTGTGTGCCAAGGCTGGTCAGCTTGGACACGGCTTGCCGCTTGATGGAGCCAGCAGAGGAGACTCTGCTTTGGGTCCTGGATTTGGGACAAAATGTCAATTATAAGCGTTGAAAAGAAGGGACTGGGAGAGGAGCTGCCAGCTGGCACAGGTGTCCTGAGGCATATGTTTGAAGGATGGAAAACTTCAGCAGTGAGCTTGGTGTGGTAATAAATAAGTCACTGGAGACTCAGAAATTCCTCCTCAGTAATTCCTCCTCGCTGCTCTTACCTCATCCGAATTATGGAGCAGTCATTAGGCACTGGGAGACTCTGCTGTGCAGAAATAGGAATTGTCTGCTGCAGAGTGAGCCACGTCTGTCTGCAGCTCTGCCTCTCTCAGGTCTTTGGCTCAGGCCCACAGCAGTTTGACTCATCTTTAAAATGGACCTGCATTTCCTATGTCACAATGCAGGGATTTGGCTGGCAGCCTCGTTCTGCACTGCTCATTCTTTATGAAGGAAAATTCCCTGCTTAAACACGGGTGTTCATCCCCCCTGCTTCAGTGCTGGCAGGGCAGTTCTAGCTGAGCAAAAATAGAAGTTAGAGTAAAGAGTAAAAAATAGAGTAAAATAGAAGAGTAAAAATACAAGTGGAGCAAGGTTTGTGGCTAGAGGTGATGTCTTTTATTAGGCCATCCAGTAGAGCTGGGGAAAAAGCCAAGCTCTCCAGCACACAGATCTTTTTTCAAGGCTCTTTCATGGCTGGAAGTTGCTGTGAGATGCTCAGATAAAGTTAATGGTCACTGGGGTTGCTCCAGGTTATGCTAACAAATTAAATACTGCTTTAAACAAATGGATTTGATCCCTTTGTCTGTCACATCCCTGACTTATACAATGAGCACAGCAACCTCTTTCAAGGATGCTTCTCTAGCCATGAGCCTCCAGCAGCATCTGGATGAGCAACCCCTGAGGGTAAAACATGTTTTTGCTGGAGTGAGGGGGAAATAATTGCATCTGTGAGTATACATACTGTAGATATTTAATTTTCCTCCTTCTAGATCTATGCCAGGTTCAGTTTCTATATTATAAGGCCCACCAGTCTATCAGACATATGTCTGATCAATAATTGAATTTTCCTGTGTCACTCTCTCATCTTTTTAAGCGCAGTGAGTTTCTGAGGTCTGCACAGGATCTGCTCTCATTAATGCAATCATCTTGTTCCTGCCCTCTATGTGCTTTGCTTATGTGCAGCTGAAGTCAGTGGAATCGATGAACTGTTTGAAAAGGAAGAATAATCTAGGTACAAGGATGGGAAAGGATAATGACTATTTTCTGCGTTTTTATTGCCACTTTTTCATAGCGGTTGCATAAGAATTCGTGGTGTCTTCGTTATAGATTTTGCTCGTGGAAAATTAAAACTGCACAGCCAAAATAAGAAAAGAGCAGGTAGAAAATTTCTCTTGCTGATTTCAAAACAGACTAAATTAAATTGAAATAGTGCAGCAGAAGCTGCCTGCTTCACTGCCACTGTGCTTTAAATAGGGCTCTGCCATCCACAGACTTCAGCAAAGAACTGAGCAACTTCAGGAACTTGTAGGACATGAATAGTGTCGATGAGAAGGAGAAAGCAGCTCATTAATAATCCATGGCATATTAATCTACACAAATAAAACAAGTTCACAACCTCCACAGTGGCCATAAAAATCATCCATGGATCATGCACTACCCCAGTTACTTAAAACAAGAAATTGTCCTTGGGACTTAATCCTTGAAGTCCATAAAGCATTTTAAATTATTTCACCTCAGTCACAGAGTTCAGACCACCCCACACTGCGAGCATTATTGTGTCCTTTCCTTGGAATAACTTAGAGAAGAAGTGCTTGGGGTGACTACAGGAAAGCACATTAGTGAGGAGCCTTTAGGGTTTACTGGTGGGATGGATTTTGGCTTTACTGAAAGTGGATGTTGGATTCAGTGGGGTCAGTTTTGAAAAACTTTGAAAAATAATTTTGAAAAAAATTTGAAAAAAAAAATTACGTTTGCAAAATATTTACAGTAAGAAGGATGTGGGGTGGAAATGTGTTGTATATAAAATGAAAAGCACTGCCCCTGTCATCAAATCTGTGTTTCCTGCTCCCACAGAATGCCTCCCAACCTTGCTTTAATGCATATCCTCACATCTGCACACACCTGCAGCCTGTGCTGCTGTGCACAGACAAATGTCCTGATATTGTGCTGTATTTTCAGTCTGCAACTCCCTATTGATATCCTCCTGTATTTCCAGTTTGCAACTCCCTATTGATATCCTCCTGTATTTTCAGTCTGCAACTCCCTATTGATATCCTCCTGTATTTCCAGTTTGCAACTCTCTATTGATATCCTCCTGTATTTTCAGTCCTGCTATCCTTCTGTATTTCCAGCCTGCGACTGCCTATTGATTACAGCCATTACAGCACCATTATTAGAGCTATAAAGCCAACTGGAGAACAGGGCCACAGGTTTAATTGAAATGAACAGGGGAAGAATTTCAAATTGCTAATGAAAATTGCCTTTTTACGAGCAGCTGTATTCCCCCAGTCCTCCCAGGCTGGAGGCACCACCAGAGTTGTGCCTGATGGTGGAGCAGACCCAATTTCACCAGGGAGCCATTTCCAAATCACTTCCTCAGGTTCGGGAGAAAGGGAATAAATGACTGACAGATGTGGAGAAAATGCCCTTAAATTGACAGATTCATGTCTATGTACAACAAAGGAGATCTGTTAGCCATGAAATCATCAAGAAAATATTCTATAGCTCCATCCATAGCCTTGCTGTCCCATTCAGCCTTCACCAATATTCCCATTTCCATCTGGGAGAAACTTAATAGGATCATTCAGCAGTGGAAAAAACATGGGAGGTGTTCATCACAGCCCAGAGCTCCCTCTGACAATTATTCCTTAGATGTTTGAGCAAATGAAAAGCTATTTTTGTGCTTATAACGCTCCAATGTGCTGCAGGTTCTGAGGCTGTTTTATTGGCCTTGCTTTTGGTATTTGTAACAAATATTTATCGTTTCCTGGGAATGTTGTAAGTGGCTACATTCACTCAGTTAATGCTCTTAATATGTTTCTCTACACTCTGTTTTCCGAGCACTTCTCTAAGGGTGCTTATTAGATAAAAAATGATATGTATGACTACGTATTGTAGATGTTTTCTTGCATCTCCCAGAGATGAAATGTGTATAATTTATGCACTGCAGAAATGCATAAAAACATAAGTTTTCCAGAGAACTTAGGACAGTTTATTGCTTGTATTTATCAAGTGTATTCATAAGCATCTGCAAGTGTTCTTCCATCCCTAAGTAGCACTGCTCAGCAATGGTTCTCAAGTGTGTTGGTCTCAGAATAAGGGCTTTTAACCTGTCACTCCACAGATTTCCATCTGTTTCCATTTTCTATGCTAAAAAGAACCACTTACGGTGCTGGAGTTGGAATATCTCAGGTAATCACTCACATTTCAAGCCATAAGTACAATTTTTTCTCTCTGGATAATGTGTTTCCTATGTAAGTGCTTTCATTTCGAAGTCGATTGAGCAAAATGTTGAAAGTAAGGAATGAAATGGCACCAAGAGGAGCAGGTAGTTTCCTGTGTTACACAGAAGCATATTTTTTAAAAAATCCGGGTTTTATTATTTTTATTTATGTATAAGCTTAGAGAAATAAAATGTGGGTTTCTGCTTCCCATCTTCTCCAGTCACTTTTATGTCCTTATTCTATATTTTAAGTGCTTATAGAAGGATGAAATGTGGGGTTCTGCTTCCCATCTCCTGCAGTTGTCCTTACATTTTTTTTCTAAGTGGTTCCAGACTTGTTTCCTTTGAAGTAATTTTCAGTCAGAGATTCTTCCTCCACACAGCAGGAAATCCCATTTTTCTTTGAAAATCCATATTGGCCACTGAGTCCCGACAGAGCTGCTCAGACGACAGAAAGCAGAGACATCTTTGGTGCAGTTTGGGGTTTCAGTGAGCTGTTCCTGATGGAATTTGGTGCCACAGCTCCTGCCAGGCAGAGAAACCCCAGCCAGAGGCACTGGTGAGACCCACTGATGGTGACAGACAAACTGCACACATTTACAGCTTTTCAGATGCTAAAGGAAGACACAACCAAGCATGAAAACGTTGAGTTGATTTTATTCCGTGTCCTTGTTAATTTGCTTTTCCCATCACCCAGGGGGTTACGTTATCTGATGGGATTGTGTTGTCAGAGTAATTCAGGAGGGAAGGAGGGTTGGAGCTTTTTCTTGAGGATTTGGTTCATTAAGAAAAGGGCTGAATTCAAGTATAAGACATTGCCATGTGTGAGCTGAGCTCCTTTCCTGCCTGATCCCAGCAGGGCAGCAGTTTTGGTGGGAGGAAGGATTTTGGGGCTGCACTCCCCACCTGCAATCCCACAGCAATCTGAGACATCCCTGTCCTTGCAGAGGCTTTCCTGCAGGAGAATCCTCTCCAACACACCTAGAAATTGGTTCCATCCCTCACATTTTCTGTATGTGGATATTCCTGGCTCCTCTAAGGCTGCAGGGTCCCTGAGGAGTCAGGAATCATTGTTTTAACCCAATCCATCCTGCGCAGAAATGACCATGTGGTTCTGATTGCACCTTGCTTTATGCAGGTTTTAAGATAAAACAAAGCAGAGGTTTTATATATTAAAAAAAATAAATTAAAAGCCCCGAGCTATCAAATCAAGATTTACTTAGTCACTTAGCTATAGTGGTACTTGGAGGTCTATACTTTACAAATTAAAGTAATCAATTTCTTTGTTTTGTTGTGCTATAACTTTGGGGCTATGTATTTCCCCCCATATATTTGGAAAACAGAAAGAAAGTGTTTTATTCAGCAAGAAAACCAAAACCAAACAGTGTCAGATGGTGTGGGAATGAATTTTCTCATCCCTGGATCTGCTCAGAAAACAAGAATCAGTTATTCTCCAGGAGGTGCTGAGAATCAGTTGATCTGGTTGCTCTTTTTACCTCTTTGGTGTAGAAACACCAATTCAATGCTCAGCACTGACACCCAGCACGTGGAGCCAGGATGGGGTTGCTTTTAGGGAAATAATAAATACATGTAGCATTAATATTCAGGCAGTGGAACTTCACTGGTAGAAATATTAATGCAAGTGCTTAGATCCTTATTTCACAAGGGAGAGGAAATAAGATTTCCTGGTGAGTCTCAGTGCCTGTGGCAAACTCTTACAGCTCCAAAATTAAGTTTGGAATTGGTTTTATGAACTGCATATCATAAACTTAGTATAACAAATACAGTGGAGTAAATATTTACTTCTGAAAGCAATTTGTTAAAAGAAATCTGAATGTGATTCTCAGCTGTTCAAGAATTAGAGGAAGTGACGGAAGCTTCAGAGGCATCGTGGTTTTGTGGTTCTGGGATTTTATTTTTCTGTGGTTCTGGGGTTCTGTGGTTCTGTTTCTCTAGACTTTCTAGGCATTTAGGGTTCTTTATTCCACCTGGTTTCAGATGTTGGAAGTGAAGAGAACTGCTTATCCCCTTCAGCAGGTCACAGAAAGCTGCCTTGTCTGCCAGAGGAATTCTGTTCCCCTTAAGCTCTGGAGAAAGGCATGCTTTATTCCTCACCTTGAACTTTCTCACTGTCCCTTTTGGAAGGTTTATCCTGATTATAAGCCAGGCTGTGACCATTGCTTGTTTTTCTGCTGGCCACAACATCATTCATGGCCTTTGCAAATGGAGCTTATGCTGGTAAGATTTTATTTTTTATTCCAACTTACAAGCCGTAAGAAGGGAGTTGCTGTTGTCAGAATAATCTGGGTCAAGTCCAGAGCTCTCTACCTGCCCTTGGCTCTTCGTCCCACACCCAGACCTGAGCAATGCCAGCATTTCCCTCAATAACTGCAAACAGAACAAAGCAATTAGGTGCTCCAGTCTCTCCTTCCTTTGCAAGGGATGCTCACTTTTGACAGATGAGAGAATTGCATTTAGCAACACCCTCTGCATCTACTAAATCAAAGTAATCATTGGTGATGCTGCCTTTTGCACGTCTGAATGCCAGCAGGATGGATTCACTGCAAGGAAAGTAGGGATTAGTCATCCGAGGATCCAAAGATATTTCTCTGCATCCCTGTCTCTTAATATATTCTGCATCCCCCCTTTTCTGTCTGCAGAGTGTAATTTATCAGGACTCAAAAATTCCACTAGCAGGGTATTTGAAAACTGTACAAGCAGGGAAGAAAATGGAACGGTTTGCTGCTAATGTAGGGGGCCAGTAATTAAGATTTATCTTAATATGGAGACTAAACGGAGACAAGACCATTGATTAAAAGGGCTTTGCATTTGCAGAACACCGAGTTCCCATTTTGAAGAGACACTTAGATCTTCGTCATAAATTACACTGTTCACCAGAGCTACAGGGAACATTTTGCTGGACCCAAAAACTTCCCACCCCAGCCTTGCTTCCTCTCCTTGTCGCTCAAAAACTTCTCATCCCAGCCTTTCTTCCTCTCCTTGTGGCCCAAAAACTCCTCATCCCAGCCTTGCTTTCTCTCCTTGTGGCCCCAGGAAGGTGCCACTGTTTCTTTGGCAGTGGTCCAGCCCTGCTTGGTGAGCATCCCCAGCCCAGCCTGAGCACTGATGGGCTTTATCTGTCAAAGCCACTTGCCTGGGAAGTGAGAAAGATGAGTCTGAATCCCTTTCTTGTGTCCCTGGCTCCACATTTCCTCCATCCAGCCCCTCTGAGGCTCCTGGAGACCCACAGACATCATGTTGATCAGGGTTTTCAAACCAACCTCGTGCATGCCGGGGACAGAACAGTGCCAGCCTCCACCTTGGGGTCTTTCCACAGGAGATGGTTCGGCTGGGCTTGACTTCTGCATTGTTTGTTCTTCAGGGCAGGTATTGTCCTTAATTTCTGTGCCACAGAAATGTGTGTTGTTGGCCATTTAACAAAGATTTAACAAAGAGAAGATTCCTCGCAGTGCTGTCGTGTGTCGAGTGGAATTAGCATCCAAAAGAAACTTTGAGCTCCTTTGTTCTCCTGTCCTCATCAGAAACACGCTGTAGAAATGGCAGCTTTTATTCACTAAGTCTGTTTCTTACGTAGATTTTGAATGGTCTAAGATTTCTTCTCAGGTAATTTGCGCCTTAGCTAACATTCTCCTTGGCAGTATGGACCTTAGAGCCATGGAGTGAGCTGGGCTCCCTCTGGGTTTATTTGGCTGCTGAGGGAGGCTGTTGAGTTAGCAGGTTGTTCTCTTTTGGTTTCACTCCTAACACCATCACCCCGTTTCCTTTGCAGTTTACTACTCACAAAGTACAAGCCTTCGTGTTATAAAGTGATAAATGAAGCAGAGCAGGATAAGATGTGAGGAGGCAATAATATTGGAGACAAGAGCAGCCCAAAATCCAACCAACAAAATCTGCCCTTCCCCACTCCTGCCAGGGGTGACTCCACCTCAGGGGCTCCTCAGTCATCCCAACTCTTAGCTCCGTAGAACTCCTGTTCTTCCAGAGGCTGTGCTAAGAATTTAAAAAGCAGAATATCAGCTTCTTTCCCCTGTTGTACACGCTGCCTGTGAACGGGGAGAGTCAGGGAACGCAGTTGGCAGGAAGCACAATGGATAATTTACCGTTAATCGGAGGATTATGTAGATAAACAGAGTCTGCTGCCTAACAATGTCATTGCGTTAATCAGCTGTAATCTTAGCAGCATTAATAACTCCAATCCACACCCGTTGTGTTCCCAGCCTCACGAATCAGCATCACAACTGCCTGCAGTGCAGTGCAGCTCTGCTGGGATGCCACTGGAATTTGGGATGCAAAACTCAATGCCCCTCGCTGGATGATCTGTGCTGTTTGCAGCTGGCAGTTTGCTTCCTGTCTCCCACATCTGCATCTTCTCCTCTGGCAGATGTGTCCCCAAGGTGTCCCTGTGCCTCAGGGTGATGGGACATCACAGCCCAGCCCTGCAGCTCTCCTGGGTGGACAGAACTCCTTGCTGCTTCTCTCCTTTTTCTGTAGGACAGCTGCTGGGTTGGTTGGAAGGTAATTTCCACATTGTCCTTCAAATAGCCTTCCTTAGCAATTCCAACAGAAATGGCATTTTTGTGTCACTCCTCCAGGTCTGTTCCGCAGGTTTGTCACTGGTGAGGGACAAATGGAAATGCTAAGCCACGATTAACATCATTCTGGGAGGCTCCACTCGCTGGGTTTCCAGCCTGCAAACAGGACCATTCTCATGACCTCAGGCTCCCATGGATTTCTCTTGATAACACCATCTAATCGGATTTGGAGTTTAATTAAACAGCTGTCACTTTTCTTCCTCATTCTGCCACAATTTAATGTTGAATTAGTTCCTAAATTAGTCATGGCTGAATGCTTGCCTTCTTACAACTGAGAGGTTGGATGAACATAAGGTTTGCTCTTCAGCTCAATCCAAGCAACTGAGGCTGATATTTGGAATTTTTGCTCTTTGTGCAGAGCTCCCACTGCCAGCAGAGTGATTTCTCTGGCTGGAGCAGGGCTGGAATAAAACGTGAGATTGCTGCAGAGTCACCCTGGGGTTACCTGACTGAATGACCAAACTTGAGCACAGATTTCTCAGCTCTGCCCACAACACTGTTGCTTTAGGGGGATTATTTTCCCTTTCTAAGAAAGAAGGGATTTTTCTGAAGAGCAGTCCTGCAGAGTTTGCTCTGAAGTGGCACAGTGGGGGCAGCTGTGGAAGGAAATATTCAGCTGGAAAGGAAATATTTATCCAAATGAAGCTGACACAGGCAGGAGCAGAGGATGAGCAGAGGTTTGTGGTGCTCTGGATTGTAACTGCAGCTCCAAGGAGGAAAGCTTGGAGATCCCCTGGAAAGTGGGGATATTGCATCAAATTCTGTAAATACTTTTTTTTTAAGTAATTTCTTGCAAACAGAATTCAGTGATTTGCTTTTTAATATCTCCTTTGATATCTCCTTGGGCTTACCCACTAGAGTTTTCCTTTCATCGTTAGAAGAAAAAGAAAAATTGGTTTTTAATTATACTATTTATAATTAAATACATTTAAATAGTAATTATATCCTCATATATTGTATTCACTGAAGGGATGCCCTGATAACAAGAAAGAACCATCCTAACTGGGACTTTGTAGATGTTCTTCAAACGAGCAAACCAACTCTGCCTCTGCAATAGCAGATATGATATATGATATATGATATATAATAGATGATAGATGATCTATGATATATGATGATAGATGATAGATGATCTATGATGTATGATAGATGATAGATGATATATGATAGATGATGTTGGGATTTGGGCTTTGTGCTGCCAAGACACTTGGAAGCTTTCAAAGTTGGGAGCTCAAATCTCCCTTGTTTCCATGAGGATTATCTGTGTAGCTCTCCATTTCAGCTCTGCAAGTGCCAATCCTGCCTTTTGTAGAGTTTGCAATTCACTTACAGAAACTTCTTTCTGACCTGGATATTGATGTCTACTTTTAGTTCATCTTCTTTCTGTTTTTTCAATTTACTCTACTTCCCTCATTTTTTAATTTCTCGGGGAACAAGTCCAAACATTGCTATCAGATGCTTTCAGTTTTTTGCCATACAAAATAAATTTGATTTTAAAACTTTCATTGCTGCCTGCACTGAAAGTAGATTAAGTTCTTGGGGGATTTTAAAAATTAAAGAATGTGGAAATGGCCAAGATGCTGTGATTTTGAAAAGTGCCTTCATTTTCAATGAATTCTTAGTCTCTCTGAAGTTTTCTCAGTAATGTTGTTTGTACACTCCCAAATTAGCCTGCAATCAGGGCAGCGTATTGCATTTAAAAATGAGACCTAGAAAGCATCACCTCTCCTGTTGTATTTCCTGTGCTGCTGGGAAAACAATTGTTTCCCTAATGGTTCTTGGCAGATCCTCGGAGAGTGGGCTGCTGGTGCTTCTCAGTGATAATCAGGGCTGCTGAAGGAGGTGGCAAAATGCAGGGAAATAAATTTGGGTGCTGAGCCAGAGCCCTGTGTCTGTGGCTCACCTTCAGGGTGCTCCTGGGCAGGCAGAGTCTAGTTAAGCTCCTTTTATTTTTATTTTTATCTCTTCCAGTTCAGCTTTTGGGGAGTCCTGGGCCATGGGTGGGTTGCTGTACCACTCAGAGTTTTCAGTCAGACAGAGGCTCAGTTCTCACTTAATTGCCTTTGGCTTTATTGCAGCAATAAAAAGGGAACACAGAGGAGGCAGAAGTTGTGCCAAGAGGCTCTTCCATATACAGGGGTGTAGGATATGCGTTTCTCTGAGCTCCAAACAAAAAAAGACAATAAAATCAAGACTTTGTTCTCTGGTCTTTATTTCTGGTTGGTTTTCACTATCACAGAGCACTCAGAGCCTCAGTAAGGGAAGTGGCAGAGCTGAAAGTTGCTGTTAGCACAGTGTGTAAAGCATTAATTGCTTACACAGCAGTATTTTGTGATCTGTGTGATGCCCATGAGTTCTGGCTGCTTTCAGTGGAGGTGACAGCAAAAGGTTTCCCTCTCTGCTCAGAGCACCAATCCCTTCCCACTGCTGAGGATCCCTAATGGCTGTAATGCCACTCCCTAGGAAACCATTAGATAATATTTACAGTGTTTTTCCATCTCCTTTGTGCTCATCATGAATTTGAAATCCCTAATGTTCTGTTGGACTACAGAGAAGGGATTTCAGTAGCCCTTTGGCATGACAAACAGTGCCTTTTGCAGTTCTTGGGGCAGAGGCATCTCTGAGGTAATTAATCCAAATAAATTAATTCATGTACACTCCCCTTCCTGTAATGAAACCATTAGCAAAGGGCAGGAGATTGAGGTTTCTAATTGCTCATCATGTCCCTGTAGCCAAATTTCCTTTCTTCCCTCCAGAAAGGTCTTGGGAAATTTGAAAAGGTTTGGGACCTTTGTAATAATGTCTTTGTACCACAGCCACTGAGGATTGAGATGGATCAAGAATGACCTATTGGAAAGAGAGGAGCAGAAGTGACAGCTGATTTCTGAGCAGTTGGTGAGGCAGCTCTGCTCTCTGGAGTGCAGAAAGCAGGAATGTCAGTGACATTTGCCTGTCAGGAGATCCATGATAAAAGCAGAGATCGTTTTCTTTGTCCAGCAGAGAAGGATGATATTGTTTGTGGTGGGGGGACAGGACAGGGCTATTGTGGGATCATTCACTTCTGAAGAAATAGGGGGGCTAAGAGGAAGTGGTGAGGAAACCACAGGAGATCATCTTCTCTCTTCCTCCCTTCTTCCCGTTCTGTTCTTTCTGAATGATGTACAATCTGTTCTTCAGAGATCTCTTGGGCTAGACTCTGCATTTTCTTCTGCCCAGACAACATATTTCATCCGTTCTCCATCATTATTTTTATAATAAAGATTACCTTAATGTCACACAAATCTGCCTTCTTGCAGTTTAAGCCCATTACCTCAGGCCTTGTCCATGAACATGGAAAACATCATATTCATCATCATTTCTAAAGACTTTTATGTATATGGAGACAGTAAACATCTTTCCCTATAATCCTCTCTGTTCTAAACAATCCCAATTCTTTCAGTAATTCCTGACTGAGCTTACTTTCTAGCTGTTGGTTTATCCTCCTTTTCCTTTCTTATTTATTTCCACTTGAGCAAGTTTTCCTTGGCCGTCTAATTCCCAGAAGCAGAAAGTCCTTTGTTTGAGGCCATGCTAGTGCTGGGGAGGAGCTTGTTGGAGTTAAACCTTGCTGATGGATTTACTCTGCTGCTCGTGGCACAAAAGTTTCACCTCACTGCATAAGCAGGGCTTTGTTTTTATCTTCTTGGCAGTGGTGCAAGGCTTGTTTCTTCTTTGTTTTATGTGCATATGATTTTCTGATCGCTCGTGAACTTCATAAATTAACATTAAATGCAAACATGGGTAAATCCCCAGGCCACAGAGTGTGTTTTATATCCAAAACTCTTTTATCTTTATGGTGTTTCTCTTCCTCTGAAGCTGCCCCTTTAAATCACATTTCTGTATCAGTAATACATATTGGTTGCTAAAGAAAAGGTGGATATGAGTAAAACAATTTCAAAGCCCAGCTGAAAAGATTTCCTGTCATTTCCACCAACTCCCTCGAGCTCCTTTGCTCTGGAGTCCTTAGTTTTTTGTGTTTAACACTCAGAGACACAAAAATAAACGTTAAGGAATTGAGGCAAAAGGTGAATTTTAAAGGACACCCAAAGCAGCCAAATGCACAATGGCAGTTGTGTTCTGCTTGTCTTTGGTGAACCCCTGAGGTTAGTCAGGGCTTGTTGCTTTAGAGGTGTGCAGAGAGAGGAGTAGTGGGGTTTGGTGCTGAGGGGTTTTGTCCTCAAATGTTGAGATCTGCTCCTTGGCATCTGTTTCTGGACTTAGCAAAATGCCAGCCCATGGAAATAAATACTGCTGGGACAAAATGCTGAAGTTTGGATAGCAGAAGTGAATTTCTAAAGCCAAACATTCACTGCAGCACTTTACTGAATGTGATACCCAGCAGAGTTTATAGAGGCAGCTGGGGGTGTCCTTGAAAGTCAGTACCTATTCAGAATGGCCTTGGATATTCCAATAATATCCTTTAAAAATCCAGCTCTGATTTAAGGTGTTGGGTAGCTTTGTCTTCTTCTGTGCAATAGGAATGATTTGGGGTTCTTACATTTCTAGAACAGTCAACATTCCTTTTTTTAGCATTTTCTTTTAAGTTTGATGGGATTTCTTATGAGAGCTGAAGGAGAACCTGAGAAATAACAAGTTGCAAGATGAAAAGAAAGCCTGACCTAAATTTCAAACTCACTAAACTTGAATTGAAAATAGTATCAACAGTATCAGTGCTCCATTTTGCTGCTGTTGACATCAGTGGCTGCAGTCCTCATGACTTCAGCGCTGAGGAATTTGCTGAATATTTTATTCACTTCATATTGAAAGCTGAAAAGTT
This sequence comes from Grantiella picta, assembly GCA_013397955.1. Classification (NCBI taxonomy): domain Eukaryota; kingdom Metazoa; phylum Chordata; class Aves; order Passeriformes; family Meliphagidae; genus Grantiella; species Grantiella picta. The sequence continues at coordinate 242,776 of VZRM01008759.1, read as the reverse complement.
GGAGAAAACTTTGAAGTTCTTCCTGCATGGGAATCTTGGGAATACAGTGATGCTGAAATGGTTGAGGAGTTCCAAGTGTTAGCCTGGTCGATGCTGCTTTGAAAGGCTTTTATATGCCACAACCCCAGCTCAAACTTCAAATTTCCTTGTTATTTTCCCTGCAGTTAACAACATCACGAAGTCCTTCTGGATTCCTTGCATTGCTTCATTGGCCATATCAGAGGAAATTAAATAATCTTGAAACAGTTCCAGACGCAGAGTTCACTGAGAGGTCTCATCTTTGCAATGGGCTTAGATTCAAAGAGCAACATTTGGACTTTGGAGGCTCTTGAATCCTTACCCAAACATTGCCATCAAGCTGCTTTAGTAAAAACTGAAATCACGTTTTGGAAGGTGAATGCTGGGAATAACCCCATGTGTCTCAGAAGCAGAAGATAGCTGTGATGTGTTCCTGATGTGAATGCAGTGGCGTTCGTGGTGCTGTTAACAGAGTGCAGTACTGACTGTGTTTACTCAGCAGATGAAATAAGGCTGGGGTTACCCTGCCTTTTAGCAAGATGCACTTATTTAGGATGATCTGAGATCTGCAGGCACTGAGAGCTCAGATGTGAGCTGTGCTGTGCTCTCTGTTGTGTGCAGGACACGGAGATCCTCAACACGGCCATCCTCACCGGGAGGACGGTGGCAGTGCCCGTCAAGGTGGTGTCCATCGAGGAGAACAGCGCTGTCACCGACATCTCCGAGTCTGTGGAGTGCAAATCCTCGGGGGAAGACGTCATCAAGGTCAGTTCATGCCGTGGAGAGGTGTCTGAATTCTCATGCTTTATAGACAAAAGGAAAATAGCCTGGGAATTGCCTCTTAATCAGCTCCTGCCAATTAATCGTGCTGCTGTTCCAAAAGCATGAGGAGAGGGATTTTGAGGAAGAGTGAGGAGCAGCAGCACAGCCACCACACTGAGTTCAGTTTTTGTCCTCGTTTTAAAACGCCTTGGTAATTCCACCTCCAGTCCTCTGTGCACAGATTACATTCACCCTGAAAGCAGCTCTGCTGTTAGCGCTGCTCCTCCAGATGTTCCCATCACCTTTCCAGCTGTGCCTCTCACCTCCACAGCTGCCTGGCTGGGGTGGATTGGATGAGCAAGTGCAGTGCAGAGTTATCCTGCTGGAGCTGCCAGTGCCCAGCTGGGCAGGAGGCAGGGCAGGCAGTGCTCTGGGGCAATGCCAGGGCGTTTTCCATGCAGGACTGGCATGGTTTGGAGCAAAGGTGAGTTTAGCCTTGCTCTGGGGATTCTTTTGAATGGAGATTTTATTCCATTTTATTACAATTCTGATTTTGCAGAATACAACACAGTGGGCTTTGTGATGACAGTTTTTGGGGGTTTTTAGTGTGCTCTTACCTCTCGTGGATGTGTAATATAGAAATAGTGATGCCACAGCACCATGTTTTATGGTCAGTTCTGTTTGTGGGGTCGTGGAAAGCAATGATCTCCTGTGAACATCGAGAATCCAACAGCTGGTCATGTAGGTGGGGAAAACAGTTCTATTTTGAGCTACGGAAACTCCCGTAGAAGACTTTTACAGAAAGCTTCTGCTTACAGTGGATTTCTCAAAGCCAACCCAAATATCTCAGTTTTTCTGGAGCTCAATGCTTTACAGAAAATTTAATCTCTAGGAATTCCTGTTAATGTTTTTCCTGAGGTAGTCATGTAACTACAAATCAAAGTAAAAACTGAAATTTAGTTTAGGGATCATCCTGATTGTGACCTTATTGGAAACCACTTTGCTGAGTCAGAAAAAAATACAAGATAGCCTTCACAAATAATAATTTTTAAAAAATCAGAAAAGAGCTAGTGTGATTCCATCTTGCTTAAACATCTTACAAAATTTCAGCAAATAATTCCAGCCCCGTGGAATTGCCAACAGTGAAAAGGACTAGTGTAAAGTTCTTCCACTCAGAGAAAGATTCAGGTTAGGGGGAAAAAAAAAATATATATATGTGATTTGTAATGCATCACCAGATGATGCATAGAAAATGACAGCACAATTATTTCTCAAATAAAAATCTTTCTGGAAAAAATGGCTACTGGGTTTTCTAGCTTTGGAGCATATTGATCAAGAAGAAATGAAATTCCCAAGCCTCACAAAAACCAGTGTGTTCTCACAGTAATTGCAGCTCAGCCTGGACTGTTGCAGGTCTCCAGCAATTGATTTGGGAAGAATGTTTTCCTGCAGCACTGTGTCCTTTGGCTAGCACTTGGGGCCCTGCTGGGCTCTTCTCTTATTTTCTGCAGAAATAATTTATCTCCACTAAAAGGATCCCTTAAAGCAGAGGCTGTTTGCACAATCGCAACATCTGTAAGTGGCTCAGAAGCCTCCCCTGGCTGGGCCACTCTGAAATTGAAGTGAAACAAATAACTGGAGGTTAACTCACAGCATTTATTGGAATCAGCTAGGGACATTTTTCAGGCGTAATTTCTTTCTCTTCAGAGCTGTTTTGAAATTGCTCAGCTGGCCAGAGAAACTTGTCTGCTGTGGTTTTAGGAATGAATGCAGAATCTCTGGAGGGGTGTGGCTGTGGCATTAGTGCTAACTCTGTAAAATATACAGCTGGCTGGAAAACACAGCTCCGTTAAATGCTTGGGACAAAAAGGTTTTCTCATCTCATCATAAAGGGAAAAAGGCTTTTTAATTTTTTTTCTATCTAGAATGTTCTTATTTCCAGGAAATTTCTTTCTTTATATGGGGAAGTGGTTTGGGGTTCAAGGCAAATTGACATCTTCAGTTGGTTCAGATTTTAAAAAGCACTCAGAAAGCTTCAAATGAGCTCAGAGGCCTTTCATCCTTAATTCATTTTGAAATTCCTCAGCAAGCTTTTATGTAAAATTCTTCAGAAATACCATCTTCCTCTGTGAAATCCTGGTGTAGAGACCTTGTTGGGAGTAACCTCTCTGCTTAAAAATAAAATCCAGTCATCATAAATTACGTCTTTTGGGCAAAGCCCTTTGTACAAGGACTGTGCATGAGTTTGGAGTTCATTAAAGCCTGTAGATTACTTTAAACCACAAACTAACTTTCAAAAATGGAGTTATTGATGAGAGCTATTGAGAGCTGTTTAATACTTACTCATACTATCATCTAGAGGTTCAGGTAGGTATTTTTGTTTGCTTTTAATTGTGTGGGATTTCTGGAAACTTTGGATTCAGGCAAACCTAGCAGAGTGAGGCCAGAAGGTGTAGATGCTCAGTGCCTGTCAGCACTTGGCCTGGAATATTTAGTTATCAAATAAATGTCCCTTTGTATGGTTTGTGTGAAGAGCTTCAAGGTAATCCTTCTGCCCAGCAATTGGCCATCAGATCAGAGCTTATTTATGTTAATTTTTACAGTTGGGCTGCAGTTACATTGCTCTCAGTAACAGAACCCTGTGGAAATCTGAACTTAAGCGCTATCTACAATTTCCCCAGTGATAATTGCGGTCCCAGGGCAGCTCAGTGCACACTTTTTGTCCTGTCTGAATGTGCTGACTACCACTCCTTTTACATTTTTTATTGTCTCATAGTTCCCAGTCTTTACTTCCAAATTTACAGCTGATTTCATGAACTTTAAATGCCTTTGAGTGCTCTAGACCTTCACACGGTGGTCCAACCTTTTAAAAGTGGACACAAAATTTATGATGGCACTAAAAAGGAAGCAAAAGCCAAATTTTATTTCGCTAAGCTGGAATTTACCAATAGAATCCATATATCTGGATCCATTAGTAGTAATTGCAGTTGCATGCATAGACTCCTTTCCATCTTCTGGAAATTCCAGTGGAATGGAATTTTTGCTTCTTCTGGTTCCACAGAAGGTGCTTCAAAATCACCTTCCAAGCTGCAGGAGCAACACCAGGAAAGTACACAGGAAAAACATCAGTCCTGTCAATAGGAAAAACAACATCAGTCCTGCAGATCTGATGGGAAGAGGAGCAGTTTGCTGCAGACCTTTCTGAGTTACAAAAGAGGAAGGTTTGCTTCTACTCTCCTTTTCAGCCCCTGGTTGTAATTTACACATTGTCAATCTGTCCACTGTAGATACACAGTGAGTTAGGAAATGACAAGCTCTGTGATGTTCTCAAATGCACAACTAGTGCCCAGACTGTGTAGATGGAATTCCAAGTCATTTCACCCTGGGATCTGCTTTGCCAAGAGAGATATTTGGGGCCATGCTGCATATCTGGGCTGGCATATCCCTGGTGAGCAGCAGCCAAGCTCTCTGTTTGTCCCCATTTCCAGAAATTGCTTGACTGGAGAGTGCACAAAACAAGGCAGATTTTGGTTTCTGTGATAATGTGAGCTGCAGAGAGTTCCCGTGGCTCAGCACAGCTCCAGTTCAGCCTCAAAAGCTGGTCATTTGGGAGCAAAGAGATGCCCTCCAGCCTCAGCTGGCATTTTGTGCCCCTTTTAGTCTCTCAGTTCTGTCGCAGTGAATGATATTCAGTTAGTTAAATGTACTGCTCTGCTCTGCAAAGCTGCTGCTGAAATCTTGGTAATGAGATTAGATAATGCACAGTCTTTTCCCTAAGAAAAGCCTTCTAGCTTTGGGGGGTTTCTGCTTAGTTTTGCTAACCTGGCTGCTGATACTGAAAATGCAGACCCTGCTCAGCAGAGAGAGCCCAAATGGCAACTGTGGCCCTGATTTGCCAGAGTTCTGCTCCTCGGTGCTTGGGGTTCTGTCCCTGTTTTTAGTGTGGATTGCTGGGAACCTTGCCCGAGGTCTGACCAGAGGGCTGAGCCCACGTTTGTGATGTTTACCAGCACAAAGCACCACTGAGAGCTGCAGAGAGTTCATGCTGGGGAGGCAGCATGAGGCTGAAATCAGTGAATAAAGTTAATATTCAGTATTAACCGAATCAGTATGAGTTAGGTTAATACTGCCCTGCTCCCTGTGCCCAGAGTGGGAATTGTTCATCAACTGTTTCATGAAACAGATTCATTCTTTTGGTGGGTCATTGGGAAAAAGGGCTCTCAGGGTCATTCTTGCACGATGTGAACAAATCAAGCCTTGAAGGTATTGAGATGATGGTTTTACCAATATATTGAAATGATGGTTTTACCAGTGTATTGAGATTACAGTTTTACCAATGTATTGAGATGACATTTTCACCACTCTATTGACATGCCAGTTTCACCAATATATTGATAAGACAGTTTCATCAATTTTCTAGTGATTTTTTCACTGGAAAATCTCAGTTTCACCAATTGTGATGCCATTTCCACCAATGTATTGAGCTGACATTTTCCCCAGTGCTAGGTGTGCAGGGCTGTGTTCCCCTTTGCTCCTGCTGCACTTTCCAAATCACTGAGTTTTTCCATCGGTGGCAGCCAGGGGTGGCTCTGGCAAGTCAAGTCACCCCAGCAATTAGCAACTCCTGCAGGGGAGGTTTCCATTTGAAAGGCTGCTCTGACAGTGTCACAAAGCTGTAAATATCATGGAAGAGCTCAGCTCTGAAGCTTGAACTTTTATCAGACTTAAACAGTTTAATTTGAAAAAATGAGTAGTATGGGCCTTGAGACAGCTTCAATTTTCCACTAGGTTACTGATTATTCGGGATTATGCAGCCAGGCATTGAAATCCTTCTTCTGAAGCCTAATGTTCATGTAGCAGAGGATTTCCTTTGTGTATAAGACCATAGTGTTTAATTGGAATCAAGGCTAGAGAGCTACACGGAGTTTCTCTTTCAAAACCTGGAGAATTTAATGGAGGATAATTCCCTTTCTACAGAGGATGTTGTTAGAAAGAAATCATAGGAGAAATTCTATAGCAAAGACATGAATATTACAGAATTCTAAAGAATTGTCTGAAAAGCTTGTGGAATGATTATCACTGTGTAATAATTCCTACATATTCTGTGTTGGTCTATGGTGAATAAGTCATCCTGGTGCTCTGTATTCCACAATGGAATGAATGACTCCCAAATTTGACCTCCATGAGCTCCAAGTGCCTTCCTGGTGTGCCAGAGCTCAACACAAGGAGTCTCCTGGATGAAAAGTGCTGAACAGCACTCTTCCTTGCTCATTAGCCTGTAATTTTTCACTGAAATTGAGATTCCTTTAAGAGACACTGGAAAAAGCTTTCTGCTCATAGAAGCGCTTTCATAAATATTTAAACATTTATGTAACCTTTGAATATTTTAGCAAGATTTACATTAGTATAACAGCAATGGGTAAATGGGTTTACACAAAAATGCAAGATTCTGAACCTGCTGAATACAAGCAGGACATCCACTGTTACCAGAGCTCCTCATGTCTGCTCAGCCCTAAAACCACAGACTTCTATCTAGAAAATGGACTGATGCCTCCCAGTTTTTCAGTCTCCATAAACCTGACAGGATTGCTGCATCAAAACCTTCTCTTTTTGTCCTTCTGAGGTGTCCTTGAGAGGTGAACAGTTGATATCTCCAGAGGTGAACACCACTGGGAGAATAAAGCTGGGACTAGGGAAGACTCACAGAGACAGCCACTCATTTATCTTTAGGTCCTATAGTTGTCATTCTTTCCACTCCTGTGTACAACAGGTACGAACCAGAGCAGTGCTTTGACTTCACTGTATTTTGAAAGGCAGCCTTAGCTTATATTGGCATGAAATTTGTCCTTTTAAAACTGATTCCACCAGTAATTGAAGGAAGATTCCTCGGGTATTTGTGGTGGAATTTAACCCAGCAGTGCCAGCTGGAGAGGGACAGTCGCTCCCCAGGTCACACAGTGCCTCAGGTAGCGATTCTCCCCTGATTTCCAGGCAGTAGTTTCCTCTGTCAGCTCAATAAAATGTGATTTGTTGCAGAGAGAATCTGTCCAAGTCATCTGGAAAGGCAATGGCCTTTGTTACAAGGGGGCACAGAAATATAATGCCAGAAAAAAGACAAAGCAGAAGCCTCTAGGGAATTGTGCTTAGCTCTGTCTTTTGCTGTCTGCTTCTTTATTTTAGTTGTAATCTGGAGCAAGAAGTTAGGAAAATAGAAAAAAAAAGGGAAAAGTAGCTGAATGTGGCTTAATAATGAAAGAAACTGCTGAAATAGCATCAGAGAGCTCTTTAAAATGGAAAACTTCTTGCTGATCTGCTAAGCAGAAAAGAAAAAACCCAATCACTTAAAGGTGGTGGCTAAGCAGGCTTTCCCTTCATCATTGCTCACTTCTTCTGATGGCAAAGATAAAAAGCACTTTCAGAGGGAAGATGTTTTCATGGTAAAAGCATAACTACTACAGGAGATGAGAGACACATCATTGCTCAGTCTCCAAATTCTTTTGGAAACTTCCTTGAACTGGCGTGGGCAGAACCACAGCTGAGGTTGTCCATGCTCTGTTCCCTGACCTGCCAGAAAAGACAGAAAAATACTTTTATCTATCAAAATTTCTTAAACAAATACACCTTTTTAATGTTAAAAAAAAAAAAAATTGAGTTCTAATGTAACCCATTTTATTTAATCTGCCTTCTGTCCTTCCTCCATGCTTCCATGTGACATTGCCTGAGTTGTCCCTGCCAGCCCTGTGGTTCCAGCTTGTTTTACCCCACAGAACAGATGAAAGGAGTTGTGCCAAGCCTGCACTGAAGAACTCCAGAACTGATTTGTCTGTGATGTTATTTCCACCTGAGTTAATGTGAGCTGAGGCACCACACAAGCTGTACCCTTTTTTGTGAGGGACATCTCAGCAAATCAGACCTTTCCTGGGGCTTGCTGATGTTGTAAATTGTAGCAGAGCCAGAACATCTGCATTCGTTCTCTGAGGCTGAGAAATCTTGTTTATTTATTTTTAAGTGACACTGTGTGAGGGAAGGGCGAGGAAAGCAAACCCACTTGCTCTCATTTTTCTTCTGCTGTGGCTGAGCTTGGCTGAGGTGTGTTGTTTACAGAGGCTGTAGGTGTGAAATGGCTCTACCTGAACATTTCATGAGTGTCATTAACCCACAGAGAGCACACCCACCTTGTGACTCGATGCAGAGATATTTTCTCTGCTTCACCCCCTGTGTAGCACCAGCTGGGAAGTGTTGCCTTTCTCTGTCCAAATTAATTGATGTTGCTTCCAGAATGGATATCTGAAAAGAGTTAAAATACATGCAGTAATACAGGAACACAGTCCAGTGTGAGCTTTGCTCCTCCTCTCCTCTCCTCTCCTCTCCTCTCCTCTCCTCTCCTCTCCTCTCCTCTCCTCTCCTCTCCTCTCCTCTCCTCTCCTCTCCTCTCCTCTCCTCTCCTCTCCTCTCCTCCATCAGAAATACAGGAGCAGCAGGAGAAGCACACGAAGGACATTAGCAATGCTTGTTCTTGGGGAAGAGAGGAGTGTTTTTTGCAATGCAGCTCCTAAAGAGCTGCCACTGCTGCTGATGCATGTCCAGTAATAAACACCAACCTGGAGCAATTGGAAGGCTTTGTGGAGGCTGCTCAGCCAGCTCCTTAGGATGCTGTATGGACCTGTTCTGCCATTTGTTTGTGGCATGCCCACGGAGCCTTGTAGCAGCTTTACAAATACAGATGGAGATTGGATCTCAGCCCAGAAGCATTTTGGAATTGCAGTTTTGCTACTATTGTTATTCTTTTTCCTTGCCCAGCAGTTAGATTTGTTCAGTTACTGACAGCACTGAGCTTTAGACAATACAAAATCACACATCTGGACCAGAGCTGACCAGTGTGAAGCTGAGTGTGCTGTCAGAAATCTTTGCAATGGGCAGCAATAAGCACCTTGCATGACTAAACTTCAAAGTTCATTTTGTCTTTGGGTTGAACTCCTCAGAAATTAGTGGGATGGAATCAACTTCAGGCCAGCAATGGCTGCTGCTCCAAGCAGAGTTCAGTTTGATTTTGCTGATCCTCTCCCCAAAAGCTTCTGCTCAAAGGAAGCTAAGGCTGAAGAACCAAGAGCTTTATCTGAAGGTGCTTTGCTGGATGTTTCAGACACAGGATGGACATGAGCAGCTCAGATGGAGCTGCTGGTACATCCCAGAGGCTGCTGGAATGCTCACTGCTCTGCAATGATGCAGCTCCTGCCATGCAGCCCTTGCTTGCCTGCACTTCGAGTTGTTCTCATGACAAACATTTTCATGATGTTTCCTCTCCCAGGGTGAAGCTGATGCAGAGACACCACAGAAAGAATGAGCAGCCCATCTAGGAAAGGGTTGTGAATTACTGCCTGGTATTATATAGGATATTTATTCTGTATTACTGGGTTCCTCCTGACCTCTGCTGCATGGTACTTTTAGATTAGATCAAATAGTCATTCTGAAACAGCCTGGTGTGAACTAAACCTCTTTCTGTGTTGCCATTCAAGTTAATAGATGTAAAATGAGGCCATGCAATTCACAGTGCTAAAATGAAGACATTTCTGCCACCTTCAGGCTTTTAAACTGGCCTCAGATTGTCTGAGGGAGAAGCCTGAGGAGATGGATGGGTCAGGCTTAGAGCATATGGTAGTGCTTCAGTCAACAGAGCTGTTAGAGGATAACCCTCTTAGGGAATGAGGCAGAGAAAGGTTTGTATTCTGTTCTCTGAAGTTTCTTTCTGCAATCTCATCATCAAATATTTTACCAGAATATGAGCAGTGCTTAAAGCCAGCAGAGGAAACAAACGGGCTGTGTGTGTCCAACTGGGAGCACTTCAGCTCCTGCATCTGTGGTCACAGAGGACATCTTCTGTTCGATTAGTCTGAGGACATCAGCATTTCCAGCTGATAATCTTCATTTGAATGAAATGGTACTGGGAACGGATAAAAGGGAGCAGATGATAATACAAATATATGTTCAGGTGGGGAGATGCGTTTCCACCATTACTGCTGCTCGTTAGGGGTGATGGAATAGAATTGTGACAGGATGGGAGCAAGAGCAGGGGTTGGGATGTGCTGGGCTTGCTGTTAATTCCTGCAGACATACCAGCTCATTTAGTAATGGAACAGCTCCCACTGCTCACCACTTAATGCATGATTAATGTGCCACAGGATCTCCCCAGACATTTATGACACCTTTAGGAATAGAGATGACAATGACTTTATCACACGGAGTCACTTCATACTATCTGTATCTCTCTTAATGATTTATATATCCAGGAGTGATTTTATCACTAGTACTCAGTAACATAATAAATGAGAAAACTCAATGGTCTGTAAATTACAACACTGATTAAAGAAGTGATTACTGATATAACTCTTACACGACTATGATAATGCTTGCTTATATTTCAGGACAGCATTTACATATTAATGATAAATCTGCTGTAGTGTTTAGAAATACTTTACAGCTTTAATCAAAATGTAAACATTTACAAACAGATAATGTTTATTGCAGAGGAAATGAGTAGACTTCTGTTACTCTTCAGTGGGTGAAATCTACTGCAGAGCCAGTCTTGAAAGCAGCACCACCCCCTGATGAAGGTCATCACCAGGCTAGAGCTTTGATTTGCTGCTTGCCCCTGTGGAGAGCAGCTTGGGTTCGCAGGGTTCCTCTTGACCAAGCTGGGAAGGAGCTTTGCTCGTTAAAAATTCCCCAGCACTGCCATGGGTTTGCAGCTCGCTGCATCACAGACAGAAAATCAACCGCAGGCTTCATAAATAGTATCCACTCTGTAGGCATCTCCAGCATAATTGTGCCTCCTGAGCCAGGGAAGGATTTTGTGTTCAGCTGCTGCCATTGCAAAAGGCCATCATTAACATGCATAAAGAGCAGGGAGCCTTTGCTGTTTGTTTTGGGGTTGAGCTGCCAGGTTTACGCTCGGAGCTTGTTTTGGCACGGTGATTACCTTTTTGTCCTTCCTGTCTCTTTCTCCGCTCAGGTTTCTGACAGATGTGACTATGTTTTCGTCAATGGCAAGGAGATGAAGGGCAAGGTGAACGCTCTGGTGAACTTCACCTATCAATACCTCAGTGCTCCCCTGCAGATCACGGTGTGGGTGCCTCGCCTGCCCCTGCAGATCGACATCTCGGACACTGAACTGAGCCAGATCAAAGGCTGGAGAGTCCCAGTTGTTTCCAACAAAAGGTGGGCTTGAGTTGCTACATTTCTTGGGTGATTTGTAAAATCAATGCAGCCAAAATTCAGCATCCTTCCCTGAGGAGGAGCAGTGCTGGAATCCCCAGCTTCCCACTGGGCATCTGCAGATATAATAAAGCTTTTAAAGGTTGTGGGAGTTTTGCTTTTGTGTATGTGGCTGTCTTGGGCAGCAGAGTACAGTGTGGAGCTGTGGTAAGGTCACTGCCAGAGCTGTGTTTGGCCATGGCAGCACAGATGGAGAGGTGGCACAGTTGTGTGCTCCTCCATCGTGTGGGACAGCCAAGAATCATTGCTGGTCTGAAACACCACGAGGGAGGGCTCTGTTTACTCACCATGAGCACTCTGATGTTCATTTTCACTGCTGTTCTCGCAAACTTTTCTTTCTGCCTCGCTTTCTCCTGCCAAAGGCCCACGAGGGACAGCGATGACGAGGATGAGGATGAGCGCAGGGGCAGAGGCTGCACCCTGCAGTACCAGCACGCCATGGTCAGAGTGCTCACCCAGTTTGTGGCCGAGGACTCCAGCCCCTGGGGACAGCTGAGCTACCTGCTGGGCTCAGACTGGCACTTCGACATCACCGACCTGGTGATGGATTTCATGAAACTGGAGGATCCTCACATCGCCAGGCTGCAGGAAGGCAGGATCCTCGTTGGACGGGAAGTGGGGATGACAACCATGCAGGTACTGCTCTGGCAGAGACTGTGGGATGGTTCTGTGGCTGCCATTCCCACAGAGAGCCTCTGGTGGGATTAGACCTGTGAATCCTTACTAAACCAATGTATAAAGGGTGAATAGAGCTAATCTGGGCTGTGGATATGAGGAAGGTGGAGAAGACAAAAGATGTGCATGAACTGGCTATCCATAGCTCCCTGAAGAGAGCAGCACTTACTGCCCTTAGCTCAGTAAAGGGAAGGTTATTCTAGTTTTGCCATTCCATCAGAAACAGAAGAAAGCAGAGAAATGAATATTTCCAAGCCCAGAAGGAAAGGACAAATCCTAGGCTGCTATCCTCCCTTTGAAGTAGTTAGGAGGTTTAATGAGCTCATCTGTATGGGAACACAGAATAACAGGGGAAAAAGTTTTAAATCCACTCACCTGGTGAAATGATGCAAATAACACAGCAGGGACAGGACAGCTCCCAGTCTTGGCTGTTCTCAGCCATAACCTCTCCACTCATGTTTTCCTGACCCTTTTAATGAAATCAGACTCCCTTTGCAGTGTGCTCTTCATTTCTGTGCGTAAAGCTTTGGAGACAGGAAGGGATGACAACCTTAAGAAAGGTTATATTAATTGATCAGCCTTTTCCTAAGCTGATTCTTTTGTTTTTCTGCAAAGGTTTTGTCTCCTCTGTCTGACTCCATCCTGGCAGAGAAGACAGTGACTGTGCTGGATGACAAAGTGACCATAACAGACCTTGGGGTGCAGCTGGTGTCTGGGCTTTCGCTCTTCCTTCAGCCAAGTGCAGCCACCAGCAAGGCCATCGTGGCTACAGCTGTGGCCCAAGAGCTGCTGCACACTCCAAAGCAGGTAATGTACGCTGAATTTGCTGCTTTGACCTTCTGGGACGGGGCAGGATTGTATCAGTGTCAGGTACAGATGATAATTCATAACAAGTTGAGAATTTAGACTTCAAGTTAGGTGTTACCCATGTCCACGTTAATTACTTTTTCTTACAGGTACTCTTCTCATATTTTCCCTTCAAATGTTGACTTCAAAGTTCTAACTACACTGAAGTTCATGCTATTTACATTTTTAATACCCTTTCTTTAGCTAATGAACCTGTGTGATTTTCGCTGCACAGGCAGTCATTGGACAATAATGCTGGTTTGCTGTCTGAGTAAATCCTTGTTTTTCATGCTGGAGAGCACAGAGCTCTGTGTGTCACAATTTAATATTTTGAAGGGCTGTAAAATAGAGGCAGAAGATGGCCAGATACATTTCTTTTCTCTCCTGGAGTCATGGCATGCTGCCAGGCTCATCCCTCCTTCTGTTTTTTATATGGATTTTGGGGGTTTCATCATCAGTTCATGTGCTGATCTTAATTTAAGACAGCAAATTCCCATCTCTCTGAAGGGAGTCTTGCAAAGAGCTGTCTCAACTCACAACTCTGTGGAAAAGAAGACTGGAGAATACCAGATGAAGTCAAACAGTCCCTCTGGCCCACATGAAGCCCAAGGGTCAGCACTGGGACACACTTGCTCAGTGAGTTGATTTGAGGATTGGGACTGAGGATCATGCAATTCAGTCTGTCCACAGCTACTCCTCTTGCAGAAACTGTTTTTCATCTCACACAGATAGGGAGAGGTCTCAAGTCAAGTTTTATGGCCCATTTCCATGATTATTGCTACCTAATTTTCTGGAACATAAAAATAATTTGGTTTGTTTTATTACTTAGTGACAGGAAAATGTCCAAACTAGAAGGACACGGTGCCCATCTGTTCCATTTGCTGCATCCTGTAAACATCAGAATCTTATGTAATTAACCCATTTATAGCCTTCTTCAGGGCTTAGGAACCACATCTGGCATTCTGGCCTCAGACAAAGACTGAGAGAACACAACCTGCAGCATTCCTAACCCTGTCCTGTCCTGTAGGACGGAGCACTGTTAGTCCTGCAGCAGCTTTGGAAGAATCCTGGCTTTGGTTGCAGATAAAGGAGCTTGTGACTCTGGGAAGGCTGCCCAGTCCCACTGCCAGCATCTCAGATTTGTAGATGATCTGTCCTGAGTGTGCAAAGATATTTATCAACATCAGGTTCTAGCAGGAATAGATTTCACACTGGGAAATAAGGGGAAGGAAATAGCGTAGGAGTGACGTGTGGAGCCAGAGACATCTTCTCCTTTCATTTGCAGTTTGAATGAAGGATGTAACATTCAAGGCACTTTTCCTTAGAAAAATGAATGCAAATGTAGGAATGTTTGTGGCTAAATTTTGCAAGTGACTCATGACTTGGAGTGCATCAGCTGAGATCCTGACTGAGCTGGAATTTTTAAGGCAAATGCTGAGTGTTTTCTGAAAATCAAGCCCTTTTGAAAAGAGGGTTTTTTCCAAGGAAACAGCCCAGGACTAAGCATATGCTTGAACCTTGTGAGGACTTCATTATTTAAGTGTGGTTTTTCCTCTCAAGTAAGTTAATAAAAACCCCACTCCCTCTGTGGAGTGCAGGGCAAGGCACCAAGCTCTATACAGATTGTGCTGGGACAAATCTTTCAATATCATGGGAATGGATTCAGGATTTTTGCTGTGGCTTTCTGTCAATGCCTGTCATGACTGATTAGTTCCTTGGTTATAATGACCACACCACGTCTGCATATTTGGCACAAAGCAGCCAAAACACAAGTCCTGAAAATAAAAAAAAACTTTTCTCCATAAATACAAAGCACTCTGAAGAAGATAAGCTAATATATTTTTACCTCAAGTTAGATACCTTTATCTATAGCTAGGCAACTAATTACCTGCTGTGACAAGGTGACCTTGAGGGATGCTGAGCCCATATATTATTTTTTAATCAATAGGGAGCTCATTGGCACTGAAAAGTGGATCAATGATTTAGGTGCCTAAAAATAGACACAGGTTGGCCAACTTCTAAATATCAAAGATGAAGTATCTTCTAAAAATTTGGAACCTGTGGCTGTGAGTAATCTATTTTTAGTGGCCATCTGCTCAGGTAGGAAAGCTGCTCCATTTGGCTTGCTGACTGCTGTTAAATCAACACTGTCATCTTAAAGGCTTCTCCAAAATGTAAATAAAAGAAAACCTACAGTGTTTAAGTGTTTTCTGATCTAAGTGAGCTTCAAGGACTCTCAAATCTCAGCTGCCTCTGCAGGGAAAATCACAGTCAAATCCAGGTTTTTTGTCACTGTAGGGTATTGCATGAGGTCTAATGAACTGAAATGGCTCAGTGCAGAAAGAAAAATAAACCTTTAATAAACAGCTCTGTGTATTAATATATCTCTCGGTGCTACTGGGAAACTGCAGACATGTTCTTAGGGAAAAAGAGCAATGTTGGTGCTTTCCAAAAGCCAAATTCTGGTTTCCTGTGTGCAGAGCCTGTTGCCATCAGTGAGGATGCAGCCCTTGGTTTGGGGTTTCTGGATTCATTCCCAAATCCCTGCCTTTGGATGGGCTGGTTTAGCTTAACTTCACACAAACCAGTTCTGAGAATTCCCTGACAGACATCTCACAGTTAAGGAACACGTAGTAGGAGTATTTTTATGGTGTGGATTCATTACCCCATCCTGGCAGTGTAAGATACACTTTAATTGTATTTATATCTTCTTTAAACTGACAGAGCGATGCAGTGGCTCACAGGAATGACAAAGGAATTAAGCAGCATGGGAAAGGGAGAAAGGATGCATTGTTAGATAAGAATCTGAATTCTTCCCCTGCAAATACAAGCAAATTCCCACTGGAAAGGAATGTCACATTAGCAGATTGGACAAAAAGGAGAGAAAGAAATACACAGTGGGGGAATGCATGGTTTGAATTAAGATCTGAGTCTTGGCTGCCTTTCATTTCCACATCATAACCATCAAGCCCAATTTTTACTACACAAGCCACAGGCTTAAAAATAAATGCACATGTAGTACTTTGATATTTCATGTGATAAAATTGCTGGGGAAATCCATTCCAGCATTCAAGGCCCCAGACAGAACAATCAGAAGTGGTCCAATAGAAGCTGCTGAGAACAGTATTGCTTTGCCTTTATTTGAGGCAGGGATGTGTTTGTTTTCTGCAGAGCCAACTGTTTCTTCCCTCTGATGTCCTGCCCCACTCCAGGACTCTTGCAGCTGACCCCAGCAATTGAGGGCTTGTTCACAAATACTGCTATTTGTGCTGCAGTGAATGAAAACCATTAAAAGGCCTCTTTATTCTGAGCATGGGATAAAATCAAATATCCTGATCTGTGTTTCTAAGCAGCAGAATTCTCTAAAATGCAACCGGTTTATCCGAGAAGATTTATCAAATGGTATCTTTGGGCTGATAAGGCACAGTGTAATTCAAGGGCAGAAAAGGTGGTGGAACTGCCACAGATCAAGAGTTGAAATACACCTGGAATGGGGGAAGAGAACAGCAAAGGCACAAGGGAAAATGTAGACTAAATATGTCTTGGGAAATCCTGATGATAACCAGCAGTGGTTGTGGGCTGCAGTTCCTTCATCTCCCCTGGAGTGGATTTTGCTGTCATTGACACGATCTGATGAACATTATCTGACTCACTTCACATCCCAATCAGCACTGCAGATCATCCTGTTCCGTGGGAATGCTGGCACTGATGTGTCACTGTGGGTCACTGGCTCTGGGAGTGCAGCTGAGCACTGTGTGTGTGTGGGAAGAGAGGAAAAGTGAGGCAGAGAGAGACTGCGAAGCAAGAGAATCCCTCCAACTCTTTGTTTGTGCTTGATAATTAAAGAACACGAGCATTTGTCACCTCAGTGTTGAGGGCATGAGCTGAGGGGCAGAAACTTTGCAGGTGAGAAACCTCCAATCCATCTTCATCTGCTGAGAGTAACTGGAGGACCTTGTCAGAGATGTGGAGGGGATTTATTGATGTGGTACACAGGATTTGCAGAAACAGCTCCTTGAAGGACATGGTACTAAATCATTTCCTTTCTTCTCTTTTTTTTCTTTTCAGCTTTTCAGAATTTATAATCATTTGGGAAATTCACTTCCTTCCCCTGCCTTTGGCTTTTCTTTAATGATGTGAACGAGAGGAGATGATGTCTTGCCAAATAGGATATTTGGGCTGATACAATGTATTTTGGCAGGATTTTAAATTTTCTCCCTCTTTCCCTCATTTGTTTTCGTTCCCTTTTAATTAATGTTATCCATAGTATGAGCATGACAATGTTGTGTTGTGAAAAAAATTGGTTCCTCCCATGAAGAAACGTTCTCTTGGAAATAAAAAACGTCAGTGCTGGTAGAAAATAATGGCTAAGCCATTGCACACCTCTGTTATCTACAGTAAATCACACGTGTGCCTGCAAATTTCAGCTGACTGCCATCTCATTTTTCTCTGTCTCTGCTTCATAAACCCGGGAATGCAGAACAGCAGAGAAATGGTGTAAAGAATAAAAGTTGCTTTGAAGTTGCTGGCAACTTTGTCCAAACGCACAAAGGATTTCGTGATATAAATCCTTTTGCAGAGATGTGGAACCATGGATGTCCCCAGCTGGGAAGGAGGCACAGTCTCATCATTTCCAGCCCTACCTGTACAAAATCCTGCACTCATTTTCTCCCCCTGCTCTGCAAAAGGGATCACCTCTGGCAGGCAGTGATGACATCTGGAAGTGCTGCTGCTGGGTGTTTTCCCTTGCACAGGTTGATGAAAAGTCAGTGTATATTCCCCAATGGCACACAAGACTGCCCTCTTGTTTTAGGGAGAAGGAAGGCAGCAGAGTGTTGAATTGCCTGAGGAGATGAATCTTTTTCTCTCTGCACATATCCATTAAAAAAATCCCTTTGCTTTCCCGTGACCGGGTTTGCTCTGCTATGGATTTCTGTGATAGAAATTCGAGCTGTGCCCTGCAGCTTTGTGTTCCTGTCTGTTCAGCCATTTCAGGGTTGTTTCTCTAATGAAAGATCAGATGTTTTAATTTCCTTATGCAGTTCAGCCTTCCCAGCTTCTGAGTTACCCTGGCTCCATTTCAACTGTTTGAAGTATATTTGAATCACCAAGAACTTTGTCTTCTTCCCTGTTGTGCCACAACTTATTTTTCTTCTTTCAGTCCCTCAAGTCCTTGCTGATAGTGCTTTGGAAATCAAATATTCAGTATGGCCAACCTTCTGCACAGCTAAATGCCCCTTGCTGCTTTCATTGAAAAGCCTTAAATTCAACTAGAAGGGTAGCAATTCCCTTTGTTTATAACCACAGCATAACAAATTGCAGCCAATTGAAAACCATATTAAGTTGTAAATTTGTATTATGACTGGACATTAGCAGGGTGGCAATGTTTTTCACCAATGCTGATTTTTCTAGCCCAGTTGTTCTGATGTACCCAAGTGTGAAGTTATTAGAGCCATTTGTGGTTTAAGTGTGGGAAGAAAAGAACTTCACTTCTGTGGGAAGTTGCACTCTGGCAATCTGCCTGGCCGTCTGCTGGCTAGACGGGCAAGACATAGAACAAATGAAAAATTAAAGAGATTTCCTGCAAAGAAAGCTACTGAGATGTGGAGAAGTAAATATCTGCATCATCTGGATGGGATTTCAAATGGCAAAGAGCTGACCTTTGGCTTTGTGTTTGCTTCTAGTGATGACTTCTCACAGTGCTACCTGCAGAGCACAAAGACAGACCAATTAAATCCAGGCCATTTGTATTTTTATTGTAGAAATCATGCCAGAATCCCCAGCCTCCTCTTCTTGACACAAAAATTTGGTGGACTTTTTAATGATCTCAAGGATAAAATGTGTTTTGCTTGAAACAACCCTTTCTCCAGCAAAATGGCAATTGTTCTGTGAGTCTTTTTCTTTCAGATGAACCTTCTGCTCCAGCCATTTCCAAGATACTGTGGTAGCTCCTTACTCCTGCTAAGATATTTATGCCTTAATTTGACAGCTCCCCATGACACCTGGGCATGTGGAACATGAGGAAAATAAGTGTTCTGTCAAGCGCCTCCAGTAATTTTTCTGATTTGCCTCTTCCAGCTTTTGTACAACAGGAATGACTTTCCTTACAAAGCTTGTAAAACTGTAGCTCGCTAATGGGCACTTTGGTAATAAGGACATCTCATATCAATTATTTCACGTGTCCTTTTGCAAAACATTTGCAGGGAGGATAACAGTGGATTGCAGTGGAGCTTTCAGTGACAAATGTGGGCAGTTTTCTGCCCTGTCAGTGGGAGCTTGGTGTGCTTTAAACACTGCTGTCTCCCATTTCCTCCAGCTGCCGGTCAGAGCTGGGAGATTGATGAGCTGCAGTGGGTTGAGCTGATTTATTTCAGGCCCTGTCTTTAACCGTCTCCCTGTCCTTTCAGGAAGCTGTGGTTAGCACCTGGATCCAGTTCAGTGACAGCTCTGTGACCCCGCTGGACATTTACGACCCCAAGGACTTCTCCCTGTCGGCCGTGTCGCTGGACGAAGCCGTGGTGTCCATCCGCCAGAGCCCGGCCCTCAAATGGCCCATTGTGGCGGCCGAGGGCGAGGGCCAGGGAGCGCTGGTCAAGGTGGACATGATGATCTCCGAAGCCTGCCAGAAGTCCAAGAGGAAAAGCGTGCTGGCCGTGGGGAACGGCAGCATCAGGGTGAAGTTCGGGCAGAACGACGCGGACGCAGAGGCGGGCGGCGATTACGAGGCGGAGGAGATCGAGAACCACGCGAGTGACCGGCGCCACAAGGCTGCGGAGCAGGAGCGTTATGGAGCAGGGCAGGACGGGCGTTACTACGGCAGCTCCTCGGCTGACAGGGACGAAGGGACCCTCCGGAAGGTCAGCACCACGGCCAAATCCATCCTCAAGAACAAACTCATCAAGAACAGCCGGCTGGACAGTGGCAAGCTGTCGGACGACAGCCAGCTGCAGAACATCCCCATAGACTTCACCAACTTCCCCGCCCAGGTGGATCTGCCCAAGGGCGGCGCTGGCATGGAGGACAACGACCTGGTGCAGACAGCAAGGGGCCTCAGCGACCTGGAGATCGGCATGTACGCTCTGCTGGGAGTGTTCTGCCTGGCCATCCTGGTCTTCCTCATCAACTGTGCAACATTTGCACTCAAGTACCGCCACAAGCAGGTGCTGGTGGAAGGACAGAGCACCATGACACACTCCCACGACTGGGTGTGGCTGGGCAACGAGGCGGAGCTGCTGGAGAACGCGGCAGAGGTGTCGCCCCAGCAGGACGAGCACACCACCATCATCGACCGGGGCAGCGAGGAGAGCAACCAGCTGCTCAACGGCAGCGCCCAGAAGAACATTCCGAGCCAGGTCCACAGGGCTGGGGACTCGGGGGGCAAGGCGGGCAGGGAGCAGAAGGCAGAGCCTTTGCACTCGCCCACCTCCAAGAGGAAGAGGGTGAAGTTCACCACGTTCACCACCATCCCACCCGACGACGGCTGCCCCACCGTCAACTCCATCCTCAGTAGCAATGACGATGACATTAAGTGGGTGTGCCAGGACATGGACCTGGGGGACTCCAAAGAGATTCGAAACTACATGGAGAAGTTCAAAGACAAAGTGTAGCTCCCTGCTGGTTTTTTTTTGGTTTAACCACACCTTGATGCCTTCAGTTCTACAGTATATATTGGGGCGGATGAGGGGGAGGGGAAGGAATCACCAGGAGAAGTGATGAGGCAGTTTTTATAATCAGGGAAAGAAATTTGCCAAACTGTCCGGGGTTTGTTTTTGTTTTTCGCTTTGTTTTGGTTTTTGGTTTTTTTTTTTTCCAGTGGTTGTTCTGCTACTCATGAATTTAGGAAGTGGAATATAAATAGCAGAAAGGAACAAGGAAATGGTATGACCAATATGATGAACTGGGCAAGATGAGGTTGTGAAAATTCATTTTATGGGTCATACAAGTAATAATGATAGTAATATTTCACGGTACCAAAAATATCTGTAAAAAGAAATGAGAGACTATAAGAGCATGAAAAGAACAAGCAAGAGGCAAACAATAACTTGTTCTGGTTCCAATAAAACATGACAGTTATGGACATATGACCCACGAGGAGACTTTTTATATTGGTATTCAAGCCATTTCTTTTTATTCCTTCACTTGAAGTGAAGATGTGTCTTTGGTATTACATGTGAAGGAGGAAGAAATTACCTGGTATTTTCATTTTTACTTCTCCATTTGTCTTGTAAATTGAAACAGAATAATTTTCCCTCCAGTATTTTTCTTTTAAATACCTTGAAAACAGGAAAATTTAAAATTCAATAAGTTCACAGTGAGCCAAGAACATTCTGTTTCTAAGTTAGCTGTAAACAGTCTCCTGTCATTTAAAGAATTCAGGGGATAAGTATTGACTAATGATTTCCACGTGGTGTCTCTTCTGAAAACCTGAGCCTCCATTTCACCCTAGCTAGAAATATGCTCCATTTGGAAGCATTTTCATTTTCCCTTCAGGTTTTGATTGTTTGTTTAGTTGCTCGTTTTAAATTTCCACAACCAAAGTTCCTACGTTTCACCAAGGGAAGAAGGTGCTGTTTTTTGTTAGCTTTTCGAAGTACCAAGCGATGGGAGTTGCCCCACTGGTGCAGTTAAGTGTACCTGGAACTGAGACCATCACAGGCCAAATATGTACAGCCTGGGGTTTGGAATTTTTTTTTTATTATTTTTTTGGCCAAGTTCATGAATTCACAGTTTTGTGCTGTAATTTTCTGTTTGTTCTAATGTCACCAGCTCTCATCAAGCTCTGAAAGCAAGAAGAGGAGTGGACAGAAAGATACTGATTGCCCTCAAAGTTTTATTTCCTTGTACTGGGAGAGCTGGCCTCTGGACAGACTGTTGGGAGGGAGGGAAATACTGCTGAAACAAAACCAAGAAATATCTGGAGCTGTTTTATAGTTTGGGGTTTTTTTTGTTTTTGTTTTTTTGCCATTGGACCAGCTAAGACTCAGAATTTTAGTCCAGATTGCAAAGCTGATGTTTTAAATAAACAAATTCCAACCCAGTTATAAATCAGAAGCAAATTCAAAATAGAGATTTAACTGGTGGTGTGAACTGGCAGAACTTTGTTGGCTCAGTGCCAGTTGACATCGATGGAGGACACAGATCAAAATCTACACAGGGAGGAAACCACTGTCCTCCAGAACCTCTCCTGACTCAAAGGAGATGGTAAATCCAGCCTTTGGAAAGCAGTGTTATGTTCTGACTGTTAGCCAGAAGCACTTGCATTGTCCTGTCTTTGCCATGTATTTCCTTGTTTTGGGCTTTTTTAATTACTAAACTCCGTAGTTTGGTTTTTTTTACTTGGACAAAATCAATCCTGCCACCCAGTAACATAGATGGACGTTTTAACAAGATATGCCTAGTATGCATTGTAGACTGAAAGAATGTAATATTTATTTATACATGTTATACGAATTGTAATTAAAATGCTTTACACGGCTTGACAAACTAACCTCCCTTTCCTCAGGGGAGAGGCTCATGTCATTCCTGTGCTGAAGTTCTGCATCCACAACCCTGATCATGATTTCAGCCACTTTCTGGAGAGTCAAAATCCTGTGGTCTTTGCAGAGGAGGACAAGCTGCATTTGAAAAGACAGCGGAGGGAGATTTGAAAAAAGGGGAAAAACTCAGCCCTGCCTTCACATTTAATTTTTTTTTTTTTTTGAAGCTACAGAACATGGTACTTCAGAGGCCAGTACGGAAACTTTTCAATTTGTCTTGCACTGACCAAAAATTGTCACAGTCCTGTTCTGAGTGAGCCACCATAAACGATCATCTCAGCGGGGAGGAAACCACTGGGCTGTGAAATACCGTTTATTTGAGAAATTCGCATTGGGTCAAATGGCAGGATTTACATTTCTGAAGCTTTGCTGTGCTGCAGTTCCAGAGGCACTGGGATGGGGCTCAGGGAGCTGCTGGAGCTTCCCTCCTGTCACCACAGCTCACCTGCCAGCAGAGAGAATCTGCCAGGGCCAGCCCTGCATGGCTGCAGAGATAACACCCCACAAGGTACATTCTGCTGTCAGGGAGCCAAGATAGAAATTCATTAATAATAATTTGCACTTCGAGGAGAGCCTTTCATCTGAGAAGCTCAGTGACTTCCAATTGTAAAGGATAAAAATGCCAGCAGCAGGCTGAAGTGGCCCTGTTTGCTCAAAGGAGAGTGCTGGATGAACACATTTCCCTTGTCCGGGGCTGGAGCAGAGCTGAGCTGTGTGCTGAGGGTCATTAGTGAAATCACCTGGACAGGCAGTGACAGGAGCACACACAGCTGGGGAGGGCAGCTGGAGGGCAGGAGTGCTGGAAACTCTGATGGGATGCAGCTGGGAGAGGAGAGCAGTGAAGGTGAGAGGAGTGAAGTTCTTCTGGTGCTGAGGCCACTGGCACAGAATGGACCTCGGGGGAAAAAGTGAGTTCTGCTTTGTTTTTTTATTGTTGAGTTCCACTTGGAGGGAAGGGGAAGCCTCGTGGTTTGTTCAGGTGTCCTGAGGTGGGAGTGAGCAGGAGAAGCTGTGCTGATCCTGCCCTGCCTTTGGCAGGGAACCTGCTGAGCAATGAGCAGCAGCCCTGTGAGCATCCTGAGCCAGGGCTGCATCCTGAGCCCTGCTGGGGTAGAGCTCCCCATCCCTTCTCCTGTGTGCTGCTCACCCTCAGCTCTGGAAACCCCTTGACGCTGATTCAATTGGACAGGTGACCTGGAAAAGGCTCTCAGCTTGCTGGTGCCACACCTGGTGTGCTGGGCTGGGAACAGGACAGTGACCCCAGCGCTTGCACAGCTATTTCCTCTCCCCTCCCAAGCTCCCAGACCAGTAGCCATGGCAGCAAGAGGACTGAAGGCTCCTAAGCCAAATTTCAGCCCTTAAAAACTAGCTGTCAGCAGAGATGCAGCAGCAGACAGAGATAATGATGCAAATTACCAATAACTCTTGATTACTTCTTTTGGACAATCTCAGACCCGTTCTTTTTATGCTTCTGTTCAGAATTAAAGCTCTTCGTGTGAAGCAAGTGTCAAAGGCAGCCATGAGCACCTGGCAGACTGTCTGGTGTTGAGCTGAGCTGTGCCAAGGTGCAAAGCCACCCTGGGCTAATTGCAGCCACCCTGGGCTAATTGTAGGCACCCTGGGCTAATCACCAGCCATCCCCTGGGCTGCTGCAGGGGCTGTCTGTGCCCTCCCAGGCAATCCTGCAGGTGTCTGGAGGTGCAGTGCTGTGCTCAGAGATAGCTGATGCCTTCTTTCCCCCCGAGTTCTGCCCTTGGCCTGGGTCTGGAGGTTTTTGGGCAGCTGCTTTGCTCTGTGCCCATTGAGGGTGGTGGGGCAGCTTCCCAGCCCCTCTGAGCCTGAACAGGTTTACTATCTGAATTCAAATCATGTGAGTAGCAACTGAATTTCTGGAAGCCTCAGCTGAGGCTGGAACTCTTCACAAACAGATTGCAGCTCTGTAATTATCTGGGCTCTTCTGTCTGGCTCCCAGTGCAGGAGGGAGGGGAATCTTGCAGGAGCTTTTGGGTGGTTTTGCCACTGTCACAGTGCAGGAGGCACTTGGCTGGGGATTGCAGTTCTGCTGTGTCAAACCCTGCTCGTTCACTGCATGTTTCTTTCACTTTATTCATATTTTCATTTTTCACTTTATTTGCTCATATTTTCATTTTTCACTGTATTCATGTTTTCATTTTTCACTTTATTTGCTCATGTGGGTATCTTGAGCTGCCATCCAGCTTCCTGAGGTTGCAGATTTAACTGTCAGCTTTACTCATGAAAAGCCGCTGGTTTGAATTCATGGTTTGCACCTGTGGGGAGAGGGGAGGTGGAAGGAGATGTGGACAGCTTTTGTTACAGAAATGAGGAATGAGAGAACAGTTGTGTGAAGGGCAGGCTTGTTTTCCTAGTTTGCTTTCTGTAGTCTTTATCATTTCCATGACTGTTGTGGTTTTTCCTGGATAATTTTCCTGCTTTGGGGGTGGGATCTGCACAACCCCCTGAGGAGCTCTGTGAGGGGCAGTGCTGTTGGAAAGGCTGCTCATTTAATGTTTTCTGATACTGGGGAAGATTTTGGTTCCCAAATGGAGTTGCACAGCTCATGAGGCTGCTGCTGGACAGCTGCAGAGCCCCATTTGGGACAGACAGGCACCCAGAATGCTAAGGGTTGTCACGTCAGTGTCATTTTGTACAACTGCTGTAG
Source organism: Grantiella picta (assembly GCA_013397955.1). Classification (NCBI taxonomy): domain Eukaryota; kingdom Metazoa; phylum Chordata; class Aves; order Passeriformes; family Meliphagidae; genus Grantiella; species Grantiella picta. The sequence continues at coordinate 217,987 of VZRM01008759.1, read as the reverse complement.
GAGCAGAATTACCCAGGGACTCTTCTTGGTGTGATGACACCACACATCTTACAAACCTGAGCCGAGGCCACCATACTGATGGGACTCCATTAATTTAATATGATATTGCTACAGGGCCTTTACGTGGATTGTCTGAAAAGATTATTATTTAACAGAAACACTTTGGCAAATCAAGGCACCATTTCCCATTCTTCCACTCCACCCCAGTGTTTTGGGATCTGCCATTTACTTTTTCCATCCTGCCTCTGGGTTCATCACTCCACATCCATCAGCACAGCGAGAGTTTGATGTGCTTTGCAGAAGAACTCCAGGAATATCCTCTCTGCTTTGTAGGGATTGTGTGTCTTGTTGTAAAGGCTGCTCTGGCAAAAATAAAATGCAAGATCATGTTGGGGGATGAGGGGAATGAGCAGAGAAATGAGCAGGGCTGGGAAGTGGCAGCTTGACTGTTTGGGAACTCACCAAGCAGATTAAAATGGGTTTTTTCCCCAAATGTGGAGCCAAAGGGATTTGTTCCCAGTTGGGAAGGAGCAAGCAGGATAAATCCAGGTGTGTTTTCCTGCAGGGACCTGGGGGGCTGCTGTGTGTTTGTGCAGCTCTGTGGGCACAGAAAAAAGTTCTGTTCCACATTCAGTGTCTCTGAAATGTGCAAGAAAGCTGCAGAAATGAAAAGAAAATGCCAGCAGATACTGAAAAACAATATGGATTTGGAAAATAAGCAGCTTATAAAGAAAAGAATCTGTGCTGAGCAGCAACAAGGGAATACTTAATTCACTAGCAGTTAATTGCAGTGACTCCATGTGTTTTAGATGACGGGAAATCGCTTGTTTCTAAGTATAAAGAAAGTATAAATGCAGGTTTTTGGAGAACCCTCCACATTCCAGGCTCCTCCCTCCTCCTCCTCCCAAAGCATCCTCTGTCCATGTGGGAATTGCTCTAACAGAGCTCTGCTTATTCAGCTGCCTCCTGTAAAAGGAGATCAAACCCAGCTCCTCTGGTTGGAAGAGGCAAACGGCACAGAGGTGAGGGGAAGGCTCTGTTTAAAAAAAGAAAAAACCAAAAAAGCCTCAACGAGACAAGGCAGAGGTGTGGCAGCTCCACATATTGGGCGTGGCCAGCTGTATGTAAATATTCCTGCATTGGTCTGGTCCCAAAATAGGTTAAAATCTGTTCTGTGCACCTAGAGCAAGTTATGTTCTATTATAAAAATATTTTATTATAAAAATATTACGCTATTATAGCATAAACCGCTGGGGCAGAGGGAAGGGGAAAGTGAAATTGTGTGTGGAAAAGGCAGGAGAAGAGAAAGCCTCTAGGTGTCCCCAGCTTTTGCCCTGTCCTCTTTTAATTCAGTAATTTTAATACCCTTGTTTAAATTGCCTTCAGTTTTGGATTGATTAGCCAGGTTCTGCCTTGATGAAATAAACAGTCGTATGTTTTATTAAAAAAAAAAAAGTTTTATTAAAAAAATTCATATAATTCCGGGTTTTATTAAAAAATATGAGCAAATAAATATAAAACAGAACAGGCGTGTTACTAAACTAACCCAGTATCGCTTCACTGAACTTCCAGGGGAGAATAATGCATCCATCAAAGGCTGCTATTGAAACTGAATCCATGAATCAGCAGATCCTAATTAACCATTCACCAAATTAAACCAGCAGCTAATCAAATTCAGTGATGGGGGCGATGCTAAGAGGGATTGCTCTGAGTTGTTTCCAGTGACAAACCACATGGAGAGTCCAAAATCCAAAAGTGGAGCTCTGGCCAGGCCAGTCCAGCTGGGAGGAGCAGGGAGGGAAATTGAGACATTCCCAGGAAAGCACCTCGGCGCAGGCAGCGGCAGCAGGTGGATTTAATGTGTATTTTACGTGGAATTTCAGCATTTGCAGTGACTGCAGAGCCTCTGTGGGACTCAGTGTGCTGTGCCAGCCCTGCTGCAGAGCAGGGGGACAGGCAGAGCCCTTCAGAGCTGGGGAGCACTCAGGGAAATTTGGGGACAATAAGGGATCTGCTCCCAGACTGTCTGGCCAGCCAAGGCCCTGCAAAGGCACTAATGAATGACCTTTTTAATTGCCCAAACCTGCTCAGCTAGCAGGAAGCATATGTTCCTTCAGCAGTCCCTGATAGCAGAGTGAGCACACGGAGGGAGAGGCAGCCAGGAAGTTTGATGTCAGCTTCTGGCTGAGGTAATGGACATCAAAACCTCCATATGCTGAGGAGTCACTTTAAGGAAAAGGATTAACCTAATTAGCCCATTTGTCTCTTCTCTCATCGAGCACCTTTCTAACAACGTTTGTTTCTTGCCTTGAATTAGGAAACTCAAAGATGTAAAGTCATAACTTGTGTTCTGGAGGGATTGGAGAAGGTTGTCTTGTTCTTTAGGATGAATTATCTTCAAATTCTGTCTGCAAACATGTCCGTTTAAGGCCTGTATGAACATGGGAATTCCGTGGTGTTAAGCTGGCATAGTGAAGGCCAGGTTCAGAAACAGATCTACAGCCCTTTAGGAACTAGAATAGGGGGACAATTACTTCGTTCGTTAAGTTTCTATTTGGGGCAGATATGCTGATTTGTGAGGTCCATACAATTGTATACACATTGTACAGAGAGTGCTTCTCAGGGTGTTCCCAGCTTTGCTGAGTTGTGCACCAAAGGATCCTTTTAAAACCAAAGTAATACCCTTTTTCCCTATAGTGCTGTGTCTGCCTGATATTTTTACCAGGTAAAATACGATTTTAAGGCATCACTGATCCCAGGGCTGCAGCAGGACGTTGGCATCACCTGGCACAGAACCCCCAGAGCTCCTGTGCTGCCCTTTGTCACCAGCACTGCCTGTCCTGGGCTGCCAGCCAGGGCTTTCCTCATCGCCTGCAGGGAGAAAAATCCTCCTGCATCTCAGACAGGGCAAAGATCCTCCTGAAATCCCGAGGTTAATTAAGCCAGGCTGCTAATGGGGAGGAGCAGGAGCTGAAGTGCCAAGAGGAAATTCCCCAGGGCCACAAGTGTGGAAAAACCCAGGGAATTCTGAATGCTCCTGGAGCAGGGATGTGCTGGGATGGAGGGATTGGGATCGGGATGGAGAGATGAAGATCGGGATGAGGATCGGGAGGTGCAGGGATGAGGATGGGGATGAGGATCGGGATGCTGGGATGAGGATGGGGATGAGGATCGGGATGCTGGGATGAGGATGGGGATGAGGATGGCCAGGCGGCTCCGGGAGCCAGGAGGTGGCACTCCAAGCCTGGCATGCGACACGTCCTGCTCTGTGCCAGCAGCTCCTCATCCCTGAGCGATGCTGCTCGGGGAGCTCCCTGCGGTCAGAGCAGCCTCGGCTGAGTGACCCGTGCTGCCTGGAAGGGTCTGTGGTGCTGAAATTTGGGGGTTTTGGGGGTTTTTTTGGTGATTTTTTTTTTGTTTGGTTGATTTTCTGTTTTGTTGGTTTTGTTTTTTGGTGGGTTTTTTTGGGGGGGAGGTTTTGTTGGTTTTTGTTTTGGTTTTTTTGGTAGGTTTTTTTTTTAATTTTTGTTAGTTTGTTTTTGGCGGTTTTTTTGTTTTGTTTTGGGATTTCTGGCTTGTGTTTTTTTTGTTTTTTCCCCTGCAAGCAAGAAGTCGCTGCCAAAACACTTCCCTGGGGCACTTGGGAGCTCTGTTGAGAGGTTGCAGGTTTTGTTGCACAAACCAAACTCCACTCAGTGTCTCCTGGGACAGCAAGGTTCCCCAGTTCCACTGCAGGGAAATCCCTCTGCCTGCAAATGACAGCTCAGGGCTGTCAATAATTACAGCTGCACCTGGAAAAGAATGGCTCTGCAGTCTGTGGGACCTCCTGGAATAACTGAGGGTGTGTGGGCAGAAATGGAGTGCTTTGTTCTGAATCAGTAATGGTTTCAAAAATGAAGATGAAAAGTGTAATTATGAGGGAGATGTGTCATGCTCGAAGTGGAGCTGCAGCAGGAAAACATTACCAACTGCACGGGGTGTCTTGGAAGTAGAAAAGTTACTTTTAAGAAGACAGGGAGGGAGAAACCTGGAGAATTGTTCTGTTCCCATGTGGTCCCCCACCTTTTTTTTAAAGAGCATATATGAATGTGAATTCTGAGCTGTCTGCAAGGGTTTTTTTGCCAATAATCCAAATATCTGGGTGAGCTTTTTCTTTGGGTGCTCTGGGTACAATTCAAACCTTTATGATCCACGGAAAATAAGCCTTGGAGAAAGCAAAGTGAGGTGCTGTGTAGCAGAGAAAGGCAGGGAAAACAGAGGAAAATTATAATTAAGAAAAAAAAAAACCAGTGAGAGAAATACCATGACCTTTTCAGGAAGGCTGAGTTGTGCTCAGGGCTGTGCAGTTTGATTGTCACTCCTGACACCCATGATTTCCCCTTTCCCTGATTTTCTGTCTGTCCATCACCTGATCTCTGCCAACCACCAAAGGCTCTTTCCTCCTTCCTCCCGACCTGCTCTGAATAGTTTTCCATTTTTATTCTCTTCCTTTCATTAAAAACTTCCAGGATTTGCTTTTTGACTCTTTTCACTAAGAAATATGCTCAGCTTCATGCCCTGAACAACTCCATCTAACCAGGAGATCTCTCCCTTCTCCTCCCCACCTGAGTCTCTCTGGGAAGTAATTCTCCACATGGTCATTCTGTCCCAGAGGCTTCAGTGCACCATAAAGATGTTGTTTGTGTGTTTCCTGCCACTCTCCCAGCTTCAAAGCATCATCTCCTGTCTCCTTCAGCCATCACCACCAGCAAAGCAGAGATATTAAAAAAATATTATTAGAGGGACAGAATTATTATTGTTGGTTGCGTGAAGCCAATTGAAATGGTTTTCCATTTTTTAAAATAAAAGTTTCCCTGTTTGGTGGATCACCCCTGGCTGATTCCGGGAGTTCCTGGGCTGGCAGATGTGACAAACAGCTGCTGGTTTTTCCCACTGCCCTGTCTTGGCTGCAGGAAAGCAAAGGCAGATAAATATTCTGTGGGTTTTTTGCAGATCCTGACCCTGCAGGGCTGCAGCTTGAGCAAAATCCTCCTCCATTGGTTTTCCAAGTGCACCCTGACATTTTCTGCTCAAAAAGAAATGAAAACCCCTCTGCCCCGAGTGGCAGTGGATGGTTTGGCCTCAGCAGGTCAGACCATGGGGAATTGTGTCCCACTGAACACAGGCTGACTTATTTCAGGCAGGAATTTCCAGCGCTGAGCACCTCTGGTGTGTTTGGGTGGCTCAGAGGTTCTCCTGGAGCTCCACCTGGGACACCACTGACCTTGGCCAGGGATTACACCGAGAGAATGTTCTGGAAAAGCTTCCCCCAGGAGCAGACAAGGGCTGTGGTCAGCATTCAGGGGTGAAAAAGGGAACGGTGGAGAACTTGTAGATTTTGTGATGGGATGGGAGAATGTCCCCAGCTGAGCCCCACAGCCCCAGTCAGTGCCAGGGCTGCTCCCCTGCCGTTCCAGCAGCAATTCCAGCTGCAGCAGGAGAGGCTGGGCTGAGCTTTTCCCGCAGAACCTCTGCCCAGAGCAGGGTGAGGGCAGACAGGAGCTGTGCTGGGGCTGCACCTCTGCTCAGCGCCAGCAAACACCTCTGCCCTGCGCTGAAAATCGGCCCTTGATAAAATCCTTCAGTAGTGCTGCTTGCTGCCAGAGCTCCCCAGCTGATTTGGTATTCAAGGATGCAGAGAGGAACATAAATAATTTGATATTGGTACTGACAACTCGAGGCGCTCTGCAGCCCCAATTTCAGCAATGTAATGGACAGTGTGTTATCTCCTAATGTGGTTTGAGATCAGAGCTGATTTAAAGGTTATTCACCCCGGGAGAAATTATGCTGTAATTGAATTTATCTTGCATTTGTCTATTCAAGGAAACATAACTACAGTTTAAGGGAGAAAAATACATCAAGGAGCTAAATTTTTATTTTCGGTTTGTATAAAAAGATACAAATTGTTCCAGCAACCTTCCTCCACTGAGCTGTGTTATTTTCTGCATAATCGAAGTCCAGACTGGAAAATAGAGACTTCTTGGAGCAGATAAAGCTCTACACCTTTAACTCAAAGCAGGGCTGCAGATGAGAGTGGAGCAAAGCAGGACAGAGCATTGAAATAATGAGGTTAATGCAAAATGAATTAAAAAATAGTTGTCTGGGCTTTAAGAGAAAAAGAAATGTTTAGCTGGGGCTGTTCCAGCCTGGAGTCTTCACCTGCAGGACTTGAGGAGCAAATAAAATGTTAAAAGCACTGTGGGAGAATTAGGTGTTGTTCCCATAACCAGATTATCTCAACAAGCTGCTTTTAAAGCAAAGATTACTCTGAGCTGATAGAAGCACTCCTGAATGTGGGTCTCTCTATCCTGGTTTGTTTTTTTGGTTTTTTTTTTGCCCAAATGCAGCAATTTTGATAAAGGGAAAAGAATTAATTTACCTCTGAGATAACAAATTTTATGCTAAATTTCAGCCAGATGGTACAGAAAACAGCTGAGAGATTATAGCCCCCAAAGCAGGCTTTAAATAGAAATGATAAGTTGCTATAAAGCTGCCACTGGCACTGTTCTAACAATGCAAGAGTTATTTCCCTCATTCACCCTCGCATTCCTTATTAATCTTCCTGTTCTTCATTATCCATTTTATTTCACTTCTCCTGCTGCTCGTTATGGCAGAGGAAAGGGCTCGAGCTTTGGAGAGCCTCAGAAGCAGCAGGATTTCCTGCTTTGCCTTGGAATTTCCTTCAAAACTCTCGTTTCAGCAAACAGAACTACTGTGGAAGCTGCAGCAGCCTGGGGTGCTGTGCAGCAGGTTGGGTTCAGCAGCAGGAGAAGTTCTTTGGGTGGCCTTGGTGGCACCAGCTCTGCTCAGGAGCTGCTGCTGCTGGAATTCTGCAGCTCTGCTCGCCCAGATGATGCTCTGGGGTTCCTCATTTGCTCCTCTCCTTCTTTTATCTCACTGTGATAAACCTCACAGATTTATCTCCCTGATTTTCTGTTCCAGTCCTGCTCTAAAACTGACTGTGGGACACTCACAGCTCTCCAAGCACTGGCTCTCTTTTTCTTTTTTTTAAAGCAGCACTCCAGCTAAATATTTATTCTCTCTGAGAGGCTGAAGTGATTGCAGAAGCACCGAATGTTATTCCAGTGGCACTTGAGCACAGTCAATATTTGGGCAGCACCAAGGAAAACGCAGCCTGAGTGATGCTTGCACAGAGGGGGCAAAGCAAAATCCTTTCTCTGTCCTCTGGCTGCTCCTGGGGAGGATTTTACCTTTCCTAAGGCAGGCAGTGGGAAAATGGAGTGTCCTGGAAATGCCCAGCTCTGGAGGCTCTCAGCTCCTTGGGGACAACAAAACCAAAATGTTGGTGAGGAGCAGCTCTGGGTGCTTCAGCAGTGCTGGGAGGATGAAGTGCAGAGCAGCTCTGATGCTGGATGTGAGTGCTGAGCAGATCAGGGGCTCGGGATCATCCTTTGGAATTCATTTCTCCCCCAAAGAGCAGCTTGGGTCTCCTGTCCAGCTCTGTCCCTGGGATCACTGCAGAGACAGCACTGTGCCACCCCAGGGAGCAGAACAGGATCCTGCAGCTTCCCAGGGCACTCTGAGCAGGAGCTTTTCCCTTTTCCCTGTTTGCCAGCACTGAGGCTCTGAGTGATGCCAGTGGGGCCTGGGGGAAGCCTTGGTTTGGTTTAACTGCTGGAGGAACATTCACACTTCCCTTGGCTCACACGTGTTGATTCTGATGAAAATCCCAGGGCAGTGGCAGTTCATGAATTGGCTGAGCTGGACTCATACTGCTGATAGTCTCCATCCTTTATATTCTCCTTTCCAATATTCCTCAATAAAATCACTTTCCAATTTAACGCATCGCTGCCTCTGGATGACCAGGAACCCTGAGAGCACCCCAGAGCCTGGATGATTTTTAATATTTCAAGACATGCATTTCCATGTCTCCCTTCCCCGCATCTGTGTGTCCCTTCAGGTGACAGCAGCACTTCATGGCTCTGCCGCCTCTGCCTAGCTGACAAGCAAGAGATAGAGAAGCAAATGCATTGACTGATGCAGAGCAGAGCTGGAAAATCAGTCTGATGGAAAACAAAAAGGGGAAGAGCTCTTGGTATAATAAAATTTGCTGGTGGCTAAGCAGTTATCACCTGAGCTGCCCTGGGGGAAGATGAGGTTTGATTTCCCAGCTGGAAAATTTTACTCTGATGTTGGTGAAGAGTTCAGGTGGAAAGAGCTAGGGCAGGGAGAATGTATTTCCTCCAAATGCTCCCTGATATCACTGATAGCAGTGACTCCTTCTGGCAGAGAGGCTGAGATCTGAGAAAGACTCTAAACCTGAGTTTATTTTGAATTGTGAGCAGCCACAGCAGGCTGAGAGAAAGCACTGTGGTTCTCCCCTGCCCCAAAGTGCAGGGCTGCTGAGGGGCTGGGCAAGACAGAATGTCCCTGCTGCCACCCCAGTATCTCACAGGCTGATCTTCCCAAGAACAAGGTGTTGGCTGAGCAGGTGTTGCACTATTTCGGTTTTTGAGCAGAAGTCAGGTGATTCTGTGTAAGGAAAAGCAGCTGTGGGACAAACAGCATTTTGTGCTGCCATCGGAGCCCTGTCTGCTCTGAGTGTGCCTGCTGCCAGCAGCTGATGGCTCAGTTGTGCTGTCAGCCTGTCAGGGTTCAGTCACTTTTCTGAGCTATAAACATCTCTTCTAAACGCTGGCAGACATCTCTCTAAAGGATCTGGAGTGGGCAGAGCCTTGGCCAGTGTGTTCCTGCAGTGAATGGCTCAGCTCAGCTCTGGCTCCTCTCAGCTCCCTGGCCACGGCTGCTCAGCTCTGAGCTCGGCTGGCTCTGCAGGGCTCCTGAGGGGCTGCAAGGAAATGGGAATGTCAGCTGAAGTGGTTTTCTTCCGTGCCTGTCCCTGAGCTCCCAGCCTCCATCAGAGCTGGATGAAAAATGACTCAAAATTGCATCTGCCTTCCTTTTCCCCATGTGCTCCCCAGAGTGGATGGGAAGTTACCAAAACTGCTGCAATTTCCATAAAGCTGAAGGAAAAGCCAATCAGCTCAGCATCCCCTGGCTGGGAGGATTCCTCTTCCTCTGCTGGGCACAGGGGACAGGCAGGGCTGGGTGACACCATAGGACAGGCAGAGCTGGGTCACTCCATAGGAACAGGCAGGAACCATCAACACCCCATCCTTGACTGCTGTGTCTGCAGCTGGCTTTATCTCTGCCTTTCATTTCCCAGGCACATTTGAAATTGCTGCATGTATATGAAAAGCAAACAACAGGGCTCTCTGCCTGCCAGGGACGGGGAGCACGTCAGGGAAGTGAGAATAATAAAATATTGTTTAATATACTGCAATAGACACAGCAGATGTTTAACTTTCTTTCAATAAAAATGACCCCATATCGTTTTATTAACTTCAGGGATGCATTAGTCTCTTCTCCAGAAGGCAGGAGAAAATCCATCTATTGTACCAAAAATTAAAGAGGAAATTGAAGGGGGATGTTATCATGGCATATTTTCCTACTACATTCTGCAGCTCTGTAGCACAAATGTAATTGGAAGCAGCTCCTGTCAAGTCCAACTCATATCTGCAGAACCAAACAAAATGAATTTGTACCCCAAATGAGGCATCTTTTCCAAAAAACACAAACATCAGGCTGCTGGATTCAGCTTTTATTCACTGCTGAGAAGTCATGTGGAGTCTCAGAGCTGCTCTGCTGCACCCCAGGCTGCAGAGAATGGACATGTGTGAGATTTTGGGGAGAGGGGAGAGTGGATCCTCCCCATGCCAGCGGCTGTTTGGAGTGGGGATGTTTGCAGGAGCAGCACCTGAATCCTTGATTTCACATCCACAGGGGACAAAGCTCTTGCTTTGAACTCCAGCAACAAATAGACTTCTCCTTCAGGAAGCTGCAAGCTGGAGATGAGCTGAAATTATGACTTTTCAAGATGCTCCAAGTGTTTTTCTCAGTCTGGGGAGTGTTTTGATGTCTATTGCTTTTACTTCAAAAGGCTATTTGACCATATTCTGGTTTGACATCCTTATAAAAATATTTGAAGTGCTCCAGCACCGTGAGAGTGCTTTGAAAAGCTCCCTTTAAATTATTGTAGCACTTCATGCTTTTCTAAGGACTTGAATTTGGACAGTTTTGTGTCACACAGAACAATCTCATCACGTTAAAGCTCATCAATTTGATGAGCTGGAGTTTCGAAACGATGGGGATTGTGCACATGTGGAATATAATTTTGGAGATTATTAAACTTTTGAATAGCATCAGTGCCAGGCTTTCCCCAGGCCAGGGCTGAGGCTGAGGCTGTGTTTGATATTAAATCACTGCACCACTTAGGTGGGACCACTGCAGAAAGGTGTAAAGGTAAAATAAGAGAAATTCAAGCCTGCTGGAACAGGATTTAGGTGCATGTCTCCACTTTTAATGTTCGACAGAGTTCTAGAATGTGAAATCAATTAACAGGAACCCTCTCCCCCATTTTAATTATTTCACTGAGGCTAACGATCTGCCTAGCACTGGGAGTGAGACAGCAGCCCTGAGCACCTCCTCCGCGGAGCTCTTCATCCCAGCTGAGCTCAACACAGATGTTCAGTGTGCAGAGCTGCAGCTCAGAGCTCTGCCCGACAGTGAAATCGTTTGTTATTCGGATCAAGTTAATTGTTGTTGGGACTTCAATATGCCATGGTTGCTCATGGCATTAACCCACAGACACAACCGTTTGGGCTTTTGGCTCTCCTGAGTTCAGAGCCAAGAGAAATCTCCCTTTAAAAGGTGATGGGATGGGTCAGCAGGGATTGTGGGCTGGCAGGGCTGGCAGGGCTCTGTGCAGCTCAGGCACTGCCAGCCCCATAGCACTGTCACCAAGGGCAGGTGACACAGCTCCTGAATGGCTCCAGACAAAGAGATTCCCCCATTGTCAGCCTGTCCCAGGGCTGTCCCTCAGCATAATCACACATCTCTCTGCTTTCACAAAGTGCATTATCAGCTTGAAGTTCCACCTTCATAATCCTTATGAAAAATATGTGTAAGAAGTAGAAAACCACTCAAAGAATGGTATTTTGTGTTTGATGGCCTCTGCCCTCAGCTCTCATCTCTATTTTCCCTGCACCAGGTATGTTCATTGCTCACCTGCAGTGCTCAGTGTTGGGTTACAAACTCTCTGCTCCCTCAGAACAGATCTGTCTCAAACCACTGACTGTTCAAACGGAAAGTGTTCTGATCTGCTTCCCCAGAGGGCTTTGCTGCAGTGCCATAACTTGATCTGCATATGAACAAAATCACTGGGATAAGATTTGGTGTTTGAAATTGCTTTTTGAAAATGAAGAACTCTGTGCAGCTTCTAGCACAGGTTTATTGCTAAGCTGAGCAGCCTTGTCTCATGTCAGCCCTGAGCAACTTGTGTTAACAGCAAAAATACACTAATAAAACCAACTCAGAGGTGACTACAGACTTTGGAGGGGAAAGTGATGGATGTCTAAACTACCGTAATTAAACTCATGCTGGTGGTTTACATAAGCAGAAGAAATGAAAAAGAAGAATTGAAAAGGAGGGATATTCAGCAGACACAAAGGCAGGAGAAAACAGGTTTTGCTGTGCTCTTCAAAGATGCACAATTAGATGAGCAATGCACCCACTTGATATTCTCAAATGAAACACAAACCCATCCTCCATCCCTGATTACAGCCTGCTAGGCACTGTAAGGTATTTGCTCATCCTTTTCAGAATTCTTTACAGATAAAAGTACCAAACTTTACTCAGAGACCTCCTCTCATGTTGAACAAGTACTTCTCTATGTCATGCTTTGAGTTTAAGGCACCTGGAAAAGCAGAGGCTTAAAAACATCCATTAGGGTAACTCCCTGACAGATTTTTCTGTTGCACTAGAACAAGATAAGAAGTGAATGTAACTGAATTCAAATTGTAAAACTTCAAGGTATGTCATTAATGGGTGCTCAGTCATGAAGTTAATTGATTAGTCTTATTTCTGTGGCTGGAAACACTGGGAGATGAGATGGGGAGGAGGAATCAGCTCAGCCTTTGAGTCACTACAAGGCCTCATCCCTTTGATGAGAAGTGTCAGATTAATATTCATAAATGGTCATAATTACTTGTGCCTGGAGCTGAGCCAAATACAAATTAAATGATCCAACTGATTGCATGCTCAGCCTGATCTCACCATGGTCCTGCAGAACCCCACTGCCCAGGGGTGTGCTCAGAGCAGGGGCACACAGTTCTGCCGAAATTGTTATTTTTAAAATTATTTAGGGGAAAGCGTTCTTTCCCCTAAAGAACACTTGCACTCCAGTCTGCCTGCACAGCCTCTCCCTGTCAGCCTTCTCATCTCCTTGGCAATCTACAGATGATTCTCCTTGCATTCAAGGCACTTTTAACTATCACTAATCAGATGGGAAATCTGGGAATGTTGTTGAAAAACTTGGGGGGAAAGTGCAATTGATTAATTTCACCAATCAGAGAGGATCCGAACATAAACCCAAAGCTCAGAACACAAACCCAAAGGTGTCTCAGGAGCAGCAGTGCTCCTTTTGGAGGTTCTGAGAACATTCCAGTCCTTCAGAGCAAGGAGCACCTCTGAAAGGCAAACCTTCCTCAATCTCCCAGAACACCATGGAGAGGCACAGCCCAGCTCTCTCCTGGGCCTGGGGGAGCTTTGGGAATCAATGATGTAGATGTGAAACACCACAGGTTTTTGGTTTTTTTTTTTTTTTGGGAACAGCAGCCAGTGAGGGAAAAAGTATTTGGTCCCAGTTCCGTCCCTTGTGCAGCTTCCACTATCTTAATATTAGGCTTTTTTAGCTATAAATGAGATATTCCAGAAACACAGCGTATGGAGCTTTTAAAACAGAATAGGAATTTAGTTTTTTCTCACAGAGACATCATTCTTTAGTTATTCCAGTTTTAAATCATACTAAAGAATGCACAGCTGAAGCATCTTCACTGATTTATCTGGGCAAAGATAGGTCAGCTTGCACACTCTGCTGTAGTGTCTGACTGCAATTATTAATTGTAATTAACTACAAGAATTAATAGGGTACCAGTGGACATTCAGAAATCTAAAACCATTCCAATGAAATAAAGGCTAAAGAACAAAATAGGTGTAGTATAGTTTTATTCACCTAGAAACAAAGGGTCGAAAGTCACAGCATGGAGGTTCGTTTTATTTTGTAAACTCATTAAAAAGATGTCCATGTACAAAATAAGGACATTTTAAACAACAGAACTGCAGACAAAGGAAACTATAAAAATTGAACACATTAATAAAAAGGTTTTATTTTCTTTCTGCATAATTCCTTGCACCCTCCACACCAGTCTGCACACGATCTGAAGTACAGTTGTTAGAATCATTAAAATTCAAGAGGCTGCACATGAAGCCATTTGCTCTGCTGGAGGAATGTGTTGCTGAAAGATCCAAACCCTGGAGCACATTCATGAGAAGTAAGACAAGACCGAAGGACCTGGCAAAAGGCTGCTAAATGGTTGTTACTGTGCACTGATCTGCTCACAATTCCAGCTCACTTTGGAACTATTTGGAATAATCCTTAGGGGAGGTCCAGCGTTAGACTGAACAGGGCTTGGCCAAAGGTAGATGTTTTTCTAACGCATCTAATGCAGGTTCAGAAATTAAAACATTGCAGAAGTAAAGCAATTTCAGTCCCAACAAGTGTTAATTGTGCACCAAAGGCTACAGCAGCTGTCTGACAAGCTACTGGGATTTAGGAATCAGTCCTCAGTGTTGGATACTCTTGACTGCAAGTTTGGACTTAAATCCTTTGATACACTGTCAGTAAAAGGTCAATTATAAAATTATATTCCTTTTCCATCTCTGCTACTTGGTAATTTAATTTGTCCCTGTTTCTCCCCCCAGAATGAGTCTGAGCATTGAAAATCCATGCTTGCAAGCACTAGTTGAGGCTCCTGTGAAATGCTTTGTTTCCTGTGTCCTCAGGGTAGGCTTGACCTGCAGAGTGTTTCTGTGGCTCCAGTTCAGGTTTGGCTCAGAACAGTCCATGCCTCGTGGGACTCCTGAGCTGCACTGCCAGAGTCCCAGTGAACATCTCACCAGGACAAACAGCAACTCCAGTGCCTGGAGTTCTTCATTGCAGAGTCCCAGTGAACATCTCACCAGGACAAACAGCAACTCCAGTGCCTGGAGTTCTTCATTGCAAGGTTTGCTGTCCTCTGGCAGCACTTAGTGCAAGAAAAGCCCCTCCAACATAAGGCACTTACCTAGATGGCAGCAGGGCAGGGAGAGAATGCTGCCCAGGCAGGAGAGCCCCGGGGGGGACAGGAGAGCTCCTGGCCTGGGGACACTGCCACCCCCCTGGTGTCACAGCTCACAGCCTCCCGTTGGCAGCCACTTCGGCCCCCTTGGATCTCTGGTGGTCGTATTTCACAGAGACAATCAGGAAAAGCAAGAGGGTTGCTCCTTGGATGGCAGCCAGCAAAAAAAAGTAATAGTTTAATTGGCAGCCGTTAATGTTGCCTAGGAAGAATTGGGGAGAAAAAAGCCATTAGTAAAGATGGTAGAAATAAAAATGGGAGTCTGATCAAGTCGAAATAGTGAAGATTTTTCTGCACAACCAAACCAAATCACATTTCCATCCCACAGCACAGTTCATTTTTAATTATCCAGAGCAAGGGCTGGCACTGCTGAGGAAGATGTGCACAGGATAAGGAATGTTTTCCTTTGTTCTCCAATGCCTTAGAACAAGTTAAGAGAAAATAAAGAAAAAAGCAAAACATTAATGCTGTTAAGGAAAAAGTTGGCAACTCCACACATATAAAAAAAGCCATTACTGCAATTGTTTCTCAGCCTTTTATGTGGGATAAAGTTTAGAGATCAGGAAAAGCCAGAGGTGACTTCTATGTGGTGCAATTCAATGCTCCTCCCTCAAAGGTGTCACAAATTAGTGCTCTGGACATTAAACAATGTTAAATTAAGAAAGCTCATTGCTACAACATCATTCCTCTGCTAAGAGCACAGCTCTTGCTGTACTCCCAAGAACAATATATTGTGGCTCATTTCCAACACACCACAGCCAGCTGGACCATTCTGATTATCAAAGAGGTTGCACAGACTAAAATAGTGAGGTGGACATGGACCCTGACAAGCTGCTCCTGCAGCAAGCCTATAACTGTTCAGATTAAATTCCTTTAATTACTGAAACTTAAGATTCAATTACACCAACTTATAATAAAATGCAATAAAATTAAACCGAGGCTTTCCTTGACATTTAAAATACAATATACATGTGAATCTCCATTTCAAGAGCAGATGTGTTTAAAGAGTAGTAATTATCCTTTATGAGATGGGATATTAAGCCCATGAAATCTTAGTTTTTGTGGGAGAAACAAGTCAATTCCATGGCAGCAACCACCCCTGAAGTGCTGGCAGAGAGGGAACTTTCTCAGGGCATTTTGGAGGCAGCCAGGGATATCAAGAAGTGGCAGAAATAGCAGAAATTTGGGGCAATACTTATAGTTATTGTATAGCATCTGATAAAAAAGCCCCAAATCAATCATTCAGACTCCTCCTGGCCATCTCTGGATATCTTTAGCACAGCCTCAGTATTTTACAGAGGGAATATTTGGCAGTGTCTTCTCGTGGGCTGCTTCAGAAAACAGAGGCAAGAGGCTGAAAAAGAACCATCATTAATTTGTGTGAAATTATGATCCCCCTGATGAGCCCTTATCAGCTGAATTATCTCTAGATGGAGTTGAGGAAAAGCTGCTTTCTTAATTTTGAAATTCACTGGGGGAAAAAGTCTCGATGGGATGAAAATTTAATTTGGTGAGGACACCTCCAGACAGTCAAGGCTACTTGTTATCTTCTGCAGCTTTTAAAGAACAACTTAGAACCACAGACGACAACTTGTGGCACATTTTCTGATCAGACACCATTCCTTCTTGGTAGATGCAAATCAAGTTGAAATGGCAAATTCTCTCAGACCCAATTTAAAGTAAGTTCAGGCTGCACTTTTAAGCCATGTACACACACAGGAGGTCGAGCAGACGTTTGAAGAACTTCACACTCCTCCTGGTTGAACTAATTAGCCCACTGAGGATGGGAGGATTTTCTGAAATTCCCAAGGTGCCACCTACTGGTGCCAATAATTATTTTTAACCTCCACTGGCAAGTCAAAGCAGGTGATTTGTTGAACTTTAGGAGTATAAATAGCTAGCAGACAGAAACGCAAAATGAACTTGTGCTAATTTCAATGAAGTCACTTGAAATGAGGAAGCTGAATAATCACTAGGAGAGAGATGGGCAAATTTTCCTTCCCATAACCACAGAAAGCAATTTCAGTGCTTTATACCAAATGTATTCTTCCGTTGCATGTAATTTGAGTATTTTGTATTAAAATGAAAATATTTGTAATTTTGAGTGATGAAATGCAGTAACAAACCATACAGGGCAAAATACTGCATATGTGTCTCCCATGCCTTCATTCTGCAGTCACATTATTTCATACTCAGATGCAAAATGAAAATTTAACAAAGCAGTAGATAAGTTAGTATTTTGAAAGAAATAACTATGTTAAGATTCAACAGTGCCATGTCCTTGATGATTAACTGCTTCTGAGGGAAACCTACTTTCCAGGCTCTGAACACACTTTAAAATCCACTTACCAAAATCTGTGTGGTTACTCATCCAGCCAATTTCTTTAATAGACACCAGAGCCAACAATCCAGAGCCAACAAATGATCCAATGCCCGAAAAGAAGAAGAACAGCCCCATGATAGCACTCTGCATAGATTTGGGAGCAGCTGAATATGCAAATTCTAGACCTGGATTAAAAGAGGGGAAAAAAATGCTGTTGGAGTAGCTAAGAAATGAGAGTAGATTGTTCTGCTTTAGTGTTCTAGAAGTTCCAGCTGTGTAGTGAATCCCTAGCAGTTCCCAGGTTCTTCTAATTGCTTCCCAAATCCTCATTAGGGTCATCAATGTACCAACCCATTAAATGGCAGCATTTGAGACACAGACTTTGATCCTATTTATATTACATGTATAAAATCAAGAACTCTTTTGAACCAACATATTCATTTTTCTGTCTAAGATGATCCCCAAAGAAATGCATTAACCTAACTCTGGCAATTCCACGTTTCCCATCTCCCCTGTTTCCTGTTCCCTGTCTTGTGCAGTGCAGGTAGCACATGCAGGACAAAGCACTTGGCATTCCTTGCTGAGAACAAAGTGGAATTCACTCTTGCATTGGCCATGAACTTTATTCCTCACAGCCTCAGTAACTGTAACTGGAAAGGCAGTAATTATTTTAATTTCATTCACTTTTGATCTAGAATTCTCTGAGTTCATTGCTTGCTAGCAAGCGATTCTTTTGAAGATTTGTAGATACAGGGCTTGAACTTTCAGCTGTCTTCACTCAAATTTCAAGCAATAAACTCAAGAAAAATGTGTCAGTGACCATCCATCTAAAAATTGCAGCTACTGAATTTGTGCACCAAGAGAACACCCTGGGTTAGGCTCTGCCACGCCAGGATTAATGCCCATGATTAACTCTCCTTTTTAGAATAATACTCCTGTCAAAAATCAAATGGGATTATTCACAAGAGACAGTCAAATGCATTCTTTGCAGAGCTTTCCCTGACAGGTGAAATGCTTGTTTCAAAACAGTCTGCTTCATACTGAAAATTAATGCTACCTCATCTAACATTTTTCTTTGCAAGGAGAGCATTACAGACCTGAAAATTGCCTAACTCTCGTGTCTTGCATAATAAAGGTGTTCTTTATTTACCTCTTCACTGCTCTTTGACTTGTGCTGCTCCAGACAGGGTTTCATAGAAACACAGTGGCATTTCTTTTCAAGAAAAGGATTAACACTTCAAGCCAGACAGGCCGACCTGGCTGTGGGGAGGGAGGAGCTTAGTTCTTGTGCAAGAACCAGAGCTGAGAGCTCTCACTGCCCCACAGCCTCCTGCTGCCACCTGAGCAATGGCTGGGAACCACCCTGCTGCTCTTTTCCTCCGCAGAACACAGCAGGATGGGCCAGCAGTGAGCTCCCTGCAGGGCCAGCAGCAACTGAAACATCTGCAGCCAAGCCAGCTGGGTGCCTTCCTGAAAGCCCAGCCACAACTGTACAGAGACACAGCTGCCAACGGCCAGGGGACAGAGTTACATTCTTTCTTTCCTAGTCTTTGCCACCAATATAACAATTCTGATTATTCGAGGAGCATTTATCTGTCCAATCTCACTGGAAGAAAAAAAAAACAGATTACATTGAGGGCATAGCAGCTTTTTTGTGACTTCTTGTTAAGTTATCAGAGCTGCCACAGGTCTGCAGAGCCTCAGTCACAAACTGGTCAGCAGGCGTCTGTGTGTTTGGTAAAAGTTAAGCTCAAGTATAACACACGAGAGGATCTGGACCATTTCTTCTCTTGTTCATTTTACAGACAGACTGGATATGACTGTTTCAGCTGGAAGATGACCTTAAGGCTCAGAACAAAAACCGAGATGGGTGTAACAGTGCACTTTTTGCAACAAAATAAGGTACATTTCCAAATTTGAATAACTTCTGCAGCAACACTAATATTTAATCTGGCATAAAGAATATAAAAATCTTTTCTTTGCCTTCAGAGCTCCTTTGGCTGCTGGCAGCCGTTGATAACAATTTCATGCTACTGCAAACAAGCACTTCTGAAATTCAGGCCCCTCGCTGGTGTTGTCATGTGAGATTACAATTCCCAGGCAAACAAGGGTGCTTTAGGAGGATTGACAGAATTGTACAAAAGATTAATGCAAAGTGTGTCATCTTTTTCAAGGTACCTCAAGTGGAACTAATGTGGCTTAATAAGAATATGCTTAGTTTTACAGTAAACAAAATCCAAACCTGTGTTTCAGCTCCTGTGATATTTAGTCCCTTTTTGCTCACAACAAACATTTCCACCTCTCTGTCGTTTTGTAACCATCAACACTTTGCTTATTTTAAGGCTGAATTTCATAGCACAGTTGAAGCCTTTATCAACTTTAATATTGAATTGGTAAAGTATACTCTGATTTTTGAGATGCCTGAAAAATATTAAGAATTATGTCTGGGTAACGATTAGAAGGCAAAAAAGAACCTATGGAAGTGCAGGACACAAAGCAATTAAGCTCTGCATAGAATTTCTGGTATTTTTTTTCTAAACACTGACCAAGAGTTTTTGAAGTTCTAATGCTGCTGGTGACCCAGCAATGCAGAACAGTAGAGTATTCACATAAGAATTGGCAGAATATTCACATAAGAATGGTTGAAGCCTTAAAGATTTGACTTCTCACGAAGAAGTCCGTGAAAGCATTTGAAAAAACCAACCCTCAGCTTGGGTTCAACAAACAGAGAATGCTTCAAGTCCTTGACCTTTCCACAATCTGCAGATAAGGTTTGCTATTTTTTCCTTGCAAACACCTTTAAACTAGTAATAGCACCTGACAGAGAAACAAGACTGTGTAAGAGGGAAGAAATTGATTTAATTTTCCATGAACATTCGTATTTCTGGTACGTCATCTGTTGATCTGAGTTAGGATTTAAGTGGCACAATCACTAAACTAACTAGAAGTAATTCATTTTACTTTTTGGATAACAGCGCTAAATACAGCCTTAGTTTTAATAAGTAACTAAATCAGACAAGACTTTATCTTTGCATTTTAGTGTGTTAGCATTTGTGACACGTACCACACACACAGAATGAAATGTACAGCAAATGAGGAGATAGGGAAAAAAAACCCCAACCAACCCCACATTTTTTTCTACTGGCCAAGCAATCCCAGCACCTTATTTTATTTCCTAACAAGTGTGCTGACAGCAGAACACGTGTAACCAGAAACCCAGAGGAGCAGAAGTTCTCTGTTCCACTCCTAGGGGAACAAATGGGCTCTGTGACAGCTGGGGCCACAGCCAGCAAATCTTCAGAATGAGAATCTCACTGGAACCCCCAGTGATTGCCCAGGGATGAAATAACCTCCCCAGGGGAAAGGAAAGCAGCAGCTTCTGTCCTGAGAAATTGAAGAAAAAGAGCTGTAGGTTGGAACGGATGATCCTCAAAGTTCACTATTTGCAAACAATTTCAACACGTGAATAAGTAACTGGAGTTAAGCAAAAATGATTTTTCCATCGAGTTTTGCTGTGTTGCATCAGGTAGCTGCACAGTTCTGCTCAAGCAGCACCAGAAGTGCCACCTGGACCCTCAGGAAGGGTTTTGTTTCTGGTAACCAAGCACTGCTGCCAAGCTCTGTGCTGAGAGACTCCCAGCACGTTTCATCTCTTCAACCCCAAAAAAGCAGGCAGGAAAGCCACAGTGACCCCAGAGAAGCTGCCTGTGCTTTCCTCCTGCTGATGAGCAGAAAATCTGATTTTACAGTCCCATTCACCCTCTCCTCCTACTTCAGTTTCAGCTTAAAAATCAGTGTGAGCACACAGCTGTCCACTGCATCACACAGAACAGATCAAGGAATTTAGGATCTCACATTTGTTCAAGACATGCAGAATTTGACAAGTGTTTTAGTTTGCTTAGTATCATGTTGAGGTATTAAAACAGCGAGAGAATAACTGATCTAGAAATAAAGTAGATAATACTGTATAAAAATAGCTATATCATTATTAATATTAACAAAGACTTGTCTTGAAATTTCTGATCAAGTCTTTCTAGAAGTGGTTTATTTCTTCCCTTTTCCCTCAGAAAGGTGTTTCCACTTACTAACTGACTTTCTAAACTGTGAGCTCAGTTTGTAAGACCAAAAAAAAAAAGAAATCACAAAGCACAAATTGTATTTCCAACACAGAGGAAGATTCAGAGGACACAATACTGCATGAAAATACAAAATTGAAAGGATATATTGTTTTCCATTAGGGCTTGCAAACATCCAGCACTAACTGGATGCCACACAGATATTTTAAGTGTTACTCTGCTTGAAATTCAGTTTTGAAAGCATAGTCTTATATACTCAGTCTTGAAATGTGCAAGACAGTGGTGAGCTTTGCCATTTACATTGAGCAATATTGTATAAAAACATATTTGGGAACATTAGAGCTTACTTGCAATGATTGGAAAAGTATTTCTTTTCTATTTATCTATCATTTATGACAGATATAAAAGCAGATTTAAAGCACACAAAGACTCTTACCTGCTATACTTGCAAATATTTCACTGAATCCAATCAGCACATATTGAGGAATTTGCCACCATATTGGCAGATCTGCAGCATGGTATGTAACATTCCCAATTGTCTGGTTAATTGTTTTAACCTTTACAATTTTCAGTCTGTTGCTTTCCAGAATTCCTGTGTGAAAGGGGAGGGGAAAAAAGGTTGACCTAAGATGTAAACACTGTTTCTCCATATTAAGAATTAAATTAGGATTCAGCCCTGCTTTGTAATTAGAAATATACAACAGGAATATGTATTTCTTTATTTCCTAACATAAAGCATTTCAGGCTACTTGTGCTGTTGTTATTTCAAGTCATATAGCTGTTCTGCCATGGAATTAGTGATTATATTCCTATTCAGGAGCCATAATTATACAAATACTTAACCCTTTTCCAGATGGATCAGCAGAGAGCTCTCATCCACACTTTATTGGGGTTTTTTAAACACAATCTCATTTTCACAAACTACTCCTTTGCAGTGTTGAACCATTTCAACTGCCAGCACTCTAATTCATAAATTAGAAACCCTTTTGCTTATGGAAATGGCTACAGCAGTCCTGCAGGACTCTGAAAGCCCTCTATGAATATGATTATGACATTTATATGACACTTTTCATCCGAAGAGATCCGAGAGCTCATTAGAGCTTGATTTACAAGCAATACATTGCATAGAAAGTACTTCATATAGAATGAAAAAGAGACATGATAGCGTAAAATAGAAGCATTTTTAGCTTGCTCAGCACAACAGTTTCGAGGAAAAAGTGAATATCAAATAATGCTGTAGGGTTTTGTTGAAGTTGCCCAGATTAAACGATTGACTCACTGTTACATAAAACACACAGAATAGCTAATGGTTAATAAAACTCCCTGCTTCACCCAAAAAGGACCTCTATAAATGAACTCTCATCTCTTATCCTTGGAAATAAGGTGAATTTACTCATCACCAGTTCAGAGGAGCACAAGTGAGCCAGTGGCACTGCTCCCCCAGGATGTGTTACACACTCAGCCTCCCCTTTGGTGCTGTCAGTGTTGGGTCTGTTCTGCTTCCCGAGCCAAGAGCTGACCTCAAAATATCCCTGCTGCTGAAAAAACAATGTGCAGGCCTTGGAGCTGCTGCTTCATGTTCATCACACCATGCACAAGTGATTCCATCTGCTTCCTCACTTCCAGAGGCAGCCAAAGGGTGCCATGGGTGTTTAACATTTCGGATGTTGGCTGAACCATTCTGAGCCACACTGACAGCACCTTCCATAGAAACAAACCCCGTTTCTAATGCATTATATCAGACCTCTTCTCCCGTGTCTTCCCAAGTCTGTGACACAAAACCCCTGAGGGCACCAGCCAGATCAGCATCTCTGTGCTAACAGTGCCAAATTTCTTAATAACATCAGCTTTTGAGGTGAAGATTGTTCTGAATTTATTCTTCATGTCAGGCCAGCCATTATATTTTCTCTATCTTCCTCACTTCTTTTGAGGTGATCACTTACCCATTTTATTTTAATCTGTCTTTCTTTAGCTCTTCAGCTACCTCAGTGCCCTCTGAACTATGAAGAGCTGCTGTAATTAAAATAAAGCTGGGTTTCTTGATGTTGCCATTTTAATATAGCTGCCAAACATTTCAGAGTGGAACTTAATTAAAATGTAAACAAAGCAGTACAGTCATCTAAGAGCTCAGATGTAATTTCATTTATTTCCAGTCAACACAGAATTATTGCACCTCAAAACATCAAGTGATCCTTAATGGGTTCATACTCTTACAAAATAAGCATTGAGCCACCTAGGAGCATGACTACAATATACCAAAGTTTGCCATAAATTTATCTTCAAACTACTTCAGAATCTGGAATCTATTGATTCTTCCTTCTAGACTTTGAGAGACAAGTTTCACGTTTAATTTTACAGTCTTAGCAGTTAAAATAATCTTAACTTCTTGCTATAATGGTTTAAACTCCATAAATGAAGTAGATTTTCCAGCTGGATAACCTTAAACATTGCTGCTCAGAATTCACCATAAGATGCATGAAGCACAGCAGATGTTCATTAAATCCAATCAGTTGTATTTTAACACAGCCTATAAAATATTTTAAATAATCTAAACCATCTAATAGGCAGCCTGAGTAGTGTCCACATCTAATGCCTGTTAGATAAGTAAGTTAAAATGGAAATATGATACAAACAAATCATTAGAATATTACCATGACTGCTAGTTCTTAACATTTTCATACGTTGAAGATTTTAATCAGGATCTCTCTCTAAGGCAGAAATGGTTGGAAGTAATAGTATATTTTAAGAATGTTAAAATATGGCAGCTATAAATATCACTTAATGAGAAAATAAAAATTAAATTAAATATCAACCAACACCTTGCTAGAAATAACAGATTTCTATACCCCAAACTCGTCACAACTGAAGCTATTAAATTCCTGTTATGATGAGGAGATGTTAAGTTACTCCAAAAGGTTAAACTTCCCAAACAGATTGCAAATAACCTCCCAAAGAATTCCCTTTTTCAGTTTCTACTGGGGAAGAGTTGGGGAGGATCAAACCAACAAAATCCTGTGTTACATTTGGAGGTGAACTGAAAAAAGCATTTGAAATTTTAAAGAATTCTGCCGTATGAACCCATTGCCCACCTCAGCTATCACAGCTCTGTGCTTTCCCCACTGCTAATAAAGACAGATATTGCTGGGTTTGAATTCCCTTCCATGAGAGCCCACAGGTTCTATTTAAAGAGCTGACATTTAGCTGTTTTACATCATCCTCTGCTGCAGCAGCAGTGTCCTGAGAAACATGGAATCAGAGAAACACTCCTCTTTTAACTTTAAATGACTTTGCTTGAAGAACTTTCCTTGCCCACAAAGCGACCTTGGCCTAATAAAGTAATTATCTCTCTCATTGAAAGAAATCTTAATAGCCACATAAAGTGTCCCTCTCCCTAAAATATAGGGGATCAGGAGTGCTGAAATGAATTTATTTAATGCTATAATGCTTTATCAATATGTTCATTACAGTGATGCTGGTGAAGGCTATAGATTCTGTGAAGCATTGCTCAGAGATGTTCAGTTCCACATCAGCAGCGCTTAACAACTTTAAATCATCTCAAAAGCAGCTGATTTATGGCTCCAGCAGAGTTGCCATCTTTTCCCTTTCATGCTACAGCTGAGCTATTTTACACCACACTAATTCCCAAACATCAGGGAACATTGAGGTAGGGGAGGGAAAACCCAAAGTGGGAGGAAACTCCTGTTCAGCCATAAGCTAACTTGATTATTTCAGATCATGGCAAGGGTTTTGGGTAAAATGTCATCTTTTTTATATTTGGAAGTCAGAATGTATGAAGAATATACTTCTTTTTAAAGGGTATATGCGAAGTCTACTTTAGGCAGGAAAAATGGTCCAATTTGATTGCAAGCCTTAGCTCAGTAAATTTTTGGATACAATCCTCTTTATTGAGGGAAATGCATCCATGAAGCCACATTCCAACATGACAAAAGATCTGAATAATGCTAAATTAAATATCCACAAAGTTTTTTGAAAAGTGTTGTTGCAATGAGCTGCATAATTCACTATGTCAGTAGAACTCCAGGTCATTTTCTTACCTGCAGCAAAGGCAGAGCACATCACAAAAAACATCCCAACTGCAATCCTCTTCAGCGAGGATGGGAGAAGCCCATTCCTCTTCAAAATGGGATCCACCAGTTTGTCTTTCAAGGGTATTAGGATCAGGATAAGCACTGCATCAAACATGGTCAGCCAGGCTGCTGGAAACTTAAAGGGGAGATGACTCAAGTTAGCAATTTCATACTTAGGAGTTGATTTTTACTATCATTTTACAGAAAAAGGATTTTGATTGAACGCTTTGATCCAAAATAAACCACAGTGCAGTGACAGACATTGTGAAAAGACAAACAGGAGTGTCTAAAAGCTGAGGAGAACATTCAGCTGTTCAGGGTTGGAACTGGATGATCTCAGTGTCCCTCCTGACCCAGACCAATGTGTGATTCTAAGAATATCCAGGATGACCAAGGGCCTGTGGCCATCTAAAGCTGTGGCCACAGTGACAGAGGAAGACAAGCCGATTCCCTAAAAGCTCCAAACCTCAAGTATCTCAAAAACCCAAACCCTCAGCCTCTGCCACAGTGTGGGCACACAGCTCTCACTGCAGACAAGCACTCCATTTCACTGCTTTAAAAATGGAATCATAATCTAGTTCAGCTGCATAAAAATATGCAGCAGTTGGGATACATGAGGTTATGTACATTGCTTAGCAATCGTCACACACTTTCAAAAATGCAGTGAAATCTGCTGAGTTCATCTAATTCTTGCTTATTTTGAAACTTTGCAATGCTGTAACTCTCAATTTCCCTCCTTCTCCCATTCACCTTTTCCTTTCTTCAAAAACCACCCCAGCAGTGACCTGTGTCACAGCTTGTACAAAGAGTCATTTGTGGAGAGTCAAGGATGGAGGAATTTTTTTGTCATTGCTGAATCTGATAGGAAAGAAGAGAAATACCAAAAGCCTCTGGCACTGCTGTAGTTCACCCAATCAATCACTTGGGTTTGGGTTTTTTTGGTTTAAAATGAACGGTTTTCATTTTCTACCCTATCAGGAACCTGCAGATTAAAGGGCAGACACATATTTCATTCTTTTCATATCAAAAGGAAATATGTCTTTTTTTAGTACTGGGCAGAGGTGCCTACAAAAGCTTAAGAAAAAAACCTAGATCTGACAAGGTACAACACGCCTCAGGAAAATTAAAATGTATTTTAACGTTGTATTAAAATGTTGTATATGAAATGTTGTATTAAAATGTTGCTCTTCCTAATGACCTGAAATCACTACAGAAAGGAGATTGCAGGTCAGCATCCTCCAGCTAGACAACATACCAAAGAAGACAGCAAAACCCAAATGAGCTTGTTTGGTTTACGCTGTTGATGCTGCTAGATCATAACAAAGAATTTCAAAATAAAACAATACAACAAAGGCAGTGCAGAGAAAGGAGCCAGTCACTCTTTGCAAGATAAAAATATCATGATTTAGAAGTATCAAGACATTGTTCCACCATCCTTGCCTCAAAATTCTGCATACTTTAGTAAACACTAAAAACAGGCAGCTAACTTTCAAATCCACACTTTTGTTAGGAAAAGTGGCTACACAACATGAGTAGTATTTAAAGTCTTTTCAGCAAAAAGAAGGAAAGCCATTTTTCTGAACTAATTTAATTAAACATAATGCTCTACTTACAACTTGGAAACAATTCTAATGCCCAGAAAGGGAGTAAAAAAAGCTCAGTTTGAGAACCAAAGCTCCATGCTCATTTCTACACAATAAATACTCAGACTGACAATATTTTTATTTGTAATATTCAGTCTGAAAACAAGACTCTGAACTCCAGTGTACACTTAATTAAAAAAACAATCTACTTCTCTGCTCCAACTGACAGTGTTGTAACCCGACAGTCACATGGTTCAGAATAGCACAAAGTACATCTGTTAATAACTTATATTCACACTTTTTGGTTTTACTTCTCTGTACCATTTCTGCAATCACATGATGCCAGCCTTTCTTGAAAAATATTGATTGAACAGCTTCTTTCAATATGCTGAACTGACTCAAGGTGAAGTGATTATTGATTGAGCAGTATAAAGTATCAAATTTGTCTCAAATTCCAAATACTAATGTATCAGTTAAGGATGGATATTCCTACAGGGCTTGCAGGAATGCTTCTGTGCTATGAAAGCTCAGGGCATGGAGATTGATAAGCTTTCTCCAAAGGTCAGACTTTGGCCACGGAAGGATAAAGAATGATGAGTGCAGTGAGAGTTACCTGAATCCATCCAGAACAGGATGCTGTGAACTCCACACAGCTGTTGGGGTGACAAAACCTCTGGCATGTGCATCATTTCCTAAATTCCCAGAGGCTGAGGCCACTGATCCCCAAAGCACCACCTGAACATCTCAGTATTTCTGTACCATACTGATTATTTTGCATTAATTTGCATTTCAGCTAAAGAAAACATACTTTTCCCTTGTTTTGCTCTGCTTACCGTATGGATAGAGTTGGTGTCATTTGATATCTCAGGAATTTTCAGATGGAGACTTTGCAATACATATGTTGTCTGCATCTAGCATTGGGAAAGAGGAGTTGAGATTACATGGAGAGGAGTGCTGAGAGCAAGATCTTTTTTATAACAATTCACAGAGATTCTACCAGAGGTGACATGCTAATAAAACTGAAAAGAATTATTGTTAGAACATCATAAGATGTTTTTAAACTTTCCAGTTGTTTTTACCAAAAGCACAAAGAATCATTCATGTGTCTGTGAAAACGACTTCTGCATAGTATTTTTGCCTAAAATGTATTTAGTGTCTGAATCATCTCAATAAGACAGAACCAGAAAATTAAAATGAGGTCTAGACTACTTACCCTAACCTATGTGAAACCAACTGCAAGGTGAAACACAGCACAGTAGTTAAGATATGTGGTAAGTCTTAACTACAATTGTGATGATTTTCTTTCCTATTATTAAGTCAAAATAGTATTTGAGAGTATTCTTAGTAGTCATTTTTCATCTCTCAACTTCAAGGTAAGTTTCATATCTATGAGAGAACCCCGCAAAAATGTTAAATCAGAAATTATGTCCAATAGAACTGTAACCATTTGGAACTACTCACTTGAAAATACACTGTCCAGTAAGGTATTAAAGCCAAAAAGACAGGGATAATCTTGACAAGAGCTTTTACATCTTCTACTTTATCTTCTCTGAAGGGACCTCCCCGAGACAGCTTGGCCATCTCAAAGAGGCTTTGCTTGCGAGGCTGCTGCAGCACTCCCTGGCCTTCACTTTGGGAAAGAATTTGGGATGTTTAGTTAAACACAACTGGCAATCTTGTTTTCCTTATAAAAATCTAATGCGTTTCCAGAACAAGTCCCTCATGTGAGTTACAGCAACACAGCTGGGCCAGAATGGATCTCCAGCAGGTGGAAACACAAGAGGAAACCTTGTTTCCCATCCTCCCCACACAGCCCAGCCCTAATAGCCGTCAGAACTCAGAGTAACCTGTATTTTGTGATAGTGCCTGTTCAGTCATTGAATTTTACAATGTGAACACATGAAACCCACTGCAGAGGAGTGACATCTGACTGACATCTCTTACCAGTGATTAAACTCAACCACCAATATTCCATGGGCAGCTCTTAAGAGTGGAAAAACTTTGGCTCCCCATGAAGCCACTCACAGCATTAAATGCAGATGAGAGTGCTTTTCAAATCAGAAGGCATCCACAAACATAGCTAACGGAGAAGAAAGTTAACTAATGCTTAGAAGCAGCACAGTTACATTACACTTGCAGAAACTCAGGGCTGGCAGGACACAGAGCTCAGCTGAAAACATGATGTGGCTGCAGGGATCTCCAAGAGTGCCTCTCTTCCAGCCCTGAACTCCCAGAAAGTATCTCCAGGACATTCTCCAGTTCTCAGAGCAAACCTGCACGCTGTCCTGCAGTCTCTGGGGTGATTCACTAGCAGCTGGTCTGAACTAAGAGCTCCAACTCTAGGCTGATTCTCTGAACCGAGAAGAGCTCATCACAAACCTGTTGGCTGAATGCTCCATGTGGTTCTTCTTGGAGCAGCAAGAGTAGGTGAGGATTTTGAACATGTCTGTGAAGGCACTGCCATCGGGAGGTTTGGTGATGAAGAAGCTCTGACCACACAAGAAAACCATGAATGAAATGCCAATGCAAACTGTTGGGATGCTGTATCCGATCACAAAGCTCACGTTCTGCTGGATGTATGCAATGCCTCCCAGAGAGAGGAGAGCTCCCAAATTAATGCTCCAATAAAACCAATTAAAAAATCTTCTCGTGGCTTCCGGACCTCGGTCTTTGACCTGGAGAAGATTAAAAGCAACTCGTTCAGTTTCTGAAGGAAATAAAGCTAACCAGAATTAGAATCTTTGAATTAGAATTCAAACAAGTTCAGTGCACTGAAGAGCTCAGGTTTCATTCAGAGTCCCACTGAAATGATTGAAGTGTTCTGGGCCTCACATGGTGTTTGATGAAATGACACCTCAGTGAGCTACACCATTATGTGAGTAACCTTGTGGAAGCTCAGCCAGGGATCAAAAAGCCACACACTGCTGAGACACAGCTTCCCCGAGAGGTCATGATTATTTCTACGGCCCTGACTCTCACTGGGTCATCTCTCTGCACAAAGCTCCCTCAGAGTAACATCCCACAGCCCTCAGGAGTTTCAGTAACTATTTTTTAGTGGCAGAAAGTTAAGCTACCTAAAAATTCATGTATTGCCACAAGTGCTTCTTCTAACTTTATATACATAACAGTTAACTCTATTCCATTTTCTAAGCCTCAAATGAATACTTGGTAGTTAAACAACAAATTTAAATTTTAACACAGTCCTAATGCCTCTCATCAGAACACAAACTGAGGACTTATCATTCTGACCTTTAAAAAAAATTAATTAACTTTGGGTTGCCTGAGGATCACAAGGCCCCAGTAAATATTTATCCCTCTAAGTCAATGCTGTTCATAGTGTTATTTTTCTGCTTGAAGCTCTCAGTGTCTCTGCAGTGAAAGTAAAGGCATCCCTGGTTTACAGAATTATCCTGTACAGTTTTCACCATCACTCTTTATTATTGCCTGCTGTAAGTTACACCACGTTTTGTAATTAAGTCCCAGGAACCCAGCATCACCCATAAGAGGTGATGTAAGAGAAATTATGCAAATTAAAATTTGAAATACAATGAAAAGAATCCATAATACTGCATTTGTCAGTGCTTTATGACTGAAAGGCCATTAACAGTGACTAGCAAGTCAGTGCCATGCACCAGTCTTGCTGAGTCAGTTATTTTTCATTTGTAATTGCAAATGTCCCCTCCTCATCTGCCACATCTTCAAAAGATCCATGTTTAGGGTGCAAAATGAAAAGCAAGCTGTGTCTTGAAATGAGTTTTTAACACTGTCAGTTCTGATCAACATCTTCAGGTCCCCCAGTGGTGCACAAGCCCATCTGTACCATTTAGCCAAGCCCAACAAAGGAAATATTAAGGCATTTTTTCCTGTGCATAGTTAATAGCATTGTTAGGCATTCAGGTATGGCTCTCAGAATGTCAAAAGCTATCCTGGAAACTAAACCCAAGAAATTCTTCCTCTCCAACTTCAACTTGGTACTCATTTCCTAATTTTCACAGCCATCAACTGCAGCAGTGTATCAACCCAGGAATTCCTTCTAAATCCCAATGAGCAGCAGGATATTAGCCAACAATTAGATGGAACCCAGTGCCCCAACTTGTGTAAAGTGTTAGCAATCTGTTTGATGAAGTTTCCATTTCTTCATCAGAAAGTCTCAGTTCTCTTATTTCTACAAGGAAGATGACTTCTCATCTTCCCTCTTCCACATGACCTTGCTGACATCTCCACAAAGGAGAGCTGGGGGAAGAAAGCAAACTTTGATGCAGGTGAGAACAGGGAAGCACAGCATGATGTTCCTGTCAAGCATTATCCCATCAGCTCCTGAGAAACTTCCTGAACCAAGGATGGCTTCTCTCTGCTTAATCAGTGCAGCAGCTCTGCTCTCCACAAACCTGTGTAACCTGCCTGTGAACCAGGGCAGCTTTTAGAATCCTCAATACCCCGTGGCCAAGAGCTCCCCAGGTAATTACACAGTGGGAAGAACTACCTCCACTATATGTACATCTGCACTAAAAATGATGTCACAGCCACGTCTGAAATGACTCTATGGCATTTAACTGACAAACATTAGTAACTGAATAAAAGTCCCACTGGACTATCTGGTGGAGTATCTTTTCGAAGACAAAGAACTATGAAGACGTCTTGTCAAAACCAGAAAACACAGTGGAGTTAAAAGGCAATTCTGTAGTGCTTTTCAAACCTCTCACTGGCTGCCCAGAATATCAGCAATATCACATTTACAGCAGATCACTAAAGTTCCCCCTCCTGGCTGTTACCTGAGCTGTGTGACAGCACAAAACATCTTCATAAGTAAACCCTACATTTTAATAAGGAACCAAGAAGAAGAAAACCATGTCAGAATTTTATTACTTTACTTTTATCAAGCATGAGTTTTTTTCTCCATAACTGCAGGAGTTCTCCTTTCCCCCTCATGCTCGCATTATTTTCAATCACCCAAGCAGAAAGAAAAGTCTATCACTCCCTCTGCTCAATTTCATCTGTGCTCAAGCATAGCAGCACTCTGCTCACTCTCCTTGTGCTCCCAGCACCACCAGCTTCATTCCAGCAGGAAAAGGATGAACATCACAAGCACAGGGCAGTCCCTGTCAGCACAGGACACACCAGCTGGCTAAATGCACTGCAGCCCTCTGCATTT
Organism: Grantiella picta; assembly: GCA_013397955.1. Lineage (NCBI taxonomy): Eukaryota > Metazoa > Chordata > Aves > Passeriformes > Meliphagidae > Grantiella > Grantiella picta. The sequence goes on along the minus strand of VZRM01008759.1, from coordinate 186,468 downwards.
GGGATACAAGGTTCTCATCTTGCAGCCAGAACAGAATTCTAAGCATAACTAGAACAAAGAATGGGAGGAAGAGTAACTGGATTGTTATTTACAAGCCCTGATGGAAATGCCTTACAAATATGGGACTGACAGCAACTTGCACAGCACAGCTGTCCTAAGGTTCACACTCAGACCTGGTTCTGACTTAGAACAAAGATGATCATTTGCTCAATTATCCCTCCCCTGGATTTTTCAACACCAACATCTTTCTCAGGAGATGATCCAGGTGCTAGCCAAAGCAGTTTGTACAGCTTGAAAACAATATCATACAGCTCAAATGCTAAGATTCTATTTGATTATTCTGATTTTTACATGAAGAGTCAGGAATCTAAACAAACCTCATGGCTTTTCCACAGACCCTGTGTTTAGATGCTTTGCTTCATCACAACATAATTTCCCACTCTCACAGGCAGGTCAGTTTCAAAGCATTGGTTGTGCACAAGATTTGTTATTTTTGCTGAAGCTTGTGTCTATCTGGTGCCCAGCATTCCACCACAACATCTCATTTCTGTCATCATCTGCTAATGATCTCAAATATTCCCTAAACCCCAAGGTTTCAGAGCTCCAGTATGTCTCACAGATCCAAAGCTGGGACCTTCCACCACTCACAGGAAAGGAACAAGGTCATTCAGAAGTTCCTGGCAGCAGCAAATTTCATTTATTGCTGCAATCAACTGACAGTCACAAGTGACAAATGTAACAAACACACCTCTGTGAGCAACCGCACAACAGAGCAAGGATGAAAACACAGAAACTTGTCCACATCCTTAGCCTGCAACAGGATGACAGGAGTTCTGTGCAGTTAAATCACAGAAATCCTGATCCTCTAAACCATCACTACAGACACCACTCATTCCTTGAGATCTGAGCTACAAAGTACTATCCAGCTGCTACATAATTTCAATTTTTTACACTACACTTTGGCAAGCGCACACATTGTTTCTGGCAGAAACGGAAACAAATTATTCTGGCCATAGGAATGCCACAAGTTGATTCAAACTGTTCTCTGCAGAGCCTTCATAAGAAGTTCAACAGCAGCAACAACAAAATAAGCTGCAGTTACGGACCTAAAAAATCTTTATATGTGGTTCCCCATCCTTATCTAAAGACTGGAAAACCCAAGCTCTACAAATAAAAAAAGGCTGGAAATCACTCTAAAGCCATCTTTACAGCAGCAATTTCCAATAGCAACTGTAAAGCAACAATTTCAGCAGAGCTAGAAGACTTCTGGCAGTTATGGCCTGATAGATTTATTGGGAAAAATCAAAATTTCAGAGGGAAGGCACAGTGTGGGTGAAACGTGAGCTCTCTTATCGCCATACCCCAAAGAGATCCAGCTATAATTAGAACAGTGATTATGGCTGCTGCTAGATTAGGAGTCTGCTGCTATCCTGGCTTCGGGGTTGAAGCTAAACCAGCTTTCACAATAATGCCAACCAGCCCTTTTTGTTTCCTAACTGCAGAAAGTCACAAAGTGCTCCATGGAACAGGAAGTGACAGCACAACAGTGGCGCTTGAAAGGGGAACTGGAAAGTGCCAGGTTGTGGATCACATGATGAGAAACACTATTCTGAGAACCAGCAGCTCACAGTCAGAGCACCACGATGGGTCAGTCTGCAACTTCTAGAAAAACAGCTCTTTTACAACCACAGTTGAGAAAAGCTGGTCTGTCCCAGCTGGCAAGTAACTTTTTTTGCTAAGCTGACCGGCAGAAATTACTCAGTACTAACTCTACTGAGCGCCTTTAACAGCACTTCAAAAAGCATTTATCTAACATAAAGTAAGAAACCACATCTTTCAGCTTTAGAGAAAAGTAAGTATTGCAATTCAGCTTCTGATTTTCCACAAAGTGATTCTCCTAAATTAAAAAAAACCCACAACTCATTATATTAAGAGTTCTCCACTCAAATTCTATACACACTTTAAAGGTGAAAAATTCACACGGTAATTTTTAAGAGATCTGCAATGAAATGCAATTAACATTCTGCAAGATAACTGTGTGAACTGAAGTACATGATACACAACTCCCACTCTCCTTTGGTAGTTAAGGGAAAGAGGACAAATGTTATCAGCAGAAATCCAGCCAAATCATGTTTGCATTGTGCTCTGGNCTGCAGTCCTGTGCAGGGAGAAGGAAACCAAGAGGGCCCCAAACTGCACACCAGGGTGAGTGGCATGCTGTAATATATTTAACATTTTTCCTCTTGTAATATGTTTAAGAAGAGGAAAGCCAGGGAAAAAAAAAAGGGGGAAAATTCAGTCCTCAGCAGAGCTCACCTGATTATTATGGACCAGAAAGGAGTATTTATTTTGCTTCACCCTACATAAATCACTGTGAATTATCTGCAAACCCAGCCAAAACCTGCTTTCCTTGAAATCCTGGGGGAAAAGCCTTTACAAAATCCAGCTACACTTCCATTGGCAATGGCTCTTCTCTTGCTCTGTTCCTGCCATTATTTATCTCTCATATTTAACTTTCATAAAGCGTTCTGGGGATAAGCAGTCAGTTTTGAAAAACACCTTACAAGATAAAGCCATATTAAAGCTATTTCACTTGATGGGCTCAGGCTGCCTTGAACAGAACTAATGCACTGGGGACACAAAATCCTGGGCTATAATAATGTTTTACATTTATAAACTGCCTTTCACCCAGAATTCAGAATACACGAAATGCCAAAGAATGACAAATGCAAACTGCACAACAGAGAGCAGGAGGTACGTTTGGGAAAGTTACTGTGCAAGATCCTCCTCGCTCTTACAAGGAATTCATGGCATTTCTGACACCTGCTCTGACCACAGCTCAGTCAGCCAGTAAACAGACATGCAACTGGATTTTCGGTTTAGTTGGAAAAGCTGCTCAGTACCTGAGCATACTGAAATGCTCAGTTTGTAAAGCAGAAATTACAGTTCAACATCCACAGTCAGCATACCACCTTAGCATAGGACTGTGAAAATTTAAAGTACATGCAACAGAGCATTCCAGTTGCTGCTGAACTCCAAGATGCTTCTCAAATGTTCTCTGTAAAGCCACTGGGTTGTGCAGTGATGATCCAATGAATGAGATCAGTGCAGCAGATCCGGATAAGGTCATTTGATGTCCTTATGAGCACAGCCCAGGTGATGTTTACGGTGTTGAGAGCAGCTTCACCCAGCATGTGATGCAGCATTAGCCTGCACAGAAATGCCACTCAAGGGCAATGCAGTGCTCAAATACCTGAAGTGCAAAAACTGTTTGTTCTGTAGCCTTCGCTTATCACAGGATGGTGAAAGCCTCTGACACTGCCTTACAAGGCCTGTGCCATCCTCAAAGCTAAAATGTGTTTCCTGTACTTCATCTGGTGAGCTCTGAGCTCAAATTCACTGGGTATAAACTCACAAGGGAGGATAATTAACAGTTCACTTAATGGTCACCAAGTATCCAGCCCAAGTCCTCAAGATGGTGATGGCTCAGCCAACTGAGATAGCACAGCTGAGGCAGGGGAACCAGGAAACCAAAGGTCACGAGGGATCTAACACCCCACACCTCCAAAACTGTATCAAAGAGGGCACAACTTACTAACTCGCATTACACCGAGAACTGAGCTGGACGGTGTGATTCCTTCCGAGGCTGAACACCCGGAGAGCTCAGTCAGTCGGGCACTGTCCACCCCAGCAAGGCAAGCCCTCTGCCACCCCTGGGGCTCCCCCAGCGCTCCAGCAGCTCCAGCCATACCCGACCTGGTCCGCCCCGAACGGGGTGATGTTGGCCTTGACCGAGCCGACGCCCAGCCCCACGAGCACCAGTCCCACGAAGGTGGCGGCGGCACAGTAGCGGGTGGCTCCCGCCTGCGAGCAGGGCGCCGGGGTGGCGTTGGCGGCGGGCGAGGAGCAGTTCTCCACGGGGAACAGGGGGATGTCCCCGCACAGGCCCTGGCGGGTGTGCGGCGCGGCGATCACCGGGAAGGCCAGCATGCCCAGCAGGTACAGCGCCATGCTCAGCAGGATGGTGCCGAACTTGCCCAGCAGGGCGTCGGCCAGCCAGCCCCCGAACGGCGACACCAGGTAGGTGATGCCCATGAAGAGCAGCAGCGCCTGGCTGGCCTGCGCGCCCTCCCAGCCGTAGGGCGGCCCGTTGAGGAACAGCACCAGGTTGGAGGTGATGCCGTAGAAGGCCACCCGCTCCAGCAGCTCGGCCAGCAGCACGGCGGCGCA
>VZRM01008759.1:93110-182011 GCA_013397955.1 Grantiella picta | reverse complement strand
GACACTGAGAGAGACACTGAGCGGGACACTGAGAGCGATACTGAGAGGGACACTGAGCGGAACACCGAGAGGGACACGGCGAGGGACACTGAGAGGAACACTGAGAGGGACACTGAGAGGAACACTGAGAGGGACACTGAGAGCGACACTGAGCGGGACAGCCCGCCCGGGCCGGGCTGGGCACGGCACCCCGCACTGGTGTCCTTTCCCCGCCTTGACTCGAGGGCCGGGCGGGGGGCTGCAGCAGGACAATGGGTTTCACAGAATCCCAGACCGCTGGTGTGGAACAGGAGCTCTGCAGGTCAGCCGGTCCAGCCCCCTGCCCGGCACGGGCACCTGCAGCAGGGGCACAGCCACGCCTCCAGGTGGGTTGGGATGTCCGCGGAGAGGCAGAGCGCACGGCCTCCTTGGGCAGCCTGCCCGGGCTCTGCACCCTCAGTGTAAAGCTCTTCATGTTGAGGTGGAACTGACTGCTTTAGTTCATGGCCATGGCTGCTCATCCTGCTGCCGGGCACCGCAGAGCGGCACCATCCTCCTGGCATCCTCCTCTGAAACATTAAATGCATTGATGACATCCCTGCTCTGCCTTCCCGACACTAAACAGCCCCAGCTCCCGTGGTCTCTCAAAAGAGAGATGCTCCGGATCCCAAATCATCTCTGGAGGCTTTTTTATGGTTATTTAACACTGTAGTTCCAGACTGTCCCACAAGGCCTTCCAGCAGGAAAAGGTGGTAAATGCGCACTGTAGAAAGCTGGTTTTATATGTTTGGCAGCAGCAGGGTGTGCCTGGTGACTCAGGGCGTGAGCAGCAGCTGCTGGGGCAGGGCATGCAGGAATTGTATAGCTAGACGTGCAGAATGAACCCTGATTCGAATGGGACACAGCGTGTGACTGAAATGGGAAAACTTCAGTTAGTGGTTGCCAGATTAGAACCCTAAGATGGTGATTAGAACCCTAAGATGTGCTTCTGCCATCACACATGTTGAGGTCAAGGTTGTGAAAGTCTGGAATTGTCTTCAGCGGATCGAAAAGTCTTATTTTTGGCCAGCAGAAAGTGGGGAAGACATTCCTGTTTGTGTGTTTTCCGTGAAAAAGTTAAATTGATTGACATCACACAGTTCCATACCAAACGTCTAGACATGACTTACTTTGGAGCTGTGTTGGTAATGGAGCAAGCAATGCTTGTAAAAGTAAATATATTTAATAATGGGGCTTTGTAAATGCCATATGCCATAAAAATGACTCATTAAATATATTTGCTCTCTTAACTAGTTAACAAATTTCATGACAAAGGACAATGAGGAAAAGGCTGTACAGACCTCTCTTTGTGAACTACTGTAACATGACTGATTCTGTAAAAAATTACATTTCAGCTTTTCCTAGCTTAATACAGTATGTCATATTAACTGTGATTACATGCCATTCATAATCTACCTTGGTGACTGAGGTGAGATTTCTATATTGACAATTGGTACAAACGTCTGACAATGCTGAACACTAGTTGAAATGTACATGAAAAACGTTATTTAACTCTTCAGGACTTGAGCTCTAGGTACTCTCACTAAAATTCAGAAGTTGCTGTTGGAACCCAAACATTCTCTGGCAGTATAGGAAGGAGATGTCAATTTTCCTCCAAACATCACTCAGCTACAGTGTATTTAAAACTTGATTATGATACATCCATGACCCTTTAGCTATGTCTATCCAGGGATACATTAATGCATGTACACTTCCACATTATTTGTTTTTTTCAGTCAAGGCCTATAATAGCATAGAACCAGAGTTACCATAAATAGCAATAAAACGTTAAGATCTCTTTGAATGTTTCCTTTATTTTCTCTATTTCTCAGACGACTGGTTGAGTTTCCTCATTTCTCATGGAGCAGGCCTTGTCTTACTTTGATGTTTCCATTTTTGTCTTTGTGTTGCACACTATAATACAGCTTTGCAGTGGTTACACCCATGAGATGCAGTTAACATAGCTTTGCAGCATTAAGACTCATTAGCAAAACATGAGCCTGCCTACCAAAATGTTTCGTTTGCCAGAACCCACTCCAGTGTGTTTCAATCCCTTCTAAACCCTCAAATACTTGTTAGCCTCAGAAATCCACACAAATTATTGGAAGAAGTACTGCTTCAAAAATGGTTAAATTTAATATTCCTCTGCATGTGGCGTATTTTTCTGCCTCTGACATTGAAATTTGAAGAGGAATTTAGGCCACAATAACCAGGCACTGCAGGTTTTGAAGACTACTTTTCCCTGCTTTCTCCAGCCTTTGGGAAAGCAAGGATCTGTGTGGCCTTGTGGTGAATTACATCAGGAAATCAGACCAGATGATAAGAAAAAGGTGAGTTTTCTGTCCAATCAGCCCACCTCGCCATCCTTCATTGAGAACACCTGCAGGTCATCAATCTCCTGCAGGTGTTCTCAATATTTTTAGAAGCTGTTGAGACAAGTTCAGGGTGGGTAGTCCAACCAACCACCTGTTTTCTATCAAATCCCCAACGGACTCCCTTAACTGCCCCACCCAGCTGTTCCCTGTGCTCCTGATCACAGCTGGGGTGAAGCCCTTCTATCCTCAAGACTGCCTCCATGGGTTGGGAGATGCTTCTCTTGGTGCTGAGTTCAGGTTAGTTCTTTTTCTCGTCCATGTTTTGTTGCATCTTTAGGTTCTGTCTGCTGCTGTGGAGGCTGTGGTTCTTCACCAGAACCTTCCCCCAGTCTCACACACCTTTGGCTCTGCTTCATCATATGGCTTTCCTCGTGTTTGGCGTGCTCTGTGACCATCCTGCTGCCTTGTTCTTCGCTCTGGTACATTGCTCTGGCTGCTCTGGTGCTTGGCATCTTAACCACACTTAGTTTTTTCTAGCTGTGTTTTCACACCGAGCACGAAGCACCTCATGGGAGCCACACGGCAACACGAGGATCTGCTTCAGGGGGCAGTGGCTGCTGCCAGCCTTCTGTGTTCTTCTCAGGTGGCCTCTAATAATTGATCTGAGCGCGTCATCCGTGTGGCTGCGTAACTTAAACACACGGCGCTATTCCGAGGTGTGGGAAGGCACCCAAACCCCGTGGCTCGGTAGCCAGGTGCCCTCTGCCCGGGAGCAGCCGGCAGGGCTGACCCATCCCGCGCAGCCCGGCGGTGTGCTCAGCCCCGCTGCGCTCCGCAGCGCCGTTTCCGGGAGCCGCGGGCAGGTGAGGCGGTGAGCAGCGGGCGGAGCGGAGCGGAGCGCAGGGCCGCTATGAGGCTGCTGCTGCTGGCGTGTCTGCGGGCACAGACCGGCAACGCCACCACGGCCGCCAGGATCCAGTGAGTGCCGCGCCGTGCCGCGCCGTGCCGGGGGAGGAGGGATGGGATGGGATGGGATGGGAGGAAGGAAGGATGCGCAGTGCGCTCCGTGCGCGCTCCCCACGAGCATCCGCGCTAATGGGGATGGCGAGGCTGCTCTGGCCTCAATCCCAGCGCTGCTCCTGGCAGCNGCCGGGGACAGCGCCGGGGACAGCGCTAGGGACAGCGCCGGGAACGCCCCCGCTGCGGCTCTGCCCGGGCACCGCGCCCGCTGCTGCCGGGGTTCCGCTGGGCTGGCTGCGCTCGCAGGGTGACCCAGCTCCCTCCAGGTCCCTCCAGCCTGGCTCAGCCCCCGGCGGTCGGTGTGTGTCCCCAGGCTGCCCGCGCTGGGAACGGGCCAGGGCAGGCAGCCGGCAGCACGGAGCTCCGCCGGAGGGCTCGGCTCGGGGCCGCAGCAATCCCGCAGAGCAGCTGGCCACAGCCGCTCCAGGGGCTGCCCTTGCTGCGGGCGTGCGGCTCTGGGGGGATGACGGACACCGGCAAACTGTATGGGCTGACAGAACCGCGGAAATATTCCTGATGTCCCCGTTTAACTCTGGCTGTGACGTGGGAAAAGGATGTGGCTGCCAGCATTGCTCAGGGCTTTGCTGGGCACGCGAGCTTCCAAAAAAAACCAAACTCACTATAAGACCAAAATAGTTTCCCAATGGTTTTGTCCTCTTGAGGCTCGAAATAACAATTTGGTTTCATCCTATTTAAACGTTATCCACAGTTTGTTTTCCTTAGGATGAATCTCTTGGGCTAGCCTTCTGCAATTTACAAGTTTTCCCTGACCCTGATCTGTGTATTGTCACACATAATGTTATGCACAGAAACATCCTCTGACGTGAAGTTTTCTCCCTGGTTGTGTCAGGCCCAGTAGGGTCTTAGATGTCTGCAGGGCTCCTCTATTTTATAAGGTGCTAGTAGAACATATCTGCTGGTCCTGAAGTCACCCAGGCACTGAAGATGTAAAGCAAGTGGAGCATAAAGACCAGAGAAAGCTGAAATTTTTGATACTTGAAAACAGTAATTGTTCCTGAAACTTTGTGACAAAACAAGTAAATTCTTTTATTTGTGATACGCATTTTTATGCCTGTATATATCAGCAGAGTTCCCATGTGGTGGTTTTTGTGGCCTTCTGCATTTCCTTTCATATCTTGCCCTTTGCTCCCATTGGAGAATACAAAACTGGTTATTCTTGGGAACATCACTGCTCGTTTTTCCTCTATAAGGCTATTTACTCTGCCTTTACAAATTAAATATTTACTTACCTTCTTCTTCCATTTCGACTTTGAGGAACTCAGACAAACATTTAGACTGTGGAGCTGTTTGGAGCTAACCTAGTGGAAAGCAGGTTTTGCATTGTTTCTAGTTAAAATAAGTCTGAATAAGCCAGAAAAACTAATTTTTACATATTGTATTAAACTTTGCATCACACGGAGATTGATAGTGAATATTTGAGCACACTGCATCCAGGTACATTAGCTTAGCAAGGTGCCTTGAGTCACAGCAAGAAGGAATTTTGGTGGCTCAGCTGTCACATGTGATGGTGGCCTTAAATAATGTGTTTGAGGATGAAAGGGCATGGATTGGGTGAGTTAGAGCAGCTCAGCTGACAGATGGTTTAACTTAGAACCACATGAATGCAGTCATTTGCAGCTGTGTGAACACATCTGCAGTGACCTGTGCAGGGCACAGCAACCCTCTGGAGCGTCCTGCTGCTTCCCGGGAGTGGCTTGGGCAGAGCGTGTGGGCATCCCTTGGGCAGAGCGCGCGGGCATCCCTTGGGCAGAGCGCGGGCATTCCTTGGGCAGAAAATAGGAATCCTTTGCACAGAAAATAGGAATCCCTTGCACATGGTGTAGGAATATCTATACAAAATGGATGCTGTTTTCTCATGCACAGAGACCAAACAGAAAGAAAATCATGAGTGAGAGATCAACTTAATTTGCATTCACAATAAAAGCTGGATTAAGGATTTTAACAGAAGTGGTGTTTGAGAGCAGGTGACTTATGTCATGTTCAGTTCCTATCTTATCACATGTTGTAAAATGTTATTTATTGAAATAATATAAATGAGCTTGTTGAGGGAAAGAAAGCAATTCTGATCAGGGAGAAAGTACAGAGTATTGCCTAGCAATGAAGTCCTTCCTCACAACTGGAAGGCTAATCAGGTGACAGCCATCACCAAAACCATCCTGTGCAGATATTTCCATCCAATATTGTTTTTCTTAAGACTTCATGCCAGTAAAAGAACCCACAAAACCTATCTGTATAAACAAAGGCTTGGCCATGTCACCTTTGACACTAATCTTCCCTACCTGAGGTGATGTGCATGTGGTAAACTTTGTGTCATGTATGTTAATACACATAAAATACAAATTCCAGTTAATATTTGGCTTCAGTTGTATCTGCATGCGTGCTTAGGAATTTATTTGTTCAATTTTTTTAACATTGAACCCTGGCAACTTTTGGTTAAATACAAATGAAACAATGACATTGTCTCCGGGTTGAACACTTGCCAGCATAGATTCATTTTATGGCTTCATATCACAGCGTATACTCTGTTTATGATATTACAGCTCTTCCAATAACTGCTTCATCTTTTCATAAATAAGATGTTCATTTCCTGAGTTTAAAGCAAGTGGTGACAAAGGTACCAGAATCTAATTTGGCTAAAAATCAACTTGCTAAAACAAGTGGTATAATGAATGTACTGTGGGCTTTATTCCTATTGGTGTGCATAATCTTTAATCACCTTAAAATATAATAGCAATGAATAAAGAATACAACACTAAGTAAAAGTCTTTGCTTAGGCTGCCATTGTTCGGCCTTAGAAATGAGATCAAAGAGGGTGTCAAGAAAGAAAAGAAATTATTCTTCCCTGCCCCTTGAAATGTTGTGTTCATCTTTTATGACTTGATAACAAGGAGGAATAGAAATCTAGAATTAATAGGTTATAATTAGAAAGATTTAGGTTAAGTATTTTGCCAATATGTAAACATTTTTTGGAGAGGGAGAAATTGTTTTGGCCCTCATTGAAGGGCCAGTTGAGATAGCCATCCTGTAAATCTCCAGGTAATCAGCTGGGAGAGAATTAAACCCACAAATTCAGTGATGCTTAGCATTCCTCTTGACAATTGTTTTTTAGTTTAGACATTTATTGGAGTAACTCTGAGTCCAAACCTTTCTGCTGTTCAGTCTTTGGTTCAACCTGCACCTTTGCTCCGGAATTCCATCATTCCTACGGGCTGCTGCTCCCAATATTGGTTGGCACTGCAAGAACTATTTATAACCATCTATATATATATAAAGTTTTAAACTTTGCAGAGTTCTTTGGTCCTTGCAAAGCTCAGTTCCTGACTTCAGGGGCAGGAGGAGTTAGTCCCCATCTTTTTTAATTTGTGGTCTGATTCACATTTTTAATGCTCACATTTTTAATTTCTGGTCTGATTCACAGGGAATTTTATTCATATTTCATTCATGCCGATACAATTTGTCTGTGATGTTGTCTGTGAAGTTTGAGAGGGAAATAAAATGTTGCCTTAACAAGTATGAAAAAATAAGATCATTTACAAAGAAAACAGAAGATCAAGCAGGGTTTCAAGTCTTGTAACTTGATTGTAACTTCAGAGGGAATTGTGAGTGTTCAGGTCTGGCCAAGTGCAACGACTCTGCTCACTTAATAATCTCTGAATTGTGCCACATACTTTTAACAGTAGTTGGTGCAGAGCTGCTTTGCAGAACAGACAGCTGAGGGAAAGAGATAATTAATATTTTTGGCTGAAGCCTGTTTTGTGCCATTCAAGAAGTGTCAGTGTATCCACCTACCAGGAACTTTTTGGAAATCAAACATTCTTTGTCTGCAAGTAATTCCATTAAATCAGGATCAGTTGAAATTTAGAACAGAAATATTTCTGAGAGGAAGACAGCACAGAAAACAGAGCAAGTTTCACAACCATTATACTTTAGAAATAAAGTATACTTTACACTTTGAACGCCTGAGCTTTCTCATCAGCCAGGCTGTGTTTGGAACTCTAAAACTGTTTCCTTACATGAAAACCTGTGAACTGCAGATTCACCTTGAAGAAGGGAAGACTGCTAGCCAGGCAAAGTGAGAAGTAGTGATCAATAATGTAGGAAATAAAAAATTAAACATTGTAAAACATCACTCGGTATTTCATAGCTGTGTTAGAGAAAAACGCTTTTTTTCTATAGAATCCTCAAAGTGAAAATGCGTCAGGAAAGGGTTGTACCTTTTAGCAGGATTTCTGCACACAGCAGAGATCCAGAGAATACACTCAGAACTTTCACTTATAAGCTTTGTTATTTCCAACGAATATAAAAAAATATAACAAACAAAAGCAAAATTATTTCCTGAATACTAAAATGAGTGGGAGTGGGAAATACTTTCTCCAGTATTCAGATGTGTATAAATATCACAGTGTAAGCAGTGACCAGTGTAATATACTTTAAAAAATGCTCTTTCACATTTACTGAATGGCTAAAGTTCTCCCTGATGGTTTTTCTCTAGGAAAACACCCAAAATCTGGGGTCTGACAGCTCAGCTCCATTTTAGAAATATTATTCTCCCTAAGTCATGGCATTGGCTTCCACGAGAGTTTCAGTAGATGGGAAAACATGGCAAAGGAAATTCTAGATCCAAGCAATAATCACTATTTGTTAAGACACTTCCTTGGCAATTCCTCTCTTTTATTAAGATCTGTGATAAAGTGTAGCCTTGAGATTTAGCATTTCCAGTGCTGTCTTTAATTCCCAGACAGCAGGAGTTGTGTTCATTTTGACTTTTCATTCTGAAAGTATTTGTTTATGAAATGGCAAAATAATGTGAACAGACATTTGCCAGGAGGAGAAAAAATCTGGATAATGTGTCTCCTCTGTCTTGGCTTCATTCAGGGACATCTGGGACTTCACAGACAGATGAACCTTCAAAAAAAATCTCCTGCAAGAACTTTGCAGCATTCTCTAATCATGTTCTTGGGAACAGCATATGTGTGAAAATCCTAGTCTGCTTTTTTTGGTCATAAAGTTGAAAAGTCATTTAGATAATATGAAAATAACGCTGGAAATCTCAGTACTTAAATACTACCCAATAACTCTGCTTCTGCACACATGTATTTCCATATGTGTGTAATTTGAAGCCTGTGACTAATGATATTGAACTCAATTGAATGTTCAGGGGATTAAGACCTCTTTATATCTGGGAATTTGAATTATTCTGGGAATATTTGGTAATTTTTCCTTTTAAAGATGTACGCAATTTTTTTACATGCTCATGAGTAGAATAAAAATCTGTTAAAAAAGAAAAAATGGAAGTAATAGAGCTAATCCACAATTTGTGAGCTTTGGAACACTTGAGGGAATCTCTCTGTATTTACTGCAGAAACAGCTGTCATTCCCAGTGAGATCTGGAAACTGTGCAGGAAAAGTAGTCATTCCTAATATATTTTAAAAAGAAGACTGAAATTCCTAGCTGAGTTTCTCGATTCCTGATGTCCTGAGAGAGTTATTTTCAAATTAATTGTAATATGCAAACATATTGCTTGTACATGATAGTGATTTATGGTAATTGGAATACTGATGGGAAAAAATCCTTTTAGACTATTTAATGAGCACCTGTGAAGTTCTGGAATGCAGGCAGGAGCATCCCAAGTATTTGCTCGAGAGATTTTCCTTCCACAGGTGTGAGATTTGGGCATCATTTTTAGAAATAAATCGAGAATCTCTTTCAAGAGGAAAGCAGTTCGTGGGCAACTGATGGCAATAAATGCTCAACAGTGTAAAGAAGGAACTTAAAAGGTGGCTGTATCTTATTATTTATTAGAATTTATTACAATTTATAGGTGGTGTTTGCAACAGTGCAGTTAAAAGTAGCTCATTTTTAGGATGAGGAAGAAATGCAGCACCATATGTTGTGCCAGTGGAGCTCTCTCTGATATAGTGCTAATACTTTCCTTCCGAGGCCTCAAGACATTTTACAACCCTTTTAGCACAAATTTCTGCAGAATGACTAACTTGTGCAGGACAGAAAATTCCATTCCTTGGGAGGATGTGAAATAATCAGGAAATGAAAGCTGGCATTAGCCAGGAAGCCGATGAGTTAGCAGGATTTTACTGCCAGAACAATTAATACACAGTGAGGAATAAATCCACTGAGCAATATGGAATAAGCAGAAAACATTCTTTTTATGATACTGGAAATGTAAACATGACATGGCAGCAGACACAGTGTGCTCATTTCTATCAGAACGCAGATTTTCTCTGTGTTTTTTGGTGATGTTCTTGGGAACATTGATAACTGATTGTTGTTTCAGTGAGAGGAATAAAGCTGTCTGTAATCAATCAGTTTCTTGGCTTTGGCAGCATTTCCATCACTTTTAATAGGATGAACCATTGTGTAAAAAGATGAATGGGTAAGCTGACACTAAGAGGGGTTTGTTGTTGGATTTGCTTGGGTTTTTTTGGCAACTGAGGTTTTGAAAGCAGGCTGTGAAGGTATTTGTGTAATTCCTTTTGTGTAGTTTTCTGCTTATACTTCAGTTATCCTTGGCCTGTTTACAAATGGGTGAGCTAAGAAAAGAAGATATTAAACTCACAATCAACCAGAAAGGGAACACAAAGCAAAATTTATTACGGAAAAATGTTTTGATTGAGCTTACTTAATATCCCACTGTGCCTATAACATTAATAGTGACTTCTTTCTTTATTTTATATTTGTTCCAACGATGAAGGAGTCATCTCCATGCTGCAGGTCATATCTGTGTTCTCAAAGATGCTTTCATGTATGAAAGTCCAGCTGAACTAGCAAATCTGACCTCCTCAGCCAAGTTTGATGCAGCCCTGGCCATCCACCTCTATAAAGCCGGCAGACTTCTGCAAGGTAAGCCTCTTGCTTTTGCAATAAAAATACCTCTTAAAAAGCACTGCAAGGGAAGAGAATGAATGCTAAGTGTTATAAATGGCTATCAATATATAAACCCACACACAGTATGGTTATTCTGTTTATCCACTTCAGCAAACGTTCAGAAATGCTAAAAGTCTCAATGGGAGCTCTGATAGGAAGAGGAGAGAACTAAATAAATGGACTTTTAAACCACATAGTGCTTTTCATAATGAAGTGCTTTACATCAGGATAAGAACATTATATTAACATTAGGATTCTTTGAGGGGACAATGGCTCGGCTGATTAGAGCTGGGGTCAAATGGAGGAAAGTAGGGAGGCTAATTTGATTTTTCTGCTCAGAAATGAGTCAAGGTTTTTCAACACGAAATAACGTTCCTGTCAGCTAAACTACAAGAGACAGGATGTTATCAGACAAATAATAAGATTTTCTATTCTCTGTAGCCACGTAGAACACCAATTTCAGTCTGCCATTAATGATACACTAGAAGCACTGGCTGTCAAAATTACAGACACTGTCACCTACTGAAATGACAATGTCCATCCATTTTTGGAGCACCTTTGTATTATGGAGATCTATTCACTGGAATAAATCGTTCCATACTTTTGTCACATCTCAGGCTGAGTTCTGTTGTGTTAGTTTGTACACTTCAGGAGTCTCCCCTCCCAGGTTGGTCTGGTGGCTTTGCAGGAAGTAAATTCTGCAAAGAAATTCTGCAGAAAGCCTGAATTCTGATGTCTGGCATGCTGGGGTTTCTTTCATTACAGCTGGATGATCACAGGAGGTTTTCTAACAAAGCATTTATGGACACAAACTCATCTTTTTGGGGAAAAATTTGGCAAAACAATGATTTTCCTGCAGGTTCACATCGTGCGCCCTGAAAATGCAGTTTTTTTGTGCGGTTTTGGTGCCAAACAAATAAAAGTTCAAGATTTTCCAGGTTTCCTTTTCCAAGATTTGTGCTTATATATGTTATTCAGGATTATCAATGTAATTTTTCACTCCTAGTCATTACCTTGGCATATTGGCTAACTTAGCACTGCAGTGAGAATGACAGTAAGCTGGGAAGCACAAATATACACTGAATTATAATATATATATGTACGTATTCATTACAATATAAATATTATATATTTTATAAAATATTATAAAGATTATGTATATAATATATATTATATAATGTATAATACTATATAATTATATATAATATAGAGTATATAATAGCTCGAATTATCTATGGTATTTGAAAATATATTGCTGCATCCTGATGCAGTTTGCAATATTTCCTCAGCTGCAGGAACAAGAAGTCAGTTTTCTAGAAGTGATTCTGAATTACCTTTTCAGGGAGCAGAATTCCTTTTGGGATCATCTTTGGTGGGACAGATGTGAATGAAGACATCAAATGTAAAGAGAAACGTCAGGTGATGGGAGCAGTGCTGGAGGAAGCCAGGTGAGAGCATTTGTGGGAGATTTATACAGGAAACTGCATTTTTGTAATGGCAGATCTCTTAGGAAATGTTCAATAAGTGCTTGGAATCACTGGAAGATGTGTAGGACAACAGACAAAGGCTGGACTGCTTGAAATCCCTGTGATATTAATATATTATTTTATGATTCAGTGCTGGATGTGGAGCAGTTTCATCAGAAAATGCATTCTATTTGTTTTATATTTCCTCAATATAAATTTCACCTTATTTTCCCATGGAAGAGTTGGCAGAAGTGGTGCTAAAACTCAATCTCTTGGGCTCTAAATTTTCCAAAAGACGCAAATCCCATTAAAAACTAATGGAATCTTTTCTAACTAATCCTCTGCATTGTCTACTGAATCATAACTGTTGTCTGGAATAATAGAGCTGAACGGGTGATGAGGATATAAAATTCTGGGGCAGGTGAAGGAAATGAGAAGAATATTAAGTATATTAATATACCTAATATTATATCAGAATATTAAGTATAAGCAAGAATACTTAACCTGGGATTTGGCAGCAAATTGCTCTGCAGAATTCTCTCTAAAAACAAGTTGGGATAGTGTGAACTATAGACTGGAGCAGCTGTGATGTATTTGTAGTGTTGAAATGGTTGCAGTTTTCTGCAATCAAGTTTAAATTTCCTACCAAAATTATATTGTACTGTTTATATTTGCAGAGATTTAGGTAGAGAAATAAATATCTAAGTGTCTCTAAATAATATCCACTAAGTACCTATTTGTACAGAACTATTCTGGCCATGAAATTGCTCATATTTGGTATTTAAATAGTGAATCTTTATTAGTGGAGGTGGTTAATGGTGAATTAGTGGTAGAGGTATGATTATTGAAATAGCAAATATTTGTTAGTGATGGAGGTTAATAGTCCCATTAATTCTTATTGTAGTAATATCATTAATCTAAACAAGGTTGGACCTAATTTCCAATGCCCTGTGCCTGAATATTGCTTGAAGCTGCTTTTTAAAAAACCTCTGTTTCTTAGTAAATTCTGGGTTAGTTACTTATGTTCAAATAGAAAATATTTTCTATTGGAACTACTATATTTTATTGATTTAGTGCTACCTGCACATACAGACCAAGGTGCTCTGCAGGTTGATTTGAGACAGATCACTCAACTACGAGCAGATTTTGTTTTTTTTTTTTATTTCCCTGCTAAGCGATCCTTTCTCCAGTCCATGAGTGAAGAAGCAGAGACTGAAAAAAGTCTTTAAGCAAATTCTCTCATTTTTTAGCTGAAATGACCAGGGAATGTTTTCAGAGTGTTTTAAAGTCTGGGAAGTTCTAGTGACACATCAGTGCAGTCAGCAAATGTAGGTCAAGAACTGATCATAAACCAGAGGAAATTACTTCAAACTAAACAGACTTCTGAGCATTTTTCATAGTTTCAACATCCCCAGAAAAGAAGTTTTTTCCTGATTGATCCAAAGGTCTGTTGACTTCAGCAGTGTTTGATCATAGCCATGGTAGGGGAGGAAAAATTTTAATTTTTGGCAGCAGCAGTTGAGAGCAGGATGGATTTGGGGTGAGGCAGAACCTGCAGCAAGGTTTTCTCTGCTGGTTTTCTCTCTGCTGATCCCACTCTGGTATTATTATTATATATTGTGTTATTATTAGCTCACTTAGCCCTGGCACAGATGTGCTGCTCTGGCTGTAATCCCCTGTAAAACCTGGGCAGTAAACAGATTTTAAAGACGGCACTTAATCACACTCGTTGAAAAATCATTAGGGGATGTTCTTACATCTCAATGGGACTTGGAGTTGAAAGCAACTTAAGGTCCCACTTGAAAAAGAATTTATATACTTGTTTACTTTGTTATCAACTAAGCAGAAGTTGCTCTTTAAACAGGTCTGAAGGAAAACAAAAAGGTGTCTAATGTGTCAGAGAAATTTCAGCACTGTGCAAAATGAAAAATGCATTAAAATAGAATCTTACAGTGTGTCCATTTGATGCAGTTGTGTGTTTAAAATATTGTCTGTCGAAGAACAGCTAATACAAAAACTGTGCATGTTTTTTAATGACAGTAAGTTGGGAAGCTGAAGTGTACCTTGATAGCTTGAATTATCTATGATATTTCAAAATGTGAACTGCATCAGGAGGCAGTGATATAATATTTTGTCTGCTACAGGAAAAATAACTCAGTTTTCTAGAAGTTATTCTGAATGTACCTCTTCTCCAGTAGCATCACTGGTGTTATTCATTGCGTAGTTATTAAAAGAAACATTGATATTTTTTTTTTTTTCATTATTGATTGCAGGCTTCTAAGCAGAAAGCATCATGAATTGTAGATTACTTGTCCAGTACAATATACCACCACATTCCATAAAACAAAGTATTGAACACTGTCTAGCCTTATGAGTGTTTCATTTTTAATCAAATTCCTTTTAAATGGTGGTTGTTCTCCTCTAGGGTATTTTTTTTTCTATTGAACAGTATTTTGTAGACTTAGCAGCAACATCTTTTTATGCTTGTTAATGTGATTTATTGAAAGTATAATTGCAAAGTCTGGGGAGGGAGCATGTGCAACTTGACAAAACAAGCATTTTGCAAAGCTTTAATAACCTTAAAGCTGTCAGGTTGGGTGTGTGAAATTCATTGTGGTGCCATAAAGCAGATACTGCAGAACAAACGTAGGGGAATGAGGTTTGTTTCAACAAACAAAAATAGGAGTTAGAATTCAGCATTTATAGGAATTTTAATGAATTATTGTGATTTCATGTCCTGAAATTATAACATAGCATCTCCAATGGAGAAGAACTGTTCTGTTGTGCTTTATCTGTAACCTTTAAGGTGTTGGCTCAGGGCAGAAATATTTCATAAATGACACGAAAAAGAAACACTGAATCAGCAGTGCAATGTGCAGTGACCTCTCTTTTATATTCAATAGCTCTACAAGTAATGAAAAAACTTTAAAGTCGTAATGAAACAATAAAGTCCAGCATGTTAAGATTTGTTCTGAACAGGGATTCTTTATTAACTCTGTGTAAAAATATCTCACATTTTTAGTGTTACACCAAGGTCCCAGTTAGAATAACTTGTTTATCAAATATGTTTAGAAATCAGCTTTCTGTTGGCTGTAATGAGACTGAAAAATGAGTTTTCCCATCAGTGCTGCTTTTAGGTGTTCTCTGAAATCCCTTCTCTGTATGAGCAGTGGCAGCAGCTGCATACATTTCTCAAAAACACCCAAGTTTGTTACTCACTGACAGCTTTGAGTGCTCAGAAGTGAGGTGAGAACCCTGGGGAAGGTTTAAAATCCCTTCATTTGAATTAAACTCAGCTGCAAACATTGGATATTGTCAAACACAGTCTGGAATGAGGTGCAGTTCAGCTCCCTCGTTGTTTCATGTTTGAAGTTCCTGCAGGAAATGCCAATGCAGCTGTGTGAATTAACCGGGATAAACTGGTGGTTCTTCATTATTGGGGTTTTCTCTTACTTTGAGAAGTCCTCACTTCACCTTCCCAGGAGCTCTGCGTTGTAAATCCTGAAGAGCTTTTAACCCTTAAAGTGGTTCAACCATTGCTTTAACCACTGTTTGCTGCTGGAGCAAAGAGAAAGCCTTTCTGTCCTCCATCTGGGATCATTTTTATAAGCCTCTGACCTTAGTTCTTAAAAATATTTTTTCTGAAGTACTTTTTTTTATGTTTAAACACTTTAAGCAGATGATCCCAACTATTTTTGTCCATTTTACCAGGTTTGCAGTGGCTTTCACAGTGGAAATGAAGGAGCTGGCAGCAGCAGAGTGGGTATGTTGATGTGGTAATGCTTCGAGTATTAGCAACTGTGCATCCTCCTAAAATGTTTTCTGAATAATTCCCTGGAATCATTTAGCAATTTGTTTATTCCTGCAATAATCTTCCTTGTTCTCTAGTCCTGTTTTTCCTTTCAGAGGAAGCATTTCACGTTCATGCACTCGGACAGGTCAAATAGATGTGGCATTTAAAAGCTGTTTGGTGGTAGAGAGTTTAGAACAGTTTAGGTTGTGAGTTTCTGTAACATTCCAAACCAATCATTGCTGTTGTTACTGAGTCTCTCCTGATGCCAAATTGGGTGTTTTAGCATCATTTGCTGAACTTAATGTTGACAAAATTCCTCTAGACAGCATTAGTTACAAGAAAGAATTTTGAAGTATAATTTGAAAATACTTGTTTTGTCATCCTTGGAAATAGAATGAACTTCTTCAGTGAACTGCAGAGGTAAATTAAATTTGCTGTGCTGAACCACAGAGAAGTGCCACGAGCACAGATCCAGTGAGGAGAGCAGAAACTATTTCTCTGGGATAAAAAGGCTATTTTTATAAATATTTTTATGCAATAAGGTGTTGGCTCCACTCATCTCACCCTGGAAAACATCAGCTGAGGCTGAACAATAAATGCAAGAAGTTGGAACTAAATGCTTGGTATCTCTTCAGTTCTAATTTGCCTCATAATATAATCATTAATGCACTCTTGCCTAGAAAATAACCACTGAGAGTGGAGCTCGCACAACACAGCAGCAGAATGTACAATACCTTATTCCAGGATTGATTTTTAAAATCTATTTGCATTAAAAGGATACATGAGCAGACATAGGGTTTGGTGTTTTATTTTACAGATGTAACTTGGTTTTAATAGTTACTAAATGAACTTCTCGATGGGTAAATGGCAAAGGGCACAGCTTGTCATAGATCTGAGCAAGAAAAGGACAAAATTACAGAGTGTCAGGAGAAGAAACAGAACTGAACCTCGAAATCGTTTCAAAACCAGCACCTCATATGTGTTTCAGTTCCAGGATTCGATTTTACCTGAACACTTTTGTGCTCTGGGCCTGTGAGATGCAGTTTTGGAGGTCTGAGGCACACACGGAATTGGAGGCAAATCTGAACAGAGCTGAACTGAAATCCCACCTGCTGACCTTTGTCTGAATGCTGGGCTTTGAGTTCTGCTGCATCTTCATGGGAAAGCTGAGAGCAAATCCCACAGGTTGGCTTTCAAGCAGTGAAGGACATGAACACATCCTTCCATGCACAGCTCAGGGGATATTCATGATTTTTACCTATTAACTCATACCTATGAAGTGCCTTATCCCTCTAATGTGGGCTTTAAGTTAAGACAGTCAGTTAAAAATTTAAATTAGTCATGTAAGCAATCTCACTGTACTCCAAGGCTGTCTCTTCCTACAATTCTTTTTGTATTACATTGGATAAATTACCCTTAATTATGAAGTATGTAATCCAGCCCTTGTAATAATCTGTATTCCAAGTAAGTTTAAAATGCCATAAAAGATCTTGAGGTTATGGTCACTATTTTATTTCAAGAGCATAAAACTGATGCAAGAAGAATTACCTAAGCCAGTTTTATTAGCATTCAATTTCATTTTCCATTCTCCTCAAGCCCATTTAAAGTAAAGAACATCAGAGAAAATTGATCTATAAAGTGGGAATGGATCTCTCTGCCCTGAGCCACAGCATTCCTGCTATTTTCTCCTTGATGATCCAAACCCTGCCAGGATGATATTTACTCCCCTGAGCCATTCGAGGTCCAGCAGGGCATGAAACAAGATGTTTAACTGAATCTTCTTTTGGAAATGTGGTGGTTTTAGGGAGCAAAAGGCCTGTCTGAGCGAGCAGAGCTGTGCAGTGCCAGCTGGGAGGGTTTTGCTTTTCCCACCTTCTGATTTCCTGGTTTTCCTGCTTTGCTCCATCTCAGCTCTCCCACCTGCACTGCACGGTGAAATTCTGAGGTTGCCCTCCAGCTTGCAGTGCTGTCCTCTTTGTTTGCAAGGGTTTTTTCATGATTGGAAGGTGCAAAATAATTCAAAATGTTACTTAGTCATAGGGAAGAGAAGGTCCAGTATTAAGTAATAAAATAACATAATGATGTATTAAATTATTTTTATTATTTTTAAATCCATTGAATACAAAAGCTCATCTAGGTTCTGAAGGATAAATTCCATAGAATATCCTCAGGCTTCCACTGTAGCACAGAGTTGTTTTCCCCCCACTTCATTCCCACGTGGATTTGCTGAATTTTCACGTCATTTCTGTGCCACAGTTCACTGTGATTCTCACCAACCACCTCCTTCCCATCTGTGAGCTCCTTGTGGATGACTTTGGAAATTACCTCTTTGCTTTCCATTTCTTTCTGCAGTTCATTTTTAGTAACCGCACTGCCTGGGCAGAGGACTGAGGGGAAACCACATAGGAGCACTAGGGAAAACCAAAATCTGTACTTTAAAAAAAAAAATCACTTCTGTGGCTTCCTGTTTTCTGAGATGACTGGTTCAAGAATTGGTTGCTTACAAGTTTGTTTCTGAATTAATTCTCTTTTCATTAAAGAAAAATGTATTCCGCAAATTCACAGTTGGAGTTACAGAAAGATATTGAAATAGGAAATTGCTTCTTTAATCACCTAAATTAAATAACTAGCAGAGTAGCACTTCAGGAGTGATTTTGGAAGTGTAGTAATTACCTCTTTTACTGCAGCTATTTTAAAATAATTTATTTTGCAGTTTTGATTTGTGAATGTTCTGCAGTAACTACCAGTTGCCAGTTTTCCTCTATAGGCAAATCAGTATATTTGACAGCAGTTATTGAAACTGATACATTTATAAATTTTATTATGGATAAATATAAACTGGGTTTTCAAAACCAGTCTTTCTAGAACAGTGTTTTTGGGAATTAGAAATGATTTTCAGCTAGATAGTTGCAAATTGTTTTATTCCAGGAAAATAGGATAATGATTGTAAGAAAGGATAGAAACTAAAAAAAAATATATCTGTACTAACCTGGTAATTGTGTTAATTGCAAAATTGATTCATTGATACTGTAAATGGTCCCAGGAAATGTAAATTGCATTGCAAACTGTTGGCTTTTGGTGTTACTTAATGGAACTTTCTAACAGTTTTGGATTTTTAATAGTCAAAAGAAAATCACACCAACATGTATTTCATTACTTTAGTTGGGTTTTTTGAGGATAGAACTGATATTTTATGTTGAGCTACGAAAGTTATTTTTCTTCTCCTTCTCTCTACAGCCAGATTCTAGGAAGAAAATCTACGTCCAGACTCAAGGTGAGAGCTTTGCAATCCTGCTGAAGACATTCCATTGATTTGATTCATGGGTTTGGTGCCTTTTGGTTTGTTTATCTGCTGCCTTTGCCCCAGAAATGTTCTGAAATGGGGTGAGCTTTGAATCCTGCTCTGCAAAAGAAAAAAATCTTTAGCCACAGCCATTAATTGAGGCACTATTTCAATCTCTCAGCCAACATTTTCCACTCATTTGGTGCTTTTATAGAAGTTTTTCCAGCAGGAATCTGGAAGGTTAGGAAACTGAAGGCAACACCAAGATATTTCTCCAAAGCCTCCAGAAGATTTGATGCTGAAGAATTATTTTATAAGAATTATTTTATAAGAATTATTCGGAAATTTCAAATTCCTTGAAATGCTTCCAGTTGAATTCCCAACCCAATGACAAGTCTCTCACCCAAGGATACTCCTGAGTGAGTCCAGGGAACACTCAGCTCTGTGTTAGCTGGGATTACTTGAGCTCCAAATTTGATTCCTTTAAAAAGAACTGTCTGTGGATTCCAAAGCTCATTCCGTTTTGTGTATTTCACTTTCAAAAAAAATAACATTCTTTTCAGAACTGTGCTGTTGAAATGACTCACTGTGAAGTCTTTTTAGCCCATAGTTAGTATATATTTATGCCTCTTGTGAGATAATAGTTAACTAAGAGATTAAATAAATTAATAAAATAGTTTCATTATTAAAAGAATTAATCTTTAACATGAGGCAAAACAAATACATTAATATTCAGGCTAGATTAATATTTAATTTGTATATAAATTTAATTTACTTTTACATTAAGGGCTCTGGGTCTGAGCTGCCCTGGATCTGTTTTGGAATCAAGAAATAATATTATCTCGTGGGGAGTTTTAAAAGGCCACGTTTAGCATGGTTGTGTTGCTAAAGAAGCTCAAACACCATTTAATTGTACAAAATTTCCCACTGAATCCCAGCCTCCTGTCTGTGGATGAGAACAGCTGGAGATGGGAACATCTGGGTGGAATTCCATGTGCAGAATTCCTGACTTCAGGAACCACAGCTCAGCCAGCCAGGGACATTAAACACCAAATTCTCTTTTTTTCAACACAGGAATTAAGACTTCACCCAGTGAAACCTTTGACTGGTACACATTTCTACAAAATGCAGGTAAAACTCGTTTATTTTTCCTGTGTTTACTGAATTTATTCCTAATGGGCGTCAAGGATGAAGGAAACTTTGAATACAGAGTTTAACCAAAGTGTGTTAATTATCTGAAAAAGGGCAGAATATCAATCAGATCAGTCTGGTTGGTATAGTACTCAGATTTCTCCAAAGAATTTCTGCTCTGGCTGGGGCTGAACTGCACCAAAAATGTTCCCAGTGTGTGGTCAGCGTCCTTCAACACCAGTTCCTGAGGCAGAATTATTGTGGGACAGAACTTGGGGTTGCCTGAATCACTGAGGAACTACTGATGAGGAGAAATCTCTGGTGATATTTTATTTTTTGGTTTGATGTAGAGCCTGACTCTGTTTCCAGCAGTGGCAGGTAAGGCAGGTGACCCAATTTCCAGTCAGCTGATCGTGGCAATGCTTTAATCACTCCATCTCTCCCCAAAATAATGATTTATAGGTATTTTAGCCTGGTGAAAATGTTTCAATATAATATTCATCAGGCTGATCTCTGCTAGTCCAGCTGTTTGCTGTATTACAAATGAATCCTCCCCAGTCAATGGCATTATCACATCAGGAGCTGTGTGCCATTAGTCAAAGCCAGTGTCAATTGGAAATGGAGCTTTGGGAGGTGATTTTGGTCTCACTAAATCACAGCACAGAAGCACAGTGCCACTGAGATGAATAATCTTCTGAAGTGGAATGATTTGTCACTTGCTAGCACAGCCTCAGTGTTGATTTGATCTCTTATCCAAGCATTTGATGATTAAATGAGCAGTCAACAGATTGAGGAGGGGGAAGCTCCCCCTAAAGTGAATTTCTAATATATTACAGACTTTTTTTTGCCTAATGTGTGCTAATGCAAAAGTGCAAAATAATTCATAATGTACATGAAAAGCAAACTAAAATGTGACTCCGACATCTGCGCCTTGTTAACTAATAACTTGAAAACTGGCATCAGATTATTCACTATTGTTTTTATGACTGTTGCATCTCATTTATCTCCTCAGCCTTGTGCCCATGTCCATCTCTGGTGGCAGAGATGAACAATTTCCACTTCTTTTAATGTTGCCCATGCAGTGAGGCTTTTTGGCTTTTTTACCTCGGTGCTTTCCAGGGACTAATTAGGAGTTCCCACCGAATTGCTTTTCTGGGCATTTGCAGTTTCAAAGTGTTTAGAATTCTACTGAACTTGGAGCAATCAGTAGGAAACTCTGAAAAGCAGGAGGCAGTTTTGCTCAGAAGGATGATTTTGGTGGTGTGGGTTTGCACAGTGAAGTGCACTTGAGAAAATCCAGTTTTTGTGCAGATAAAGCTGCCCAGTCTCGTTCAGCTCATGGCTTTTGTGATCCCTTTTTTCAAGACTTGTTCATGAAGTTCTGTTCCATGTCTGAAGGCATTTAATGATTTTTTTTGGGGGGAAATAGTTCTCCAGATAACTCTTGCCTGTATCTTTAGCAGTACCTTTGAATCTTTGACAAATTCAGGTTTCCAAGGGCAGAATGCAAAGAAACAGCAAATGCTCTCCAGTGCAAATTTGAATTCATTTGAGGCATCATTGTCAAATTACTCTTCAAAATAAAATAGGCTCTTCAGAATACTCCAAGGCTTTTTTCCATAGAACAGACTTCTTATGAATATTTTTAAGACTGATTTTTTCCAGTTATAGGAAATATTTGCTTATATTAAAAATGACACCAATACATAAACAGCCTCTTTAAATCAGTGTAATGTCCTCAATAAGAATTTAATGGTAGATTCCAGTGAGTGCCAGAATGCACCAAATGCATTTTTTGGTGGGAGATTTGTAGCCCCCAAATGTGAATGGTATTAACCAAACCCTAAGGACTCCCATGTTTTTGTACACTGCATTTGACAGGTTGGGTGCTAATGTACATAGCAATTGCCTAATACAAATTAATAGTAATACAAAGTGCTGTGAAAGGTTTCTGTTGTTGTTATGATGGGTGCAGTGCAATCTCAGTACAAAAATTATTAGTGTTTTTTCACAGTCTCAGCAGCAGATTTGGGAGTTGCAGAGGTGATGGTGTCAGTGCTGTTTCTGTCTCTTAGCTGCACTATGTTCAGGGCTTGGCCAGTCAACATTTACTGGCTAAATCTACCCAAAAAAGGGCTTTGAAAGTGAATTTGCATTCTGGTTAACAGTCAGCTTCACAGTTTGTCTTGTGTGGCTGAGAGACTGTGAGCAGCAGTAGCCAAACCAAAGAGCTGAACCAAGAGCAGATTTCAGCACAGACTTCACCAACACAACATTCCCAGCCTGTTCAGCAGCTCACACTATTTAAGGAACTCTTGCTGCCTGTGTCAGTCTGGAGATCAGAGCAGATGATCAAAATGGGGTCTTTTTTCTGCCCTTACATTGCAGGGATCTATTTAGAGCATCCTCAGTTTGGGCAGCAGGTTGAGAAGCTCCATCTCTAGACCTCAGAGAGTCAATGAGAGTTCAGATTTTTGCTGTAAATTGAGTGACAGAAAATGCCAAGGCAGTTTAAGGAAAAGAGGAACCTGATTTTCTCTACCAACTCCAGGCTGGGACAGAGCTGCCTGAGATCACAGACTGGCCTGATGTCATCATTCCACGATGAAAAGCTGCTTTGATTCCCTGGAATGAGGCTGAGGCTGTGAAATGCAGCCCCTAATAAACATCATGTGATTAGCAGATGGAGATAACTAACAAAGTCTGCACTGATAAACTGAGAAATCTTCATTTACCCAACAGATAGGGCTTCAAACTGCTGTCATGGGAAAAGGCACAGAGCCAGAGGGTCACATGCTTGTTGCAGTCACAAATAAAATATGCAATATGCTTTTGTAGTTTGATTTTCCTACCCTCTTGTAATTTCTGCTTCACAGCACGGCTGTTTGCAGAGCCTGAGAGGTTTCCATAACCTGTCCTGACACAGACAGGTTTTTACAGAGGCATTAGGTTTTCCTAAAGCTATGCTGGAAAGAAAGACCCTCATAAGAAAAACTAAATAGTAAAAGTTTGGGCATTTATACAGCTGAGCATAGTAAAAATTACATGATGGCCGCAATAAACTGTGTTCCCAAACTGATCTGAAACCTTTTTTTTTGAGCTTTTTTGGGAGCTTTTTTGTTGTCTGATCTGTTAGAAATAACGAGAAGCAGGGGGAAAAAGGATTGATTGAGAATTTTGCAGTCTAATTTTTCTGGATTAGTATTCTGTCCCTGGAAGTTTACAGATTCATTTAACTCCTCTTGTCTTTGCAAACATATCAGCAACGCCAGCAATTCTTCATTTGGGATGTGAATAGCAGGATAAACACTTTGGATTAAGTTATTGCCTCCAGTTCCCCGTAATTTCTAAGATAAAAACCCAAACTCGAGGTGCCAAGAGACTACAAGAGCTAATGGATGGTATTTCTTCCAGTGTGCAGGGAGATAAACTTCAGAAAAACTGGGAGTTGAAAGATTTAGAGTATCAAAGGTTCCTGCCAGGGTTGGACGAATTTAGCTGTGTTTCAACCACAAGAAAATAAAATCACCATCTTAGAGACTGAAATCTCAGCAATAAACCTGTGGATTTCCTGTTGTCAATACTTCCATGTGCTCAGGAGATGAAGAAATGAAATATTTTCAAGAAGAGTAAAAGAGCTGCTGTGGTTCAAAGTGACCAGAAAAAGCAAAGAAAGGAAGGTTATTCCCCCTCCACCCCCAATCTCATCATGGCTTAGATTTTGGCTCTGAACAAAACCAAAAATTAGCCCAAATAACGTGGACTTGGTGTTGTTCTCTAAAGGTCTGTAGAACACAGCAGTGAACTTGAAATCAGGGGTTGCAAAATTCATTTTTAAATCGTCTTCTTTACCTCTCAGCACGCTAATGCTTGGCATTACTCATTCCCTTCTAGGCCTGCAGCTTTCAGTAAGATTAAAGATTTGCAGTAATACATTTATTTTTTATTGTGCATCTATGACTGCTGCATTTCTTTCTCCTGATGCTACCTAGAGGGATGGAGTTAAACGAATCTGGAGTTTCCAAATCTCTTTAGATAACACTGGTACTTATTCCTGCCTTTCTCAGACAAATGATGTCCTTACTGATGCCTCAGAAATTATTTAGGTTTTTGTGTTTGCTGTCAGATTTGGTGTTTTGCTGTCCTAACTTCCGGATTTTTATAATGACCGGAGTGTGAAATATCCCAGTGTGGAATAATTCTGTTCTCTCCAGTAACAAGCAGCAGGACAAGAGGAAATTGCCTAAAGTTATGGATATGAGGAAAAATTTCTTCACCCAAAGGGTTGTCAAGCTCTGGCACAGGGTTTGGTGTGAAATCCCTGCAGGATTTAGGAGATGTGTGGATGTGGCACTTGGGGGAAGTGGTGGCCTTGGCAGTGCTGGGTTGTGGTTGGATTTGGTGAATTTAGAGGGTTTTTCCTGCCTGAATGATTCCATGATTCTGTGTTTCTGTGATAACAGGAATTCTGTGTAAAATAGCTGTTGTGAAAGCAGTTGCATCATGAAAATTCCCTCCTGATTTGTACTTTTTCTATTCCCCATTCTGTCTCACACCTGCGGAGCTCAGAGCACTTTACCCAAAGTTAATCTCAGTGCCATTCCTTCCTGTCCAGCAGTTGTTAAATCCACTGGCAGGTGAATGGGGAGGTCAGGATGGGAAAATCAAAGTTTGATTTTCTCCAGGCCATGCCATGACTCAGGACCAGCAGGAGAGAATGAATCCTGAGCATTAATCACATTTCTTCCCCTAGCCAGGGGATTTCATGCCAGGTTCTGATGCTATCAACAAACCCACTGGCACAGCAGTTGGGTGCCCTTTTGGCCGTGCAGTTCCACTGTGAAATTTCAATTTTTCGAGCAAATCACCAGCTCTGCTCCTCGCATGGCTGGGGGAGTTGCACGTCAGCCCTGATCCTGGCTGTGGCTCCTGTTCAGCTCCCCTGTGGCTTATTTGTCACCATCCCTGCTCCTGGGGACACGGGGGGACAGCAGAGCACATCAGTGACGTTCACAGCCCCATCCATCCCTCCTCTTGCATCTCTGACTGACTTAAACCATTCTTTTTGACACTGAAATATTAATTACAGTGGCAAGGCTTTTTGCATTTAGTGTAGAGAGGTTCTTGAAGAATGGCTGGCAAACGTGTACCATGCATTTTAATTTTTTTTTTTTTTTTATTGCCAGGGATTATATACAAATCTTTCCATTTTGTGTTTCTTTGTGAAGCAAACAGGAAGATACATGAGGGAAGAGATAACGAAGCACAGCATGCTGTTGGAAATCTTTGCTTTTGTATCACTAACAGCAATGGGGAGAAAGAGACTCCAACATTTTTTTGTTGTTATTTGGGTGTTTGCCTGTCATTCAAACAAGGCAGCGGCACAGGGAGTGCATGAAAAGAGAAAATCACTTGATTGTGCCACATTGATGTGTTTCCATTTTGGAGTCACACGAGGCTGTGGTATCTTATTACATCTGCAAAAGGCAGAATGATAGCAAAAATTCACATACTGGAAGTCTTGTTTAAGCTGAAGGAAAAAGCAAAAATGTCCTCTTTCAAAGGGCAGTTTGCAGCCAGCTGATGGCAAAGGCAGCCTTTGCTTTTATCTCTTCAGATGATCTTCTCAGCATTCCTGGGGGGTCAGAGAATGCTGGAATTATTGCTGTCATGGCCAAATGGCAGTTTGTTGGTTGGGATTCCCCAGCAGGGCTGCCAGTGAGGCTTGGCAAAGCACCAGGTGGGGAATGAGTGCTGCAGGGAGCTCAGGTGAGAATTGAAGCTCTTCCAGGAGGGGAAAAAGTTCCACAAGTGCTGCTGGAGTTTGAGCTCAGGGAGGTAGAGGATGTAAGATCAGTGGCACTGATCTTACAGGAATGATTTCTGTGCCTCTGAGTGGAGTGAGTGGGGAAATCTGCCTGTGAAAATGGATTGGGTGATGAGTGAGATCTGCAGCAGGCAATGAAATAAAACTGCAGCAGATTCTCACTTTGTCACATCGAATGGCAGAGGCAAATCCTGTCTGAGCAGCCCTTTATGACCATTTTTAGCAAGACCATGCAGGATCCAGGCTGTATCCAGTGTCCCCAGAGCTGCTATTTCAGAGAAAACTCCATAAAACCCCCTGATGGACAGGTAGGGATTGTGAATTGGCAGGATGGGAGAGGGGAGTCTGCTGTGAGAGGTGTGAATGTCTTATCAAAATAAGAAAGGTCAATGGAGTGAGCTATTTTCATTAATAGTATTTTAGGTAATTTCACTAGTGAAACAATTGTACTGTAATTGATGAGATTCTTGGGGGAAATTCTTTGACTGGCACAGGAACTGAATGGAAAGCTCTGAATGCCTGTGGGAGCAGTTTTCTCTTTTTTTGGTTCAGGTTTTCTTAGAGGGAGCAGAATGGCAGTCAGGACTGCACAGAGCTGCTCTGTTCGGGCTTTAAACCCTCATCTAATAAAATTAAAAGACTGAAAGCTTTAAGATAGAAACAAAAAGATGGTAAGACATAAAAAGCAGTTATTTCCAGAGTTCAATCATTCTATAGCCTCCATGTGAGGACAGGAAAACCTGATTTCTCACTCCTGTGCAACTGAGCTCCCAGCACTAACTCTGTGTTATTTCTAAATAGCCAGAGCTCAACATCAATAAGTGAGAGTCCATAATTTCAAATGGTGTTTGTGCCTTATGGATAGCTACAGTGCAGGGTGGATTTTGGTAACACTTCTTAGTAGTTTGTTTCGCGTGAGTTTGTCATAAATTGAAAGCACTGCTGCACGTCTGAGAGCAAACAGTATTAATGGCCCATTGCACCCCAGAAATGGCTTTTCCAATCCCAGTGTTTGAGTGCTGTAAACTACAAATTATTCTTAGACCCAGTAAAATGTTATTTACCATGTCTGCTGCAGCCACTTCTGACAACTCAAGTTGTTTTAAGTTGAATGATACAGGCTCAGTAATGAACCCTGTGACAGGGAGAATTTAAATGTTCCTGAACTGGGTTTGAATTTTGAAAGCAGTGGATTTCTGACCATGCAAACCTTGGCGAACCCCAAAGAACCTGCAGAGCTGCTGGTGTTGGGTAATTCTTGTCACCCATCCCTCTCACCCGTCCCTGTCACCGCTCTACAAGTGACTGAGGGAGAGCGAACTGATTTGTTCACTACAGCAAATCAAATCTGAACATTTCAAGCCCTCTAGTGTTTATTAAATTACCTTGTTATTCGTGTTCATTCAGCAATCTTTGAATTTTTTAATCGTAAACACATTTAACCAAAGTTCATCACATGCTGTGGCCCTTGCCCAGAATGTTCTGAATTAATTGCTGTGCCACAGACCCAATGGAAACTGCAGTTATCCTACATCAGATCTTCTTTTTCCAATAAAGCCCCACAGAATTATTTTTATGAGTTGTTGCTGTGTATCTGCAAGAGATTTTCAATGCTAAAAGCAAGAAACAGAGGGAAAAATGATAATATTTTGTAATCAGTGCTTTTACTGCTTTCACCTCTGCATGTGCTCATTCATGGAGCAGTTTGGAGTGTTCAGCCCTTTGATCTGCATGAAGGAATGATTCTGATTGTTTGTTACAGACATTCCTACAGACACAGACAGCTTACATCTCTTTCTTTTGGTATGTGGGCTGCGAAGAGTCAAAGACCCTCTGTATTTAGTGGAAGTTTTCTCAGGTAAGAAGTGACTATTTGAACATTCCTGTTTTGTCACTTGGTGTGTTCTCTCAGTGTTTCTAAGTGTGGCATGAGCTGGTTTAGTCATTGCAGAGAACGTCACCATCTATTTCCATTTGCAAAAAGAACTCCTCAGGTACCACTGATGTGCTCAGCACGTTATCCCATCCTGCTGGGAATAACAGCATTCCAGTCAAAGCAAGGGCTGATGGTTTGACTTGCTGAGAAAACTGTTTTGCTGTTCCATGCAATATTGATGGAATACAAAAGCAAAGATCACCTACTTCAAAATAACTTTTTTCCCTTGCTGTCCCATGGCTGTTAGGTTGATTTGCATGTGTGCTAATTACAGTGCCATTGAAGTTGCAAATAAATTTTGCCACCCATTGTTCTGGCTCAGTGTTCCAGCCAGGCTGAAGTTTCCTCATAAGGGAATATTTTGTCGAGTTCTGTTTGTGTCTGTAAAAGGTTTGAGTATTTCAAGCTGGAAATTCAGCCTGCACTGAATATATATATATATATATATATTAAAAAAAAAATTATATATAAATGTAAAAATATATATAATATATANATGTATATTATATATTTTTATATAACATATCTATATATTATTATATATGTAATATGTATTTTATAACCCTTTAAACCTCATGATGCTGAGTAAAAAATGTAGTTTGTAGCGAACTACATTGTTATATTCTGCTATTCAAAGAGCAGCAGATTTGTCCTGTGCATTAATTGAGTAATCATTGTAATGGTTGCAGTTACTTCCACACGTTCCTTTGCACAGGAAAATATTCAAGTAATTCTGGCTTAGTGGCCACAGTCACTGCATTATAGAGAGCATTGTTCTCTGGAGTGATTCAAAAGTAATATCTGAGCTTAGTTAAATAACCCTTGAGTCAGAAGAGACTGCATGAAGCAGTAAAGGCTAAATGCTAACTTTCAGATATGCTAATATTTGAGTTCTGAGGAGTGATGTGAGGGCTGAGCATGGAGTCTGGTGTGCATTCAGTCTTTTAAGTAGCAATACAATATTTGTCTAATTCTTCTTTAATCATGGAGCTATTTACATTGATTAAAAATTAATAATTTTGGTTAATAAATAGGTCATTCCTCTTGTGTTTCAGATTGGCACAGAAAGGATCCCAGCGTCCATCTGGGCATTATTGGACCTGCAGTGAGTTGCTGTTGTAATTTTTATTCCTAAATAATTCCATTTACCTGCGTCTGAGACAGCACAGCTCTATTCCAAAGCGAACCTCAGGCAATGAAATCAAATTGAGAAAATAAAACCGGAGGATTTCTGTTCGGGAGATAAGAAGGGACAAACTTAGAGTTGCAAAGTTCAGAGCTCTGCTGTGGGTAAAGAGCTCCTCACTCCTGCCCTGCAGAGGGAAAAGGCTCTGAGGGTTTGCTGAGAGGAGACACTGAGGCAGCCAGCTCCATCACTTACAGTTCAATTGGATTGCAGAGAGAAGTTCTGAAGATAAAAACCATCCAAATATTTGGATTCCACCATTGGCTACTGTTGTTACACCTGTGGGATTTTAGACAACCACAAACTGCTGAAAATGTGTGCTTTTGCAAATAAAATATTAGACACGCCAATTTCAATAGGAAAAGCTTATAAACGAGTCTATGAAATGTTTTGAAAGGCAGCAGTTACCATCTAGAAGAGTTTTTTTGTTTTGCTGCTGATGATTTTGGCTGCTCTGAAGGTGTTCAGATGCTCCTTATCCCTGTTCTTACATCTTTGCCCACCTGGAGGATTGGTTTTTGTTCCACTCCACCTGGGCTTTGATGGCACTGCTGGGAATCTCAATTCATCCCCAGTAACAGCTGTCAGCAGTGAAAATGCTGCTCAGGGTCTGTCTGACACCCAGCAGAAGGACAGAGCTGCAGCTGACAAATCCTGGGATAAACTGAGTTTTTTACATCCCCATCTCAGAAAAATCTTAAATTTGGTACCTCTGATTCTCCTCCTTCTCTGTGCTGCCTTCGTAACTTTATGTTGAAATTCCCAAACTAATTGCAGTTAAAACCAAACTGCTTTTGAGAAGGAAATCAGTGTTCTCCTTGTAGATGCAGAGCAGCAGAAGGCTGGGAAAGGCAGCCTGGAGCTTTGGTTTGCGCAGTGGAGAAGGTCTGAGGAGCTTTGGTTTGAGCAGTGGAGAAGGTCTGAGGAGCTTTGGTTTGAGCAGTGAAGAAGGTCTGAGGAGCTTTGGTTTCAGCAGTGGAGAAGGTCTGAGGAGCTTTGGTTTCAGCAGTGGAGGTCTGAGCAGGCAGCAGTGATGTGCAGCAAACTCTCCCTGATGCTCAAAGGGCACTAAAAGCTTTGCTGGTTCATCTATTTGATGTTTTCTCTCTGTCAGTCTCAGCTCTGATTCATCTCCACGTGAGCCTGAGAACTTGCAGGGAATTTGCTTCATAAAAAAACAAACAGACACTCAGTAGGCAAATAGGAACAGGTTTTCTATTTTCTCGTTTGGTTTTATTCTCTGCAAAATTTAGGATTTTATGTTAAAGCTGTTTTTATCTGGTTTTTTTTTTTCCATGCTAATACACAAGGTGATTTGGAAGTGAACTGGTGTGGAAGGCAAATCTAGAGCAGGTGAAATGAAGCTTTAGAACCAAAAGATGCACTTGCTGCCTCCAGTGAGGATTTTGAACATTTTAGTCGTCTTTTTAAATTTGCTTCACTTTTTTTCATAAGCTAATGTCTTTACAGACCAGAAATAACCCTCTGGCAGTGCACTGGCTGAACCTTCTTAAAACATTTTAAAGCATATTTCTCTCACAGAACTAAAATATTGCTGAAGGAAAAAAAATACATCTCAACTCTATTGCTATTTAGCTGTACTTTTCTTATTCATGTTTCTTCTCAAACCAACAAAAATCTTAAGAAAATCAGTGCCACCATTTCTGAAGCATGTAATTTTTATTGTGAATATTAAAAGCCCATTCAGTAAGATCATATTAATTAAGAATAGAAAGAACAAAGGCTCACACTCTATTTTCTGCTTTGCTTCCATAAGATGATATATTTGCTGCCATAAGATTATATATTATTCCCTGAATTTCCTATGCCTGGTTGTCTCAAATGGTGCAAT
This sequence comes from Grantiella picta, assembly GCA_013397955.1. Classification (NCBI taxonomy): domain Eukaryota; kingdom Metazoa; phylum Chordata; class Aves; order Passeriformes; family Meliphagidae; genus Grantiella; species Grantiella picta. Next base: position 151,280 of record VZRM01008759.1, on the reverse strand, counting down.
CGAGGTAATGTTGCAGGATTGAGGTCTGAGTTATGTAAAATTTTCAGCATTTTTCTCCATTTCCAGTTTCCCTTTTGTTCATTTCCATAGTGAAATTTGGAACAACAGCTAATTTTCAGCAGCTCCATATATTCCAAGAATAGGAGCTTATGAAACTTTTAAAAAAGTTAAGGCCACAAAAGTTTGGATTTCTGTTTGAAGTGCTCAGCTGGTAACTTTTCAGGGCTCATTTTGTGGTTTTTAACCATTTTGTAGACAGTATAGAACATTTCTCCATCAGATAAATATTGCAATGTGGGGTCACCTGGGGTGAAGGGGATTTCCTTTACAGTGGTGATGCCAAAACCTCAGAAACATGAGAAACTGAGCAATTTCTCCCTGTCCAAATTGAACATCTTTGCAGATTCCTCAAGCTCTTCACTCTCAGTACTCTGGGTGATATTCTGACAGAATTCTAGATCTGCTCAGACCTCTTTTCCCCTACAAAGTCTGAAGTCTCAGCACTATAAAGATGACATTCCTGGACCATTATTTCAGTCTGAATTAATATTTATGGGGCAGGATTTTAATATGAAGTGTTTATAGAAGATTTGCCAGGTTTTGATCATGGTAAGCTCTATGCTGAACAGATCTCTTCGTCTCTGTGCAGCGTTTATCTGTGATTCTGCACCGTCACACATCTCAGATGTTCTGTTCCTGTCAGCACAGTCAAACTTCCCTCGTGGCACACCTGGACCTGGTAGTAGCCACCCCCTTTTCCTCGAGTAATTTCCTCTTTTCTGATAGGACTGTTCATCCAGCTCTGATCTCTGCTAAACTGATATCCTTATCAATTATCAATTTATCACAGGCTGGGTGATGCTGCAACAGTGAGAGAAACCAATGAGCAAATCTGCCTGCTGAGCTGAGCACTAACAGCAGGAAACGTGGTGTCAAACTACCTGTGGAAGAATTGGATTGTGGAGATATTTTGGGTGGAAACAACGATGTTTTCAGTGGGTTTTTGGGTGCCTGTGCCCAGTTCCTCAGTATCATTGCCAGCTCCACGAGCAGCTTCTCCAGGTCTCATTCCAGGGCATTGCTCCCCTGCCAGCTCCTGAATCATCTCAGGGTGTCGCTGCTCTCAGCCATTGCTATGCCCACTCTGCAAGCAGTATTTAACTGAATTCTTGTGTTCAGCTCTGGATTCTTGGAATGTTTACCAGCAGAAGAATCCAGCTTGTTCTGTCTGTGAGGCAGATGGTGACTGCTTGGCTGCCACTGAAGGAGATGGGATAGAACATCTTAAAAATTTACAATTTTTTGGAATTAACATCTTACAAATGTCATGAGTCACAGGCTGTGGTTTTTCTGGTCCTTCCAGACCTTGTCCCACTGCTCATTAAATCACTTGCAAGAACTCCATCGATTTCAGAGAAAGCAGAGGGTTGTGCCTCATGAGGAACTCACCATCAAAACAGGACTTTGGGGAAAAAGCTGAAAATATATTTATGTAGAAATAGCAGTTGGGAAGTTCAGTATGAAATATCAAAAGTACTTTTTTAAGCAGTTAAGCAAGGCTTTTATTTTTTGTATTCAGTTGGAATTCATTCCTTAGTGCAAGAATGATTCGCTTGAATCTTTTCATTTCTGAAGCCCATTTTTCATGAAATAATTCATCTTGTGTTCAAAGCATACAATCATAAAATAAATTCTGATGTTTTCAAACTGAAGCTGTAGTTCTGAAGTGATGCCATGACCTGTGTGTTTGCTCCTTTCTAGGTTGATCCAGTGTTCACAAATGAAGTTAAGGAGAAAGTGAAAAGGTAAGAATTTGGTGCTACACATTCTGTCTGCTAAATGAAGCACTTGGCTGCCCCTTGTTAAATCAAATATATACACAGGAATGTCCATGCAGAGCTTTCTGTGTGACTGACAGATCTGTCAGCATTATTTGGTATGTAACACCTCAGACTAGGTGTTCGAAACATTTTCAGTTTTAGAATAACCAACTGTTACATGCCAAATAATCCTAACAGATTTGTCAGTCTCAGACTAGGTGTTGTAAACATTTTCAGTTTTGGAATAAGCAGCAGGTTCATGTTTTGTGTGAAATCACATCTGATTTACCCTGATTTACATTTATTACTCACAGAGCCGTAGAATGCTTTGTGTTGGCTGAAGGATCATCCAGTTCCAACCTCTTCCAGGGAGGAATTTTGTAATTTCTTCAATGGTTTCTGTCATTCTAAGGAGGTGTCCCCTCGGTGTGTTTTGTTCCCAGGGCCCCTGGGGTGCACTTGCTGCAGGAGCTGCCCCAGGCTGAGCTCCACGCTGCTCTCAGAAGGTGCTTTGCCGTGCTGAACAGCTCGATCTCCGAGGGCATGTCTGCTGCCATTCTGGAGGTAATCCCACCTTGTGGGGAGCTTCTTCAGTGAGTCTGAAATCGCCTTTCATCTCTGGAAATGTGTGTCAACGTTTTCTGTCCGTATTGCAAAGCTAGCAAAGACAAAACTAAAGTATTTCTTTTTGCAAGTGTTAGCGATTAAGTTTTTCTTCCCTCGAACTGACAGTTTTTTATGGTTTGTCTGTTTATTTTTAAAGGACAGAATGTAATTTTATCAATCCTGTTAAATTAACAATACAGACCTGAGATGTAGAAATCATTCTGATATACTGGGGTTGTCACTGTGCTTGATTCAACACCCACTTCCTAATGTTGCTAGAATGGACTTTCATTTATTTTTACATCCTTTCAAAAAGCAATCTAAGAGCTGCATTTGGTTATTTAATTCTGAAATGATTAATGAATGAGTGACACGCTCACATAATTCTTTTGCCATCAGTATTGAAAATTAATACCCAGTTTTATTTCATACCTGTCAAAGTAGGGCACTGCTTAGTACGGAATGCTTTCTCAGAAAAAAAATAAAAATCTTCTGGTCCTGGGCTGGAGGTAACAGCCTTGAGTTTGGAAATGCAGCTTTGTCTTCAAAGTTCAACATTTAACAAGGTCATAAATCTGTAAACAGTATTTTAGAATGAGATGAATATATAATAGATCAACGAGATAAATATATAATCACATCTATTTCAACCTGCCTTAAGGTGTGAAAGAGCTAGAAACCAGAACTAATTACTTTGTCCGCTGGTCCTGATATCTCAGAGATTTTGCCATAACGGATCTGTTCTCTGTTTGGCATTTGAAGAAGAGAAAACAAACATTCTAGCAAACATTAAAAATGCATCTCTTCCTCTGAGAGCTCAGGAGTTCTGCACGTTTTTGGGCACGTGGTGGTGGGAGAGGCAGTGTTGGGAAAGTTTATTTGTTCCCGAATTCCTGCTAAGAAAAAGAGTTTGACTCCAGTTGCATTGGAGCATTTTTGCAACAGTTGGAATATTCTTGAGAGCACAGAAAAAAGTCATTAGATTGTTATGCTTTTCCCAAAAATAGGCCAATTAAAAAAAAAAAACAAACCCAAAATATTGTAGCAAAGAAAGTTGAACAGACTTTATTGAGCTGTAAGGCAAAATCCAGTCTTGGACAACATGTGAAGCACAGGCCTGGTCGTTTGGAATAAAAGCCACAGCAAATTATAAAAATAAAAACCAAAAGACGAAGGGATGCTGTAAAGCAGTAAAACTGAAGAGCCAAGGAGGAGATGCAAAGGCTAGAAGGAACAAAGCGAGGGACAATGCAGAAGACAAAGCAGTAAATAAACTCTGTATTTTCTCTCTAAGCCTGGTAGATCTGGGTAGAGAGGCTGATTGGGTAAGATGCTCCCACAGCTTCAATTTCCACCTGCAAGAGCAGGAAAACACATTTGCAGTCAAAATAATGGAAGAAAACAGATGGCCAATGGACTGAAATGTTGTTCTATGCTATTATTCCTGGAACCCGGGTCGGTAAATTATACATATTTTCAACAATGCAAATGATTCTTTTTACTGCTTAAAAGTAGACTAAGAATCAAGATTCAATTGGAAGGCACTTTGTGCAGTAATTATTTACAGCCCAGTCCATTTGGTTGAGGCCAGTGGTGTAAAGGCAGCTCTGCAGCTCAAGTATTTGGCCATCTGCTCTGTCTTTCAGAGCTGTAATTCAGTGCTACCTGTGAGTTTTGGGACCTGAGGAATTTCTGCTGTAGCAGTAACTGCCCTCCAAGGCTGTGGGACACAACAAATGTCTCTCCCTTTACGGTTTGGAAATGACAGAAAATTAAATATAAACTCAGTGCTCGACTTCATCATCAGCTCTGTGGCTTTCAGAAGCTGAAGGGAATGAGTAGATGTTGAAGCACAGAAAAAACCATTAGATTGTTAAGCTTTTCCCAAATACAGACCAATTAGAAAAAAAAAAAAGCAAAAAAATCCCCAAAATATTGTAGCAAAGAAAGTTGAACAGACTTTATTGAGCTGTAAGGCAAAATCCAGTCTTGGACAACATGTGAAGCACAGGCCTGGTAGTTTGGAATAAAAACCATAGTTTAGAAATAAATAAAAGCCACAGTTTAGAACAGTGCCATGGCCACTGGCCAGGGGTTCCTTCTTGGAGGAAGCAGCTGTCCATTGATTTTCTGCATTGGGCTTCTGATAATGTATTCAAAGTTACCAGAATAACAAAAACACAAAGAAATATTGCAAAGAAATCCCATATAGGAGATCACGCTAGATATGGATTTTTTCAGTTAAAAAACTGGAGAGGTCAGAAAGGAGTTTGGTTTGTTGTTTCTACTTTTCATATTAAAATTGTCGTTAGCACCTCAAAATCCATAAATCCTTATAAACTGTTTCTTTTCTTTTTTTTTTTCTTTTTTTTTTTTTTTTTTAATATCCCTCTAGGCAATGGATTTAGATATTCCAGTGCTGGCAAGGAACATTCCTGGCAATGCAGCAATAATAAAGCACAAGGAAACAGGACTGCTATTTTCAAATCCCCAGGTAAGAACACCACAGATCCTCAGCCTCTGCCCTTCCAGAGGTTTTAGGTTCATTTTCTGTGACAGCCTTGAGTCTGGAGGAACACTTGGCTTTTCCTCTCGGCAGTTTTGCTCACATTCTCCTGTTTTGTTTGCAGTTCAGGGAGCTCAGACTAGATGTCAGCCTTGCAGAATGTTTGTCTCTGATGCTCTCAGCCACTTGTTGCACTGAGGGGTGAAAGTTCCACAGCTAAACCCTGCAGAAATGCTCTGGGTTTGTCACATTTCCCTCCAAATAATAACTGAAATAGGAACTTGAATTAGACAAGCTGTAGCTCACCAGAAAAAAATGAGCCTCAAGTTTCAGATGACACATTTTCTGTAATTTCTAGCAGTCAGTGTTAATGGGAAGTATTTTTAGATGTAAGATATTGCTCAGTCAGAGAAATTAATGATTAAAATTAAGTCAAGTGTGTTAGGATGAAGTCTCAGTGTAGTTAAATAAGAATAGGGAGAGAGGGAACACTACTCATCTTTAAATGCTGGAAATTTTCATTTCAGCATATTTTCCTGCATTAGGGCTTTGCTGTTACATATTCATGCATGCTGGGGAAGATGACTCTCAGAAAAAGATTCCCTCAGTGTTTTATCCAACTCAAGATTAAAAAAAACATACCAGAATAGTCCAATTAATAATTTCACAAAGTAGAAAATGTATCTTATTTATTTACTTTATGGTGTGTGGGATTAATGCATCCTATTAAGTTGTGTTTCTGGAAGGTGAATCCTCTTGGTTGGTTTTGGAGGGTTTTTTGATAGAAAAACTCATGCAATTGATGTATGGTTCTGTTTGTTTGTTTGTGGAATATTCAATTTTTCCAGTGGTTTCTACAAAAAAAAATTTTTTTTTGATTACTTCTCTACATGTATTCCCTGAGAAAAGCCCATTGACTTCCATCTGCCCCTTCAACACTTGCAGGACATTCAATCCTGCTAAACCCAAGGGCTGAGAGCTCTCTGCCATGAATGCTGCAACATTCTGTTGTTTCCCTCAGCATTCTGCCTGCATTTGGCTTGGAATTCAAATCCATTATTCATACCAGACCCAATTAGCTTCATCCCCCATCCTTGTAAGGAGCCTTTTCTGTGATCTGCAAGCATCCTGCATTCCACGGGTGTATTTGGGATTGGAGATCAGTTTAAAATGTGCTACTCATTTTTACCTGGGGAAGGGAAGTTTGAATCACAGCAGTGACTCAGTGCCATCAGTGACTCAGTGAAAATATTCAAATGTACAAATGTTCAAATGCAAAATGTACAAATGGCTGAGGACTGCAGGACTGCTTTAGTATCAGAACTGCAGTCACAGGCTGTAAATATGTCTAAACCACTGTAGTTTTAGTGTCTATAAACTTCTGCCCGTGCTGTGCCAAAGAGCAGAACCCACATTCTGTCAGCTCCCTTTTTGCTGTAATTCTGTCTCATGTTGCTGTTATTCTTGCATTACCACGAGAACTTGCAGGTGATCTCTGCTGGAGTCAGCAGTGCTTGTGCAGCAGCCCTGAGCAGGACAGCAACATCTCCCCTTCCTCTGCAAAACTGCAATTGTAGCTCCCTTACTGACAGCCCTTTTGTCATTTCATTGCTGCCACGAGATTTAGAAACCGTCAAAGTGTGCCGATGGGTCAGGAAAACCCTTTTTCCCAGGATCATGTCCTAATCCCACCGCAGAGGTGTTGAGAAACTTCCTTCTTGCAGGGATGAGCTCACAATGCCAAACACCAGCACTCCTGGCTTGAAAGATAAACTAACCATTTCCCTTGGTCCTTATCTCCCCAAACCGTATCAAATACAGTTTTTAAGCCTCTGTCAGAGGTTGAGAGCTACATTAGATCAAAGAAATGCAATTAAATTAGGACACTTCCAGTTTTAATTGTTGGGAGGATTGTTTAGTTGTTGACCCTGCCCATGGCACTTTGAATACTGCCTTGCAAGATTCAGTCTGACTGAATGGGGATTGGAAAACATGTTCTGGTAAGAATTTTTGGTGGTGTTTAAAATTTTGATTACTTTGACATCTTAAATTTCTTTTCAGATGCATTTAGTTAGTGAGGAAAATGCCTTTGATCATGCAGAAAGATCAGCACTGGATGCAGGTGTTTGGCAAAGGCTGGCTGTGGCTCCAGAAGTCTGAACCACCAAAGATTAGAAAAGGAGTTTCCCTTGCAGAGTTTGGTTGGGAAGCTGCAGGATGGATCATAGCTCAGGAGCAGAAGGCATTGTTTGTATTCAGTTATTTCTGTTTCTGTTCAGTTATTTCTGGTCTGAGGAGGAAAAGCTTTGCAGTACAAATAGATTAGATATGAGCAGCTATGCCTGCTAGCCTTTGAAAGCAAAATTAGAGGGATATTAACTGACCATTGTGCAACGAGAGTTGTTTCAAATTGTGAGTGCTGCTGGCTTTCTTCTCCCATTCTTGCTGGAAAGAGAGCTTTTGTGTCTCACAGGAAAGTAGGAAATGTTGTGTCTAATTGTAGTCATCCTTAACTATTTATATTTGGCTGGAAATAGCAAAAGCCCTGCCAGTCAGTGGAGCCAAATTCAGATGGAAATAGTTAATCTGCAAGTGAACGTTTTGTTCTTGACCCTCCATCATTTGTGCACATTACTGTGCACATTGCTTTTAAATCATGGTTTGATCCTGCTGCTGCTTGAATTTGCAAGTTTATGGAATATTTGACACTGAGTTAATGGGACCTGAAATAAAAAAAAATTTAAAAAAGGTAAGAGGTAAGAATAAGGCAATAAATAATACGAAACTGTGCTAAAAGGAAAGGCACAAAGAGTTATTCAGCATGCTAAGTTATGTGTTTAATGGCTGTAAAAGCTCATGGAAGGACTTACATAAAGAGAAGGAGGTAAATAATGCCTTGGGGAACACAGAGGGATCCTGCTGGGCTCCACCTGCCCCAGGAGCTCTGCCACTGCTCTGGCTTTACACCTGGGGTTGTTCTCTGCTATTTAACAATCACCTTCTGCCTGCTGAAACTATGAAATGGTTTAATTGCAGCCTTACTTTCATTATATAAATAATATATTAACCATGCATCTTATTTTCATTATGTGTGATCTGCGGCACCAGTGCTGCTCTCCTGGTAATTGAAGAATTATTCATTCTTTTTACTCAGTGCACTCATTTTCCAGCTTTATCTCCTGGATACCTGTGTTTCTGCAAAATATTATACAGGATTTATCTGAGGTACTATCTAGAGCAGTTGACATTTTCTTTGAGGCTGATTGGTCAATTTAGCAGGAGAAAACCGTATTATGGATGTTGTTGTTGGGAAATGCCTGTGTTTGTGGCAGAGTGCTTCCCATGAAAAGGGCAGATGGAAAAGTGGATGTACAGGAGATTATTTTCTCCCATTTTTCTGGGTTGTGACTAACTGCTGAGGCTCAAGTTTTACACTGTGTTTTGCTGCCACCTGTATTTTAATTATCCCCATTTCTGTGTGGGAATAAATGTTTATTAGAAATGTGGATGTCCCCAAGCAGTTAGCTAGCATGCATATCACCTGCAGAAGTTCAAACCCTTAGGTTTGACAATTGAGAAGCAATTTGTGAATTTTATACCTTTTTCACCAAAACCGAAGCTTAATTCCCATCTAGAACGAAAATATAAATAAATATAAATATTTGTGCACGTATCACTTGCACAAATACAGCATAACAGCTACTGGAGATCTGTTATACCTCCCTGAAACTAGTTTCTGTATCACAGAAAAAGCAAAATGAAATGCTGGATTTTCTGAAAGAGATCAGAGTGTCTGCATGCTGGGAGTTCAGGCAAAACCACAACTGAAGTGCAAGTCACTTGTAGTTAGGGGAGACACCTGAAAAATGAAGTTATTGCTATCTAAAGCTGAGCATCCAGACCTGAAAGCAAGCTAAGCCAGCTGCTCCAAGGGTCCAGGGCAAAACCCAGATAAGTCACAGTGAATCTTCCCATTGCCTCCTAGTTGGATTGCAAGTGACTTCTTGGTGATCACATTTGATTAGCAGAACAAGTAGGGATAAAGCTGAGAAGTCCTCATTTCCATCTCCTAGTATTTTTCCATTTGCCTTTTCTCTCTCTCTTCCTACATTTTCTCAAATTTTATGCTTTGGACTCAGTTTGGTGTTTTTTCCTGAAATTACCCTCAGCCTTAAGTATTGTAACTGTGAATAAGGATCTCATTTCTTCTATCATTTCCATGTTTCCAACTTTTTGTCCTCTATATCCACATTTTAAAAGAATGCTAATAGGACTACCTGTCGGGAAATGTTACATTGCTGCTTCTGCTCTTAGGTAATTTACATAAATTATTTTTAAACATTAAATAAAATCCTCCACAGGAGCATAAATTACAGTTGGAATGTAGTTCGGTGTGAACAGTATTTATTACTGTGATTATCCAGGCAATTGGATGGAGCCAGAATGGGTCATGTAAGACTTTCCCACCTTGCCTGTTGTGTGTTCTGTGAGCCACAGGGGACAGAGAGGAGTTGGAGCTAAGGCTGGCAGACACAGCCTGGGGCTGTGATGTCCCTGAGCTGCTTGGGGACATCCCAGAGGTGTCACCAAAGCCCTCCTGGCAGCACTGAGCTCTCCCAGAAGGGATGCAAACTCGGTGACACCAGCAGCCATGGGTGGTGGCAGGCTGGACTCACAGCCTGTGGCTCTCTGGCTCTCCTAAAGCCACAGCAAAAATGACAATTTAGTGACTGAATTTAGGGTGAGAGGTTATTGTTCACATACAGGTATGAAAATCTTACTCCAACAGCTGGTGCCAAACCTTAGAGCAGCACTGATCTGTGTCTCTGGCTGTTTAACTTTCCTGCTGGTTTTCTTGTCAGGCAGAGTCAGAGCAGTGATTATCCCATGTTCAACGTGCTTTCCCCTATCAGAGCTTCCCAGGGGTCACATTCCATGATGTATTATGCATGGCCACCTCTGCCACTGCAACAGCAAAATCCATTCTGTGCTAACCAGAGATTTCATATCTCTGAAGATATTTACACACCCTGTGTACTTAGATTTTCAGGTGTCGTTTTCTACTTAACCTAATGTTGATCTGAACTCTGGTTTCATCTGTGGTATTTCCTTCCACAGCTGCCAGGCTGTGTCAGTAATGGGTCTCCTTCTCCCACCCTTTTTGTCCCCCATGTCCCCCTGTTCTGATCCTCACCAACTGTGCAGTAATACATCCTCTTAATTTTCCACTGACACAAGAGCTGCCTGCTTCTCTGAGCTGTACCAAGGCACTGTTCTGCACAGAGCTGAGCAGGTTTGTAATCAAGCTGAGGCATTGGAAGTTGTCTCTTGATAGAGAATTAGAGCAGCTGCTCAGAATAGATTAGTTCAGACATCAAATCTCCTTTCTCGTGTTTGAAGTTTGCAATTTCTCTTGCCTAGAAGTAAATGAGAGTGGCAGAGAAGAGTTGTAGTCTTTGAGGTTCTGCTATTTTTCCCAGTAAAGTTAAAGGAAATAAATGTTTTTTATGTGTCTGGCCAGGTGAAGCCTCTCCACAAGAGCTTCATGCCTGCTCTTATCTTTACACTGGGACTGTGTTTATGTTGCTAAATTTTTTTAGTTTTATCATAAAATTAGCTGAAGATGTCGCAGTAGCAATGAGATAAAAGTTGAGCTGAGATCAAACATCTGATGCCAGTTGTCCTCCATGCAGCTCAGGAAGTTCATTTATGACCAGCCTGGGTTTCCAGCCATTGGTTAGGCTGACAGGTTTTGTGTCATTAGATTTGTTGCTCATTTGTCTTAACACTCTTGGAAATTTATTTGATTTTTAATGTCTTAGTTGGTGGGCTGTGTAAAATAATAAAATTATTATTCATTGGTCATTGTTTATAAATAAACTGTGGTACTTCATCTTGAAAAATGACTTAGGACAGCTTCATATATTGGCTCATTGAACAGGTATCAACTATTTCAGAATCATTAGGACTTTTTCAAGGAACTTTTAATTGATTATTTTCTTTATCTCTTTTAGGAGTTTGTTGCTCTCTCCAAGACTTTAATGAATGATCCCAATATGGAAAAAGAAATTATAACAAAGGCCAAAGAATATGTGAAGAAACATCATTCGTGGGAATGTGAAAGGAAAACTTACCAGAACCTTGTGCTGAGACTGCAGTGAGCTGCAAGACTCCAGCAGTCGGTGTGGAGAACTTGAATGATGGAAATGTTGTTAGGTTTGGGTTTCTCTTGGGTTCTTTTTACAGAAACACTCAGCTGTGTATTGTTAGTCTGTCCAAACATTCCAAGATCACAGCTCCTGCTGCTTCCCACCTTCCCAGGATGTAACTCAGTTCAGCAGTTTGTGGGATCAGCAGGAGAAAGGAACTCCTGGAGCATTTCAGAGGTTACTGCTGTAGAACCTCTGAGGATTCCTCTCTCCCAGAGCTGACTTTCCATATTCTGGGTGTGGTGCAGCTCAGCCCAGCTGCAGCAGAGCTTTCCTGCAACTCACACCCACCTGAGCATATTTAAACACATCCCACTTGTGCTCAGAGAGCCCAGGTGACACAAACAGAGCATTGAATTATGGACATGACAGCTTTTTCAGGCCAGCACCACAGCTGACAGCACAGAGGAGTGCTGATGGTTGGGACAGGAGGAGCACAGGGCGGGTTTTGGTTCTGCCCTTCAGAGCTGCTGTGCTACACAAACTACCTCTCGGTTTGCCAGTTCCTTTGGGACCTCTGTGATTTACTTATTTATTCAAGATTTCTGAGACCTATAAAAAGGGATGGGGGAGGGGGAAGTGTTTTCAATTTACTGTGTGTTTCGGTACTGGTTTTGTTCTTAGTTGTGGCTTTTCAGGATGCTTTGCAATATCATGCAGATAGTCCTAAAGTCAGACTGAGCTCTGCTTACAGTCCTTACTAATCATCCCTGTCAGCCCTGTGATTGTGGACATAGCTTTGAGTCTAATTGGTCAGCAAAGGACTTGGAAATAGAGGGAAAAAATAAGGATCATATTTCTATTTGCTATTAGGAAATTGTTTGCTTTGTGTAGTTTTGCTTCTGCCCCAAGGAGAGGCAGGGAAATGTTGTCTGTTGACTTCAGTGGCTGCTGTGTCAGAATTTCCTTTGTAATCATGAACTTCACTGTGTATTTTAAGCTTTCCTCTTCGTTTTTGATGTTTTGCAAGAGTCTGGAACAGTAAACAAGAAAGCAGTTTGAATGTTGGATGTTGGAAATTGATTTCTCCCAAATTTCCCTGCCTGGTTTGTGTTGAGGTTGATCAGCTCTCCCTTCAATAACAAAATCCCCAGGGGCAAAACCAGCTTGATTCAAAATCCAAGAATTTGTAGTGGGGTTTTTTTGGTTTATTTTTGGTTTGTTTGTTTTTTTAGATTTGTGAGGTGAAAATATTTATTCTAAAATACGTGATGAATGGGTTAGGGGATTAAATGATTAGATTATTGTGCAAATGACACCCTGAAGGAGGAACTGCTGGGTTTTCAGCATAAGATGTGTGGCTGGGGACCTTTAGAAGCAAGAAATAATTTTTAAAAATAACCTTTTTTAACTAACTGAGCCAACTCCAGGCAGTCCTGTTCCTCTGCCACCTTATTTCTGAGATCCTGCTTGTCTGGCTTTGATCCTTAGTCATCCTCCCCTTCTCTAATATTGGTTACCTTCTGAGAAAATCAGCTTTTTAGAAGCAAATAAACAAATACATAATGTTGGATAGAAGCTTAAGCACTGAGCTAATGGTAAGTGATTAGGAATTATAATGATTCGAAAGCTTTTTCTGCAGCCTGATATATTTATTAATACCAAACTTCAAGCAACTAGAAATACATTGATCTGGAATTTGTGCTATTTCCCAGCAAAACAAAATATGTTCAAGTGAGAAATTCTGCTACACCCTCGGAATGGAATTAACATACGATTTTTCAGGCTGTATTTAATCTAGAAATACAAAACCTGCATCTGGCAAACAGCATGTTCATTTGCATGTGCTAACCATAGCAGGAGCACAAACAGCCCTTCTGCAAGAGATGCAGGAAGGGAAAATGAATGAAAAAAAGGGGAAATGGAAAAAAGGGGAAATGGAAAAAAGGGGAAATAATGGAAAAAAGGGGAAAAATGAAAAAAGGGAAAAAAATGAAAAAAAAGGGGAAATAAAAAAAAAGGGAAAATGAAAAAAGGGAAAAAATGAAAAAAAAGGGAAAATGGAAAAAAAGGGAAAATGGGGAAAAAAAGGGGAAATGATATGAAAAAAGGGGAAATGATATGAAAAAAGGGGAAATGAAAAGAAAAAAGGGGAAATGAAAAGAAAAAAAAGGGGAAATGAAAAGAAAAAAAAGGGGAAAGAAAAGGAAATAAAAAAACAGGGAAATGAAAAAAAAGGGGAAATGAAAAAAGGGGAAATGAAAAAGGGGAAATTAAAAAAAAGGGGAAATAAAAAAGGGGAAATGAAAAAAAAGGGGAGAGAAAAAGGAAAAATAACCAAGGTGGGGGTGAGCTCAGCCTCAGGACTATGAGGTATCAGAGGAGGCAGAACTCATCAATCAAGAATTTGGGATAATTTATCACAGGAACTCTTCTCTGCCACAGGAAACCTGGCTGTGAAGGCTGAAAGGCTGGGGCAACTGCAGGGAATTTCATCATCATAAATTTCCGCTGGATTTATGTTTTAAATTTCATCCAGTCTTATGTTTCAGACCTATAAATATTCAATGAGTCTTGTAAGTCCTTGTAAGGAAAATATGAGAGCCATGCAAGCGGCTTGGGGTGTAATTATCTTTGCAGCAACTTCACTCAAGTGATTTTATAGGTAAGAATAATCCTTTTGTTGTCCTGCAGCCCTAATTATAGTATTTATCCTCCCCTTCAAAGCCCTCTTCCTAGCCAAGCAGCTTTTGAACGAGGCACACCTCGATGAGATGCAGCTAGAGCTCCGAAAATAGCGCAGAAATAGTTCTGTCTGCAGGAGAAACCCTCCATTGTGCATCTACCCCACGGCTACTTCTGGATTGCAGGACCTTGAAATGTACTGGTAATTAATCCAATTACTTGCGTTTTAGTTTGCAATTAGCTGTGCCGTTGAGTCCATGGGAGCTGAGTGAGAGCAGAGGACATTTCCAATGGGTACCACAGTCCCTTTTTTGGCATAAATCCCCCAAATTCCCCAGAACTGGAGATGGTTTGGTGACAAAACCCAGCTGTGGGCAATGGCAGCTTTCTGAATTGGCATTTAATTAAAAATCCCGATTTTCAGAGTTAGTTTCTCCTTCCAGATCTAACTCCAGTCTGTCCTAAAAACACTGATATTGGGGTAAATTGTGCCTTTTTTTGGGATCCTCACCATTGGGGTTTCCATTCTGCAGAACCCCAGAGCTCCAGATTGGCAAGAGGCAGTTGTTTTAGGTTTGATGGTTTGCTATAAGCATATAATAGCTTAAAAGACAATTGTAAAAGAAAAAGGTTAAAATATATATTGGAAGATTTAAAAGTATTTGTGCCTCTTCTGCAAATCATTTCCCATCAATGAAAATGAGTATTAAGCAACCCAAACACCTGCAAATGCCACTTTTAGGTTTAATGAATTCACAAACACTTCAGTCTTTTTTCCAACATATTTTCTCCTGTCTCTTGGGCTCAGAACTCCTTCTGTCCCTCTCTCCCCTCAGTCTTTTTAATCTTTAGGTCAGGAATCGTTGCCCATGAAAATAAAGCAACAGTTTTGTCACAGGCTCGGCAGAGGAGATGGGTGCTTCCATGTGGAATTCACCATTTAATGGCTCACTGGCATCTCAGCATTCTTTTTCATTAAGTTGTCCAAAGTAATTTCATCACTCCAGAATTTATTTCACTTCCACCCTCTGTCTGGTTGGTCCCAGCCCAGTTCTTTTCATGTTTGAAACTTAAACCTCGTGGAAGATCAGATCCCTGCAGCCTTACATACCCCAGTGCTCCTCAATGCTTTAATTCTGACACTGACAGAGCAAATCCTTCCCTTCCAGGGCCTTAACTGCATTTTGAATTTTAGAAGAAAGGAGCTACTTATTAAAATAAAGTGTCTTACAGTCACCAATAGAAGAGCAAAGTATAGCATAAAACTAGATTCCCAATTTTCTAAGAAACAATCTCCATTTTCTAAAGTGGTGGATAATCATCTGCAATTTAATTCTCTCTAAATGAAGCATATTTGCACCAAGTAACTATTCCGTGTCATTCCTATGACATCTATTTTAGGTATCAAATATTGAGGGCACTTGAAATCTCACATCCTTTCCAAAAAATGTAGGCCAGCATTTGTTTTGTCCAGTGCCTGAAAAAAATAACTCTAGAAGTTCATTTCCCCTCCAGCATCGCCATGAAGCTCATGTAAAACATTTGTTTGAAATTAAACAATACACTTTAATTAGATCAGCAGAGAACATCTAGCTACTGAGAAATCATCTTTGTGGCCACCTGACCAGAACCTTCAACCCTTCTACCCCTTTTTGGATATTGTAATGTTGGATATTTTAATGTTTGGATATTTTAATGCAGTTCCTATCCTTGAGCACTTCAAATCTGCTGAAGATAGAAGTCCAGCCACAAGTATAACCTTGCCAGATCGAGGTCACTCACTGCATTTGTCTGACTCAGTCAAGTTGCATCATTCATTGAAATTAAATGCCCCTCTGCTGCTTCAAAGATGAATCCCCTCCACACTGATATTTTAGTGGTCTTAGCGAAGTGAACTGAGTTCCCAAAGTTTTAATTTAACTTGAGCAAAACATCAAAGACACATCCCTGAGTGTGGCCTTTGCCACCCTTTACAGCTCCTAGCTTCCCCATTTTTTTTTGCTGTAAAATATAGATTTAAGTAAGAAGACACCTGAAATCACACTAAAAATGACATAAATTCCTGCTTGTCCAAGCATTCCCACCTTGCACTGCTGTGCTCCCAAAGCAGGGCTGCCCCAAATCCCCAAATTCCTGAATTCCCAGCACCAGGAATTTCCAGGCTCTCACTCTGTAATATGGTTTGAGTTTTGGCTGTCCTGGCATGGGTTATTTCACAACTGCACCACAAGTCAGGCAAAAAAAGCTGCACCTTTTTGTGTATCACAGCATAGCAAAGTAAGAGGCGATGGACAAATTTAACAACCATTTTCTGGAATAGGAGAACATTAGTATTCCATGTTCTGAATATTCATCATCTTTTACCACCACCTTCTCTCTTTCTCATCTCAGTAATGATTCTGCACTGCTCAGGTGGAAAGCCTTTCCCAGAGCCTGCAGCTCAGTCTGCTCTGTGGTTCCTGTCTCTGATTTCATCTCTCATCCTGTAGCCTTGGGAAACTCCCCCAGGTGTCCCTGGAGCAAAATGTTCTGCTTACCTGCTGCATCCTCAGTCCTTTCTAGTTCCTGTGCTGGAGCTAATGAGACAATTTGCTGTCCTTTCCCACTTTAAACCATTTCTCCTGCATGGCATTAGTGTGGATAAACCATCTATTTGGGGTCACCTGGGAGGCTCAGCTCACTGTCCCCACTACAGCTGCTCCTGCCTTTCCCCTCCTGCTCTCCAGGCTCACATTTCCCCAGCAGGATGGATCCTCCTGGCTCTGGGGTACTCAGAACACATTTCTGGGCACTGTCCTCCAGTGTCACCGCAATCACCTACGGCAAACCCATCCCTGCTCCTCTGCACTTGTCACACAAACAAATCCCCTGCATGACAGGATCTCCCCTAATGGGTCTGGATATTGGAAGATTTCTGGGAAGACAGAAATTTAATCATGGGAAGTGGGGAAAAAAAAGAAATGAAAGGCTGGAGATGAAGGCAGCCCCTCTGTGATGCTCCTTCAGAAGCTGTCACATAATATAGATGCTGCTCTCCCTTCCTGGTGCCTGGAAACGCAGGTCTGCCTCCTCCCATCTATTCTTGGCAAGGCCAAAAGTGCCCCAGAGCACCGCAATTATCTCAGTCAGAAGTGTCAGCAGAGCTTAGAGCTGCGGTGGGTGTGTGCCCAGAGCAGAGCCAGGTACTCCTCCTGAGTGCTGGGAGCTTTAAAACAACTTGTGCACACCATTGTCAGGGGGAGCTTGGGGAATCTGAAGTACCACTGGGGGAGATTGGTGCAGCAGCTCGGCTTTGGAAAATAAAATAAATCAGATTATTCCTCGGGGCATTAACTTTGAGCCATTAAACTTATTTTAAATAAAACCTTGCAAGAAAAACTTATTTTAAATAAAACCTGCTTCATCTGTTGGCTGGGAGGACAATAGAGAGCCCTTTAATAGAAATGCAATCAGGATGTGCTGGTGATGCTTTCCCTGCTTTTCCCTTCCCTTTGTTTATTTTCAGTTTTCCCTGCAACACATGCCAGGCTTAGAACTGCTCTGCCCACTAGTCAGAAATAAGTGAGGTTTTACTTCAAATGAGAAAAGTCAAATGTTGCTATGGCAGTGTTAAAATTAAATTACAGTGAGGTTGTTGTGTGACTGAGTATCCATACACACAGAAAGTGAAAACTACATTTTCAACAACATATGTCAACTACCAGTATCTTGTCAAGAAATGCAAGAAAAAGCAAACATTAAAATTAAAAAGCCCTGCAAAGACATTCTGGAAGGACTCTAATGGTTTCCACCTTGAGCTCAGATTTGGGAAGTGCAGAAAACCAAAGAGATGCCAAACCACAAACAGCCTTTGATTGTGTCTTTGTTCTGAAGCACCAGAGCCTGATTCTCACTGGAATTCCCCTCTCCCACTAGAAGAACCATTAAGTATAATTATTATTAATTAAGAATGATTATTAAAATTATTCCCATTGTTAAGGACATTGGCTGTGTGTTGCACCTTTGTGGTGTAAGACTGGCATTCAACCCTAAACACTGCTTAAAGGCTGAGGGTTGAACTGCTCCAGCTCTTGAGTTCCAAAGCATTTTCCA
This sequence comes from Grantiella picta, assembly GCA_013397955.1. Lineage (NCBI taxonomy): Eukaryota > Metazoa > Chordata > Aves > Passeriformes > Meliphagidae > Grantiella > Grantiella picta. The sequence continues at coordinate 133,422 of VZRM01008759.1, read as the reverse complement.
GGCCAACAGAAAACGCAGAGAAATCCAGCTTTTTCAGAAAAAAGGGACAAATGCACTGTCATTTGTTTGTGACAACAATCAACATGTAACCCCAGAGCAAAAAGCTCCACTCTGGCTTTGCACACACCAACCTCCTGCATGGATTGGGATAACTCTGGGTTGATACAAAACCTGCAAGTCCCATTCTCAGAGAACAGAGGTTAACACCCTAAGCCACCAAATAATTCCCATTGTGTTTACATGCAACTGCACGAGCAGAATAGCCATGTTTTGCTGCATGTTATGCTGCATTATTTTGGAATACAATAGTTCCCTTGGCATTAGTGCCAAATGAATGGTGAGTTCATTTAATCTGAAAGACTAAACAAACACACAATGACAATGAGGATAAATCAGATTGCTGCAGCACTTTCAAGTAGCTGGTGGAAATAATATTTTAATCAAATAACTCAGCTGCAGCTGCCATGAACTACTGGGAGGGTTAAGGCTGTGGCTCAGTGTTCTGCTCAGAAAATACACAGAATTATTCCAAACATGCTGTTCCTTCACCAGTTCTCGACTTGGATTAAAAGCAGAGGATGCAAAGCAGAGTTTCCAGCCCTAACACCACATTAAAGCCACTAAAACCCCCAAGGTTAAAGGAACAGTCTGAAAGATCACTCATCCAGCAAGATCATGCAATGCTAGAGAAAAGTACCTACAGCCAGCCGGAGAGGTTTAGTCCAAAATAAATGTTTGTGGGAGGGGGTGATTTGGTTTACTCCAAAATGAGTAATAAAGCCACATTTCAGGCTCTGGACTATGTTGGTGAGCTCTGAGCCCAGCTCAGCTGAAGCACACTGCCTGCTGTGGGCAGACTGACTGTGAGACCAAAAGAAAGACATTGGTCATTCAATTCAAACCCAGCAAGTGCAGAGCTCTGACTGCAGCTGAGCCAAACCACTGCTTACAGACACAGCTAAAAACTCCAGTAATAAACCTGCTGCAGTCCTTGGGGGCTGTAAGGAGCTTCTTTTGGGGTCTGCCCTTGCACAGCCATAGCTTCACCCCCAATGGGCACATCTGCTAAAAACATGAGCAATAAACCTGCTGCAGTCCTTGGGGGCTGTAAGGAGCTTCTTTTGGGGTCTGCCCTTGCACAGCCACAGCTTCACCCCCAGTGGGCACATCTGCACCTCTGGGCTGAAGGGTTTGAGCCAATTTCTGTCCATAACCTCAGTCCTTAGGGTTGTGGTCAAAGCAGCACAGAAGCTGCCCTGATAGCTGCCGTGGGCTGTGCTCTTGGACTCCCTCCCTCCCTGTATTTCTAATCTGCTCATCATTTCCCTCTCCAAATGCTCTCCAGCTCCTGAGCCAGCGTGGTTTGGATTCCATGGCTGCAGCAAAGAGGAAGACAAAGTCCTTCACTTCTGGAAATGTTTTATTCTCTTCTGCTGCCCAATACCTGCCAGGGCTGGGGATGCAGCTGGCTGCTCTGCTGAGGGTTGGCTTCAGCACCTTCTCAAGGCTCAGAATCCAGCTGATTCAATGACTGAGCCCAGCAGCAGGAGCTGTCAGCCCCTCCTCACCCCAGGAGCTGCTTGGGACCAAACTCTGCCTCAGCTTCACCAGTGCCTGACCTGAGCTCAGCTCTGAAACCAGGGAGGAATTGTCTCTGCTCTGTGACAAACCCACAGCCCAGCTGTGCCTTCAGCTCTGCGCCAGGGGGATTGTCAGAGCCCTTGTAAGTCTGGTTAACAACCTGAACTCTGCTAGGGGAAATGTGATGCCAACTAAACCCAAACTTACCTAGAGGATTCGCTTACAAAAGCTCATTTTATTATGCATTATATCTCCAGCATGGAGCTGGAGGTACTAATAACAATGAAGAGAGCTGTAGCTTCAAAAGAGAGAGAATTACTAAACCAGCAACCATTGTGGCAGTCATTAAAAACTTAATTAACAGTAATTAGACAAAAAGACAGTCCTAATAAACTAGTATTTGCTGGGCAGGAGTCCAGTGGAAAGCGTTGCCTTTTTCAGTAATAACTGAAACATGCCCTTCCCCAAATCCAACTGCCTTGCAACTGCAACAGGAGACTGCAATTAACAGAGGAATTAGCAGGAACAGCTGCATGGCTGCTTTTCCCAGCACTGAGCCCCTCAGATCAGTTCTTAAAAGGTGAACAGCTTTAAGTTCAAAACCTCCAAAAAGTACAAGCAAATGGCTCCAAACCTGGTTTATGCTGCAGCCAGTGAAGTGTGGGTCGTTTTGTTGGCTTTTTTTCCCCCCTCTTCCACACCAAATATTTAAATATCAATCTATTAACATAACAAATTGCCTGTGGAGGCTCAGAGCACAGGCTGTGTTCCTCATTAGCCCTTTCCTAGGTAAACTAAATTGAAGTAAACTAACATATGGATTGTAAATTCACTTACAAAAAAATCCATCAAATGTTAGTTTAATCACCCACCTCTATTATTTCCACCAGAATAATTTAATTTTAACAACTGCAAATGAAGCCTTTTGAGTCCGGCTTTACTCAAACTTATTTAAAAGGCAAAAAACCCAATCCTCCCAAATGAGTTTAAACAGAATATTTATCATAATACATCCCACATAACAAAGCATTCTCCCTTATATTAAATATTCAGTTATGTAAAGAAAAGCTTGGAAAAAACCAACAAACCAACCACCAACTCATTTCCAAAGAGCTCTCCCAGCCTCTTGACTGCAATCCAAGAATCATCAGGCAAGGTTCAGGTATGAACTGTGCTCTGCATTCAGGGGCAAAAACAGCCTGAAGAGCCAAATAATCACACCCAAAAATCTCAATCCACACAGAATTGATGGTCACTGCAATATTTCAGCAAAGGCAGGTTCTGAAGGAGGTACAGGCCATGGAGCAATTAGGGTGAAAAGGAGTTTTGGCTGCTTTGGCTCAGCAGCTCTCGTGTATCACAGAGGATTTATGTTGCTGCAAAGGCCAGAAGCTCCTCTGCAGTCCCAAAAATACACACATGGCAATGACAAGCTTTTCTTAATGCTACTACCACAGAAAATAACAAATAATCGAGTATTTACTACTCCCATCACCACAATTAGTTCTTTCAGTCTCATACTTACAGTGGCTGTCCCAAAAGTCTGGAAGTTCCTTTTGCCCTGGGCCAAGGTTTCTCAGCTTTGTGCCTCCTGCTTGGGACCTACAGGGTTAACTGCTGGAAGGTTCCAGAATCCAGTTCCTCCACTGCAGCTCTGTACCCAAGGATGGTCCTACAAAGCACATTCTCCCACAAAGCAGTAAAACTGGAGCTGATTGTTTCTAAACTGTTGAGGTCCAGAGTTATCTCCAGTTCCCTATTTGCTTTCCACTCCAACCAAGTCTTTGTCTTCCCCCCTTGCTCAGGTGCTTTGGCTGCTGCCGGCACAGAGGATGTCCAGAGCAGCAGGTGAAACCATTTATCTGCTCACCCCAATTACTGCGAGCTGCTCTGCTACTCCAATTAGCCTAATTGGGGTCACCTGTGGATGCAGAGCAGCTGCAGGGACAGCTCTCTCCTGACTGTCCCCAAGGAGGATGAGGAGAGCCTGGAGGAAGGAGATGATGTAAGGCTGCTGCAAATGGAGCCAAGGGGTGTGCAGGGGAACCCTTTTGCCTCCACCTTAAACACTGTGTGGGCTGTTGTTGTGAGGAGCCAGGCCAGAAATCCCAAAAAACCCACCTAACCCACGAGCAATTGCAGTGTGTTAATTGTCTGAGCTCCACTGCGCAAAAGTCTCTCCTTCAGCATCCATCCTGGAGAGGCTGAGCTGCTGAGCCAAGGTCTTTCCCTGGAGCAATTTGGGAGCCACACCTGGAGGAAAGCTCCCTGCCATCCAGTTCTGCAATGCCAGGAGAACAGCAGTGCCTGAGCCACTGGAGAGCCTGTGTTCTGTCAGTCCCTCCTCAGATCACAGCGTTTGGAACATTAACAAGAAAAAATAAAACCCAAAGCACTTCACGAGACTGAGCTGTTGCATTTATGGAAACACTGAGAGGTGAGGGAGGCAGTGGCTCATTTGTCAGTGCAGTAAATAGGTGTTTCTATGTCCTGTCCTCTACATACCCCACACTGGCTGCAAACCTGGAGGCTTTTTTTGCTAAAGACTTAATCACCCTGAGTATTCACTGCCTATATCTACTACCCAAAAATGATGTTTCAAGCTCATTGTTCTCTTTTTTTTTCCTCTTTTTTGAGGGGAAGAGAGAGGGAATCCTCAGGTCAGTAAGTCAAATATTCATAGCTAGCCTCTTTTATAGAAAACAAATTCATTCCCCCACCTCCCCACAGCCCACATTGTTGCTGCTGCATTATCTGTATGAGGCAGGCATTGGCAAGGAGATGGCGAAAAAATGACAGGACATTGTGAGAGAATTTAATGAAGTGGCTCCAAATATTGTATCCAAGTAAATGAGGTGAATAATGCAGGAGCTCATCGCAGGTCCCTTCTACAACAATAAGCATTGTGTGAGCAGCACAGCCCAGGAGATGGGATGGCTGGGTGAATACAGAGGTGCCACTCCAGCACACTGCAGAGAGGGAACAAAGGGCAGCCTGAGCTGCTGGCTTTGATTTCAGTCATTCCTTGAGGCCAAACGCTCAGGGGAACAGAGCAGGTGGGAAAAGGGGAGGAGGAATTAGCAGCCTTTCTGTTCTCACTGAATGATCTGCTTCTGCTTAAGGTGGAGGAGAAGGGGCTGGAGACACCTCTGTGTCCTGGAACTGCTGTGCAGCCCACGGTGAGCCAGCTGGGGACAGACACACTGGGCTGGCACTGCCACTCACTGACACCTGCCTGTCCTTGGGAACATCTGCCTTAGCACATGGGCAGCCTGCCGGGGCCAGGGCAGCCCTGGGGACACACAGACCCTGGGGACACACCCTGGGGACACACACACCCTGAGGACACACCCCGGGCTCAGCCAGCAGCCGCAGAGCCCTGGATCAGGGCACAGACCGGCCCCGCTGCCCTGGCGTTTGCAGGTGTGGCTGTTGATGGATGGGGAACATCCCCTGGTGACACAGGGACCTTCAGGTGACACAGAACGGAGCACAAGGCACTGCCAGGCCAGCTGTTCTGCCATGCCTGTCCCAGCCAGCAGTGGGGACACTGGCTGCTCCCTGGCTCTGCGTAAAACTCCTTTTATTTCCTCTCTGTGCACGAAGAACATTCACACCGGAGTGACCCTGCCTGGCTGGGGACAGACTGAGCTCTCAGGTGACACAGCGCTGTCCAAGCTCTTGTTCAAGCTTCCTTTAGCCCTGCAACCCAAAATGGGAGAGCGACCCCAGTGCCCCTGTTAGGGTGCAGGGACACCTTGTGCATTGGCCACTGTCCCAGAGCACCGTGCTGTGACAGCCAGGAACGGTGACACCAAGGAACGGTGACACCAAGGAACAGTGACACCCAGGAGCTGTGACAGCCAGGAACGGTGACACCAGAGAGCCAGGTGGGGAAGCAGCAGCACAACCCATCAGAACCCTTTACCTCTGCCTGTAAACACCCCATGAGCCTCTGCTCTGATTCAGTCTGATTTTCCCAGGTCTGGCAGGGAGAAATCAAATGGTTGGCACTTTCCCACCCCCTTTAACTGTGCCACCCACAGCTCCAAGGCATCCTTCCCTCCTCGGAGACACATCCTGCACCCACCCTGCACCCATCCTGCACCCACCCAGCCCCTCCTAACCCAAATGCAATTCCCCGACAGCTTTACTTGCAAATTCCCTCTCTGCGCAGCTCATGCTAAGAACCTTAATATTCCTGCAGATTCAGAAAGGGGATTTCCAACAAGCATTAGGAAAATTAAACTTCTCAAGAGCTGTCTCAATCTGACAAGCTATTTCTAGCTCTTTAAAGCACGGTAAGTGAAAATATTGAAGTGGGGGATGGGGGAGCTGTAGTAAGCAAATGATGAATTACAGAAAACGAGGGCAGTTGACCCTGGATATACAGAAGACACCCATAGATGTATATACATCCACAGAAATACATGAATATGGATTGTTTAAAGCCTCCTGCTGCCTTGTAATAGAAAATCATAATCTCCCACCCTTTGCCTCCATCCAAAGCCCCAGCAGCAGATAACACTAATGAGTGTAAGGGCATTTCCCTTGGAGATTTGTGCTTTGCATTACACTCAGAGCCCCCTGGGGCAGCAGGTTGGGAGTTTGTGGTTAATCCAGCAACTTTCCACCCCTTCTGGGGATGAGAGGCAGGGAGGGCACAGCCCAGGCTGAGCTGGGGACACTGGGCTCACCTCAGCTGCTGTGTGCCTCTCCAAATCCCCCAGATTAGTGTGCCCTGCTGTTCCCAAAGCCCCCAGATTTGTGTGCCCTGCTGTTCCCATTCCCAACAGGGCAGGCTACAAAACATCCCTGAGTCTCTGTCCCCTCTGGATCCTTTCTCCCCCTCTCTGTGCTTTCCCTTTTCCCCCTCAGAGCTCCCAAGCCCACACCCCAAAGGCAGCGGGGCTGTTTATAGCCCAGGGCTCTGCAGGGGAGGGTGAGAAGCTGAACCAGGTTTTCAAGATGCAAAGGTGTGACTCTGAAGGAGGAGAAGATGATGTTATTTTCTTCAGGAGCATCAGAGAGGCAAAATTTAGCTGCTCGCAAATTTTTCAGTGCTCCAGCCTGACTCTTGCTCTAAAACCTGGAAATTTCCCCTGCTTTAAGGCCTGATTTGAGTAAAGATGCTCAGCTTGTCTGTCTGTCCTCCCTCTCCACTCCTGCCTTGCAGCAATCATCCCCAGCAGCCTCACGAGTCACACTGAGACACAGCTGGGGTAAAGGATCATCCCTGCAATTAAAGTCCCTCATCATGGGTGCAGGAGGAGTGGGGGACACCAGCTCTGTCCTACATGAGGGGACAAAGCCATTAGAAGGGATGATAAAAATCCTATGGCTCTTCAGGACTGTGCAGTGCAATGAAAAATCCCTCTGAGCTTGCACTTGCAGCCTGCCAAAACTGCCTCTGCAGCTGCACGAATTGCTCTTGCAAAAGACACATTACTGAGTGCTGTGTTAAAGTCAAGGCTGTGTGGAGAGCTTGGCACAGATCAAGACCTGATCGATAGATGGGATTTTGCACTATTGTAAAATATTCTGCAGGCTGGCACCACTTATTTAAGGGAGAAACACAGAGGGACTGGTTTGACCTTGGTGTCCTAATGGGCAGAAGAGAAGGGAATGCCAAGTGCTAAGAGCAAAGCTATTGATTAGACCTGAGAGAGGCCACTGATGGAAGAGAGCTGTGAAGGGTTATTAATGGCCAAGAGGAGCACAGTGATTCAGGGCTTTGGCTTGGTGACAACAGGACAGAAAATGTGTGTCCACAGTCTAGCTGAGGAAACTGGGAGGCGTGGATGCAACTGTTCTGGTGGGTGAATTATCCATGGACACAGATCAGCCTGGCCTGGACACATCAGTGTGCTGACCTAGCAGGGCTCAGGGAGAGGGTAACTCTCTTGCTGTTCTTTTTGCTATCCTTATTTCTCCTCCACTCTGCCCATCTGCACTCACCGAGATCAGTAAAATGCTGAAAACGGGACTCACTCATCTTTGCAGTCTCCTATCATCAGGGCTGAGTAGTGAAGCCCTTTGGATTGGTTTTTATGTCATTAGCGTATTAACTGACTGTGGGAAGCTCTAATTTAATTATTAGGAACAAAGGGCAGAACATAAACGAGCACAGTCTGTGTTACACTTCAAAGCTGCAGCATTTGGTGCTGGTGACACCGATGTGGTGTCCCTGCCAGGTGCCAGGGGATTCAGGCACAGAGAGCTGGGAGCAGAGCTGGAGGAGGCTGTGCCTGCAGAAATGATTCCACCACGAGGCTGAGTTTGCACCCACAGCAGCCAGGAGCCAGCACGTTGTGGGGCTGCAGCAGCCAGAGTTATTTGGTGCTGGTGTCCCTGCAGCCAAACAGAGTTATTCAGTGTGTTGGTGTCCCTGCAGCCAAACAGAGTTACTCGGTGTGCTGATGTCCCTGCAGCCAAACAGAGTTACTCGGTGTGCTGATATCCCTGCAGCCAAACAGAGTTATTCGGTGTGTTGGTGTCCCTGCAGCCAAACAGAGTTATTCGGTGCTGGTGTCCCTGCAGCAAACAGAGTTATTCGGTGCTGGTGTCCCTGCAGCCAAACAGAACAATTCGGTGTTGGTGTCCCTGCAGCCAAACAGAGTTATTCGGTGCTGGTGTCCCTGCAGCCAAACAGAGTTATTCAGTGCTGGTGTCCCTGCAGCCAAACAGAACAATTCAGTGTGTTGGTGTCCCTGCAGCTCCACGGGAGGCTTTAAGGAACCTGTCGTGTGTAATCTCCCAGCCATCCTCACAGTGTGATGGCAATTTCCTAATGAGCATTGGCAGTACACACAAACAGAGCAGCTCTGCTGCTCCTCCAGCCATTAATATTACATTCGTGGGCTGCTTAATTTGCTGTTCCTCGCGGAGCAGGAGCAGGGAGCCTGCATAATGAAGGATTTGTTGACAGAGGGCTTCATATCACATCAGCAAAAAGGTAGAAAACGATCCCGTTGCAGCACACTTGCTTGACTCGTGTAACCTTGGCCCTTGCGGTGCTCCAAGGATGAACAGGACAGGTGCTCTGCTCTGCCAAGCCATTTCAGTCTCACCAGGAAGCCAAGCAGCACATCACCAATTTCGCAGGGAAAGGCCATTTTTTATGCATGAGGAAGGTGATGGCTCTTGGAAGCCAAATACCTGATCAGAAAGGTGCTTAAGCATATGGCTGAGGCTAAGTGCGTTAGCAGAGCCCACCTGTGAGCTTCCAAACAGAAATGAACTGGAAGATGAGCACAAACTCTGACTCCTCAACACTTTGCAGGTGACATCCTCTCTTGGTTTGAGCTCTCTTGTCCTCAGGGGAAGCTCCTGAGTCTGTGCTGCTCCTGCCCTGTGTGAGCTCAGGGTGGCACTTTGTCCCTGTCCTGCAGGACACTCCTCTCCTGCTCCTCACCGTGGGTGTTTCTATGGTCAGACAGCTCTGATTTTGGACGGCAGCCAGTGAGATGTGCGGCTGCAGAGCTCCAAGCTGTGCTACCACAATAAACATGTAGAGATACGTGACAGAGCTCCTGGGCTTCCAGGGCTAAATAAATTCATCTCTGGGAGTTTTTTAAGTGCTCGAGGCACTTTCTTAAACGCACCATTTGGCAGTGACAGCTCCTTCCCCGAGCTAACTCCTCGGTGATGCCTGCTGGACTTTGATCAATACCAACACCAGTCCAGCCAGCACTGTTCAGTGACACATGTGAGAAACTCTTCCAAGCTGTAGTACACGAACCCTTTGGCTCTCACTAAGGATCCTCTACAGGAGAACAGCCCTCAGGCCACGGGAGACTGAGAGCTGGCAGTCTTGGAGACACTGAACATGCACAGCTGAACTGAAGTGTCTCCTGTGTGCTCATTTCATTTGCACATGGATCTCATTTCCACAATGAATGGATATTCATTATGGAAACAAGGGGTGGAAGTCGTTTCTAGAGCTACTTGGTGCTGGCTGCACGTGGATTCAATACCTGTTCTGGTTTTTCTAGTCACTTACCTGCAGAGAAGTCTTGTTTCAAACCAATTGTTTAGCTGCATTGCTCAGACTTTGAATTCACTGGTGGATTAATGCAGCTGGGTCTAAACCACTATATATTTAAGACTGCTGAAGGGGAAGCTTTAAACATGAAGGAAGAGAGTAAAGAACCAGCTTACCTGATTTATAGGAGCATCGAGTCTCTACTCCTGATTGTATTCATGCATAAAGTCTCTAAAAAGAACCAAAGTGTATCAGATAAATTTTCTATTTTTTTTAACATGCCTCTATCAGTCTACTCACAGGGAGAGAGACTCAAACACGAAAATAAGGAGGCAACTGCAAAGAAGAAAACAATAAGGTAATTAATAACTCTCACAGGAGACTGCTTGCTGTCAGCAGGGCTCTTTATCAGGTCCAGGATTACCAATGGGAGCCACAGCTGCAAAACATTATGTGTATGCAGCATCTAAACACCAGCACTGCCTTAATGATGGGGAATTTAGGCTCCACGTTTGCCAGCTGGGATCTCAACTGATTGCCTGAAATGCAAACTTCCTCCCCTGGGATGCTGCAAGGTGCAGAAGGTTTGGCTTGGAAGTGTGCAGAGCAGGAAGTGAATACACAAACACTCCCTCCCAACACACACATCCCTGCAAACATCTCTATAGAAGCTGATTGATTCTGCAATTAGCAGATTAATCAAGAGTGTTTGCTTGCATACAGCTGGCCATGATTCCCTCTCAGGATCCTGCACAGTGGTTTTGCCATCGATTTGCAGAGTGACTCTGGGCAAATGCCTTCACCTTGGGAAGGTGGACCAAGGAACCCACCTTGCTCAGAGCATGTGAGATCCACGGAAAAGAGCACTCTAAATGCTATGCATTATTTATAGCACTGCCCTATGGACAACAGCCATTTCCAGCAGCTGGGGACAGCAGGGAGCTCAGAGCAAGGCACAGATCAGGGTGTGAGGATCCTCAGCGCTGTGCCTGGGGGCTGGCTGTCCTCAGAGCACGCTGCTGAGCTTTGTGCTCCCACATGAACCTGCTGCTAGCTCAGCTCCTCTTCCCCAGAGGCAGAAATGTGGATTTGCCATGGCAGCTCCCAGGGAGGATCTGCTCCTCCCGAGGAGGGACAGTGGCAGTGCCACGCTGCAAAGGCAACCCTGTGCTCACACCTCTGATCTCTGGGCTCCAGAGACACCTGGGCACCCAGCCTGCCTGCCTCACTGCTCAGGAGGAGCCTCTGCAGACACCACAGCGTGCCGATGTGCAAGAAGCACCCAAACCAGCCCCAGAGCTGCAGCACGGCTGAACCTGCAGGGAGGCTGCCATGCTGTGCTGCAGCACCACTGCTGCTTCCCTCACCTGAGAGCTCACCCAGAGTTTGGCTGGGCCCTGCACTGTGCTGTGCTGCACTGCTGCTCCTCCTCCTGCACTGCTGCTCCTCGTCCTGCACTGCTGCTCCTCCTCCTGCACTGCTGCACCATGTGCTGCACTGCTGCACCTCCTCCTGCACTGCTGCCTCTCCTCCTGCACTGCTGCTTCTTGTCCTGCACTGCTGCACCTCCTCCTGCACTGCTGCTCCTCATCCTGCACTGTGCCATCCAAGCCTTGGGCAGATGTGCTGAAAGAAAGCAAAGACCATCTGATCGCCAAAGCATTGGGCACATTTGGTCTATTTACTCACCTGCTCACTTTATTTACTCACCTACTTACTTTGTTTATTCACCTACTCGCTTAAAATCACCTTAAAATGTGTTTAGCCAAACGTGGATCTTCCCAAGAGAAGAAAATCCAGAACCCAGACCCAGAAACTCACATATGGGGCTTTCAGGCTAGAAATAAAGCATGTGGATTTATTTGCAAATAGTTTCAAATCCTGGAAGGGTGGCTTGGTGGGAATACATTTGTAGCATGAGACGTTGTTGGTGCTGCACGTTCTCCCCCCACACTGCACAGAATAAACTCTGAGTAGATTGTGCTGTGAGCATCCTGGATTCATCAAAGGACACATCTCTGTATTGCTGCCAGGCTCTCTCAGGCTAAACGTTCTGACAGTGAAAGCAAAGAGGCGTTCGGAGTAGGAAAAAAGATGAAGCCACTAAAATGCAAATTTTATTCACAGTTGGCATGTTTATAAATATATATATTACATTCTTACAATCTACAGTACATTCTAAATATAGAGGGATCCAATCTAAGTGTTTGTGGGAGGGAGGGTGTGTATTAAACTGAGCAACCTAGATTCAATGATGGAAGACTTAACAAAAACAGGGCAAGGACCTACTACAGAAAATAAAGGAAAACGTGAAATATAAACTGGATTTTACTTAGTGCTTTGGCACTGTGCCACTGGCCATTGGAGACTGCTGTCTGACCTCACAAAAAATGCCATGGTTTGAGGGCTGGAGGGAAATCACTGAAATCCTACCGTATGTACATCCTTATCAGGAGAAACCAAAAGATAATCATCACCCTGGGAGAAACAAATGTTATCTGCTGAGTTGAGCTGTGCAGGGTTCAGTGTTGAACGTGCAGCTCTGCCCTGTGACCTCCCAGTGCCCTCTGGACGTGCTGGGCAGGGGCTGAAGGGGTTTGAGCACAGAACTGAATGACCCAGGGGAGGGATGGACAGAGAGACAGCTGCTGGGGTGGCCAGGTCAGCACAAGTGACCGTGGGGACAGTGGTCAGCTTCGGGAAATGACAGCATGGACAGCCAGGACAGCGTGGGACAGCAGGGGCTGTGCTGGGCGAGANGGGAGGGGAGGGGAGGGGAAGGGGAAGGGGAAGGGGAAAGGGGAAGGGAAAGGGAAAAGGGAAAAGGGAAAAGGGAAAAGGGAAAAGGGAAAAGGGGAAAGGGAAAAGGGAAAAGGGACCACACCTTCCAAGGCTGACTGCTCCTGGGAAGTGCCCTCAGGACAGCAGGTGGGGAGAGCTCCAGGGAAAGGGCTGGGAATACAAATTCCAAACAGGACAATCAAATAAAGTGGGTTTTTAAAAATAGCTCGTTCTCTCAAACTTTCCAAAACGGACCTTTCTTAATATGAGTGATATTCTGAGTATAGATTATATCTTCTCCTATTTTACAAATTAAGAAATACCGAAAATTGGCTGGCAAAGTTGATTACCTTGGCATCTACTTAAAAAGAGAGTTTCAGTTTGAACTGTATATGTGTATCCATTCTCAGTGCTTGGGAGGCAAACATGCTGGTTTGTAAACAGCCCAGTTATTCCTTTATCCCCTCCAGATTCTTTGGAAACTCATGACTCCTCAGCTCTGGGAGCTGCTTTGTTCACACTGTTGGCTTTTGTCAGCTTTAACTTAATGTTCCTGGATGGATATTCTGTGCACGTGCCTTGAACGACATGCTCTTTTCATGGATCTATTTATTCTGAGACCAATTTTTTGCTTTTAACCAAAGCTTGCAATATTGAACAGTAGAGCTGTGTGAACTTTGTAATATCCAAACTGCACTGGAGTTTGTTATATTTATTGATTTCCTGGGAAAGCTCAGAGAATGAGACCGTATTATTTTTCTAAGGTTTTTTTTTCGTGTTACCATGTATCAAAAAACCACACACATATCTCACTTCCATCTCTGAGCACAGAGAAGACGAATTTTAAGAGCTGTTCAGGATCTCTGCTCTCCCAGCTGCTTTTGGGTGGCTTCTTGGGGCTCCATTGAGTTATTATCCACCAGCTGATTCTTGTTAGAATACAACATTTTGCCCCACTACCCAAAATTAAAGGCAGAAGGTGAGTGAAAAACAAACAAACGAACAAACCAAACAAAAAGAAGGTCTTTTGTGTCTTGTTACGCATTTTCGTGTAATCTCTCCATATAGTTTTTAAGTTCTTTGCACTCCCCCAGGTCCATATCCTGGCAGACCCATTTAATGTCATCCTCATTGCTCATCAGGATGGAGTTGACAGTTGGACACCCATCGTCCGAGGAGATGGTGGTGAAGGTGGTGAATTTAACCCGTTTCCTCTTAGAGGTAGGAGAAGTGGTTGGTTCACTTTTCTGTTCCTTCCCTTCGGTGAACGTGGACTCAGCCGACCTGAAGGACTGTCCATTGATATTTTTGGTGGCATTTGTGTTGAGGAGATACTTGCTCTCTTCATAGTCCACTCCCCTGTCGATGGCTGTGATGCGTTCATCCTGCTGGGATGAGAAATTGATGTGATTCTCCAGGAGCTCTGTCCTGTTGCTCAGCCCAACCCAGTCATGAGAGTGGCTCATGCCCTCCTGCTCTTCGAAGGGCACCTGCTTGTTTCTGTACTTCAGAGCAAAGGTGACGCAGTTGATGAGGAACACCAGGATGGCCAGGCAGAACACTCCCAGCAGAGCGTACATGCCGATCTCCAGGTCGCTGAGGCCCCTTGCTGTCTGCACCAGGTCACTCTCCTCCGAGTCGCCGCTGTCCCTGGGCAGATCCACCTGGGCGGGGAAGCTGGTGAAGTCCACGGGGAGGTTCTGGCTGTCATCATCCAGGAGGCTGTCCCTGTCCTCCTTCCTGCTGAGGATGGATCTCTGCGTGGTGCTCCCCCTGCCCTGCTCGTGGCCCATGGAGGAGCTGTAGTACTGTCCCTCCCCTCCAGCTCTCTCCTGCCAGGTGGTTTTCTGTCGCCTGTCGCCGCTGCGGTTCTCCAGCTGGACACCCCCAGCCCTGTGCTTGCTGTCGCTGATGTTAGGGTTGGCATCACTCTGCCCAAACTTGACTTTAATGCTGCCACTTCCCACAGCCAGGATGCTCTTCCTCTTGGATTTCTGGCAGGATTCGCTGATCACCATCTCCACCTTCACCAGGGTCCCCTGGCCCTCTGTCTCGGCAGCAATCACAGGCCACTTGAATTTGGGGTCATGGTGGATGGAGACCACCTTGTCATCCAGAGATGTGACTGACAGGGAGAAGTCTTTGGGGTCATAAATATCCAGGGGCATGACAGATCCATCGCTGAACTGGATCCAGCAGCTGATGGCTGCTTCCTGTAAAATATAAAACAAATGGAAACTCAGAATGATCATCGAGGGAAATGTTCTGTTCTGCTCTGCTCCCTCCTCCTCACAAGATCCACACACCATTAGTAATCAGAAAAGAAATAAAATGAGAGCAGTGAAATTAATATCTTGCCAAGATGTGGAGAGAAATACGAGTGTAAACCACTCATTGATAATGAGATTTGTTTCCACAAAGGTGCTTAAAGGAGCTGTATTCCCTGGGCTCTGCAGAATCTACTTCAGCACTGTAATAAATTGCATGTCAGGAAGCATTACCAGTGACTGAGATCATTTACTGTTGTATATTTAAATGAAAAAAAAATACATTATTTCTAAACTGCTTAAAATACAAAGTCTCCTCTTATTACCGAAAACACATGTTTAAAGATAGCTAATCCAGCAAACAACTCCATACATGACTCCACACCTTCACTCCTTGATTTCTGTCTCTCAAATTAAATTAGCAGATTGTGTAGGCAGAGGAAACCAATCAGTTGCTTCTTTAGCAAACGGCCAGGGTAATTTTTTCGCTTGTTAGCAATTAAAAGCAAGACAATAATAAAGTTTAATCTTGTGTCACAGCAATGCAGATTGTGTACTTCAGTGTGCATGGAGGCTTTTACTGAATGCAAATGAATCTGACCTGAGTGCTAATTCTGTAACAGAATGTGCCTAATGGTGCAGCTTTCCTGGGATCCTTGACTCCAGGCTTCTAACCTGAAACACTTTAAAGCATTTTGAAATTTCAGAAAACATGTGCTCACCCATTTCTGAAAATCAGGTCCTCTACAGGCTCTCAAATTGAAAATTGTTCTGCTACCTGAAAAAAATCCTTGTATTCATACATTGAGCATTGACAGACAAAACTGAGGTTGCTCTCCTGGGATCTCATTCCAGCCTCTGATGGTCTGACTCGCTCTGGTTTGGTTTGGTTATTTGCACCTTTGTAGACACTGGAGAATCCCCATCTGACAGACTCCTGGCTCCATCAGTGGAATCTTTAGGGGCTGAAATGAGCTTTTGTCTGGTGAAAGCTGGATCACCTTGCTCTGAGAGTCTGCCAGACAGACAGACACCCAACCAACAAATTAACTTGTGAAAACCACAGATATAAAAGTCCTGCTTCTTTAAATAAGCAGTTTTTCATAAAGACAGTATTTACATTCTAACTCCACATATGTACAGAGAATAAATACATATGATTACCCTTTAAATTGTTCCTAGCACGAAGTCGTTCACCTGTTCACAGCATGGAGAATAAGATTCCAGCCTTTTGGGATTGCATGGTGTATAATCGACTGGCCTGATTCCGAAATCCCCAGAGCCACAAAGCTCCCCCTGCTTCAATGGCAGATTTGCTTCTGTCTCTATTTCAGGACAGAGCCCTAAGACTTTGCTGACACTGTCATAAATCCCAGCTTTGTGTTTATTAATCTTTGGATGTTTCTTGAAGGCTGCATGGAATTTATGTCATCAACTCTCATCCTCCCACTGTGTTGCTTAAACCTGCATAATCATTTAATAATTCTGCATTGCTTTGCTTATAGGAATTGTGCTCTGAAGACCTTTCAGAACAGAGTCAGCCCTTCCAGAGTGCAGATCACACAACTTCCCCTCTGCTTCAGGATGGATGCAATGCCTGCAGAGGAGCCAGAGAAGGACCTGTGAATTTTTGGGAGCTGAAATTCCAGAGCTGGGCAGCTCACTGGGACTAAATGCCATCAGCCCTGCTCTCAAGGCAGTTTGTTAAACTCCCCATGTCAGCCCTGGATTAGCTCACTGGCCTTCCTTCAACCTGCCTGCCATCGATTTCTTGACTCTTGGAACACTGCAGGAGCCTGAGTTTTATCACCCTATAAAGACAGCAGCTCTGCATTATTTCTCATCCTGCATCCCAAGGATAAGACCCCATGATGAATTAAAGCACCTCAGCAGTTGGCCAGACTTCAAATGTGCATGCCATGATCATTTACCTTTAAAGCCCAGAACATGTTTAAGTGTTGAGAGCCCATCCTTGATGTAATCCCAGACTGATGGATTTGGGTTGGAAAAAAGTTTAAATTTCAAACGTATACAGAAGCACAAGGACAAATACCCAGCAGGAACTGATGAGGACATGGCAGAGTCCAAAAGCCCTTGGTAACTGTTGGTTTCCTAATGAAGGAACTAAGGGGAAAAAATGGTTTATGAAATCATGAATCAGGAAATGAGTCAGTGATGCTGATTCATATTCTAGTAATGAATCAGAATGAAAGGGATGTTCCCTGACTTCTTAAAGTGCTCACAGGAAGGAACTGAAGGAAGGAGAGCTGGCATAATGAAAAACACTTTCTCCTGTAAAGGTGGAATCAAAGGGTTGATTTGGATACCTGGTGGGAGGTTGAGATGCAGCATGTGCTGTGATCTGGCAGGGGCTGGATGGGACAGAAAAGGGTGACTCTCTGACCCATCTGGAGCTGTCTGTGTTATTTATGAGATCAGCCTGACAGGAGGGCTCTCTGGTGCCTGGGGCTGTTTACACTTAGCACCCTTTTTGTAAAATCTCTGGTTTTCCATTTAGGGCACTTGGTGGCCTTCAGGAAAATCTCCATAGGCAGAATGTTTCATTAGCATAGCCCTGGCAAACATCTGCTCGATTCCAGCTGGGAATATCAAACACAGTGACTCAGAGCAAAGTCCTTCCCCACAAACCTGCTTTGGGGACTGGAGCAGCTCTTGTGCTACTGCCGTGGCAAAGATGGCCCTGTTGCTCCCCGGGCTGAGCTGCAGAGAGAGGGACAGCCCTGTCACCAGCTGCACTCCCAGGTCAGTGATTGTCACCTTCTCATCCAGAACTGTCACTGTCTTCTCAGCTAAGATGGCATCTGAAAGGGGGGACAGTATCTGGAAAGAAAAACTGAAGTTAGCCACAGTTGTTTTGTACAGCACTGAATAAAAGAACCACGTAGAACCAACGACAGATAAGGGATGTTATGCTAATGGGGAGAATTGGTCACAGCAGACACTTTAAAAATAGGATTAAAAAGGGCTACTCACATTTTATAAATCTTCTGCAATACCAAAGGCCTTATAACATCTTTTACCTGTGCATTCACCTCTGCAGTGTGCCGACCACATCTGCTTCAGATGTATCAGCTATCTGTAAATGTAATAACCACATCTGCTCCAGATGTATTAACTAGTTGTAAATGTAATCTTCATGTGAAATTTAAGTATTTGATTCATCCTCGTGTTTTGAGGTAGCAGAAATGTAATGCAGCCTGTAGATTTATATAAAATCCATTGAATAAATGGCATTTATTTCTATCCTCTGGAAAGAAAGGCTAATGTGTTGCTACAATAACCACTCATGGTACTGAATACAAAATTGACAGAGAAAATTTGTTTTGGTTAAGAAAATACACACAGAGGTCAGTGCAGTGATACATGACATCCAAAGATGCTCATTAGCAAGCGAGTTGAATTTAATGATCCATACAGGGTACAGAGCATTTTTGAAGCAGCTTTTAAGAGGTATTCTTTAAATATAACTTGCTCTCAGCTTTTTACCCTTGGATTTTTCTTTCCACAGTTTTATGTGCTTTGGTTGGAGCATTAAGTTCCAGAGCTTTAGAAAGACATTCAGAAAATCTTTACAGATTTTGCAGAAAGTCAGAAATCTCGAATCCCATTCCTCCAGCCTTGACAACCTCATTATTGACAGGTGTGGTGGTTGTTTTCTGCTTTGACAGTTCGGGATGAAAAGCCTGTTTGGAGAGAGATTTTTTTCCCCATTCTAGTGTTCATTAACATGTTTTCTGTTTCAGTATCACTGAATTAATCTCTCTCTCCCCATCTCCTTTACCTTTAATTAATATTTGGATTACTATTCCAGCCTCACTTCCTTAACCAGCACTGGTTAATTTTCACTTTACCCTTTGCTCTGTCAGTGAAGGCTCAGCAAGGCTGAGCTGTTCCACCAGCTGCACGCCTTGTGACAACCCAGATCCCGGCTCCAGGTTCAAACACTGCCTTAACAAAAATAACCAGAAAAGGCTTTCCAATATACAGTTGGATTAAATAAAAAAAACCTGCAATCTACTATACTTTGGGGCGTAAGATAAGGAGAGAAAACCATTTCTTCTGGTTCTTGCCTCGATCCTGTTCCTTTCAAAAATTCACGGCTCAGTTAATGCTGGATCAGCCCAGCTCCCAGGGAGGTGAATTGAGGGAGGAAAAGGAATATATCAGTGATTTTCCCACCTGAATTGTGGTCATTCCAAGCTCCAGCCCAACCAGCACCTGCCCATCCTGCAGCCTGGCGATCCTTGGCTCCTCCACCTGCATGAAGTCACTGACCAGGTCGGTGATGTCGAGCTGCCAGTCAGAGCCCAGCAGGTAGCTCAGCTGAGCTCCAGGCTCAGGGGATTCAGCCACAAACTGGGTGAGCACTCTGACCATGGCGTGCTGGTACTGCAGGGTGCAGCCTCTGCCCCTGCGCTCATCCTCATCCTCGTCATCGCTGTCCCTGGCTGGCCTGCCGGGAAAAGTCAGTTTAAACTGTGTCAGGAGAGCTTTGCTGACCCAAGTCTGAGCCTGGCTGCGGGGCCAAGCTGCTTCAGGTTCATTCATTCAACCCTCGTTCAGCTTCTCCCACTTGTACCCTTTGCCCTGGTTCATCATTCCAAAACAGTGCTTGAGATCACCAACTGGCCTCCCAGCTTTGCTACTGCATTGTTCTCCCCAAATATCTTCTGTTATTTTCCATGTCAAGTCCTTGCTTTCAGGACCTTCACACTTCTTTTCTCTCTGGATCTTCCCATAAACATCTTTCTGTTGCCATGGAAATCTCCTCTGCACCTACACACACATCCCTCTCTGTACAGCAATCAAACTGAAATTGCACCTCCACCAACATTTCTTTGCCCTGTTACTAACAGAAACCTGTAATAAATGTCTTCATTTGCAGGTGGGAATGCCAAGCACCTCCTTTGTCAATTCTCTTCTCTTAGTAACAGATGCAGACAGTTCCAACCCACTTCACCCATCCCGTGGGCACTGATGGTGTCTGAAAGCTCTGTGTCCTGATTTTGGCACTGATCAGTGCCACTGCACCCCACAGGGATCTGGAACAGGACTGTGCTAATTCTGACCACTAGCATTGGATCCATGAAGTGCCAGGAGCTGTGGACAAGCTGGAGACTGACCAGCCTGGCCAGAGCTGCCCTTGCTGCTGTCTCCTCACTGCCCCATGGCTGATCCTGCCTAACTGACCACCTGCCTCTTCCATCTCACTCCTTAGTGCTACAAAAGGAAATTGATTTCCAATCCAGGTTCATGCAACCTGCACTTTCCATCTCCCTTACAAGTCCAGTGCAGGAGCCCATTGAATAAATGTCTGGTGACCTTCAAATTTCCAGCAGAATTGCATTAAGGCCAAATGAACATGTTCAGATCCACCTGACAGGGCCCTGGAAAGTGCACAGCCCAGAATGAACATCCCCTAACGAAACCTACCTCTTATTAGAGATGATGGGCACTCTCCACCCCTTGATCTGATTGAGTTCTGTGTCAGAGACCTCTATCTGCAGTGGGAGACGAGGAATCCACACTGTCATTTCTAAAGGGGCACTCAGATGCTGGTAAGTAAAATTAACTATGACATTCACTTTGCCTTTCATTTCCTTCCCGTTGACAAAGACATAGTCACATCTGTCAGAAACCTGAAAATAAAAAGGAGAAGGAAAAAAAAATTAATGAGTCTCTTCACAAATTATAAAGTTCACCACATGCTGGGTAAGTGAGTGGGAGGAAGAGAAAGGATCTGGGTTTAAACTAGCTCAGGTTCAGAGGACAACTCGGAATAACAAGAGGAGCTCAAGCTAGCCCTGATGTCACTTTATTTATTACCTGCAGCTCTGGACATCAATATTGCAGAGAGTTAGTAAATCTCACTCAAGCAATTTAGCAGTTACTGCAAGGATCTAGGTGAGCTGACAGGACCTGTTCATTACAGTTAGTTAAAATATATGAGTAAATGGAGACGTCAAATAATTTATTAACTACCACTTTACCGTGCTGATGATCTGAAGGAATGATCTATTAGAACCCTGAACTCTTTTCACAATCCATTACCAGCCAGGCCTTCTATTCCATCCCATTCCATCAATGTATGTAATATTTCTCACTCCGGAATGCATGGTCTCATCCCTGTCTGAATTTAATGCCATTTTCTACTTTACTGTTTAAATGCTGAATGAATTAAAATCATATTTAAATATCATCAGCTTTTCAGGATAATTTGCATTCCTAACATCATTATCTTTAAACAACAACAACCCCCTCACAGACAGATCCACAGCAAATGCATTTCCACGCTGGCTTGTCTGAGCCCAGGTAACACACAAAAAGGTTATCATGGCTCTTGCAATGTCTCCCTTCTGTTTTAAGGTCAAACTTTTGGTCAAACCAGCTGCTGTTGGTTTCAGCAGGAAAGTAAGAATTTGTTCACAGGCAGATTTATGGCTTTTGGGATTGTCTGGTGTAAGCCTGTTTCACACCAGCTCTTAACATCTCCTTAACCAATAAACCTAAATGTGTCCAGGGAAGGTACAGCTTAGGTCCACGATGTGCTGCTATAAAAACTGACAGATCCCAAAACTTAGAGCAGCTTTCGAAGGAAAGATTCAGGAATTCACACAGACAACACGAGGCAAATACTAGATCCTGTCAGGATCCAATCTCAACGTGTTGCAGAGCAGAAAAACCAAGCTCCAGTCCAAAAGGCCTCCGAAGGTGAGGGGAGGAGCTGAGAGCAGGCAGCTGAGCACAGCCACACCCCAGAGCTCCATCCACTCCTCAGCCCTGATCCCAACTGCTGAGCTGAGCAGGGGCAGACCTGGGGAGCTCCGGGAGCAGCTGGATGGGAGCATCCAGGAAAGGCTGCAGGAGAGGCTGCAGGAGGCTGGAAGCAGCAGCACATCCCTGTGGGACTCACAGCTAGCCTGCCTTTGCTCACAGACATCAACAGTGCTGCAAGGAGCTTTGTATCTGTGAGAAACAGAAGCAAGAATAGATAAACCATGGCTAGGAACACAACTTGGAATGCAACACTGCCGCTGTTCCAGACGGTGTGACACACAAAAACACCACTCCAGGCCAAGCAGAAAAGACAGGCAGAAGCCCAGTTTATTACTACAAAGTCTTTTTTATACTGTTTTCTAACATTTGTGCTGTATAACTATTGATTCTAACCTGTTATTGTACAGCACCGTCCACGCACAGCACAGGGGGGATTTTGCTGCTGTTTTCATCTTTTAAATGTCTTTAGATCTGCATATTAAAAATACCTTTTAAATGTCTTTATATCTATGTATTTAAAACAGCTTTTAAATGTCTTTACACACTTTACATTATGCATCTTTACACATTATGTTGGATGTGTGAAGAGCAGTTCAGCACACAGGACTGAACTCAGCACAGACCCTCCCAGGCCACAGAGAGAACTGCTGAATTATGCCACTTAGAGATGGTGTCAGACTCTCTGATTTTAAATTCATTGATGCTCCAGCAATAACAAGAGAAGGAAAATTTGGCCTGCAAACAGCCCTTGATTCCAACTTTATCAGGGTTTACTGCACAAAGAGAGTTAAAAAAAAGAATCCACCCCTAAAAAACTACGCTATGAATGATTAAATAAATACAATGAACTTGTGCCTTCAAGATGATGATTTATAAAACAAACTGATGGTCAAGAAAAAATGACTATGCTTGGGATAGCCGCCTGTGCCTGCTTCCCTGGCTGCAAGTGAACTCAGCAACAGCTATGAGCTCATTCAGCTCCCAGCCAGCCCTTCACGGCCGGAATGAATAAGCATCACTGTTCTGCTGCAGTTTGCATGCAGTCTAGCAGAGCACCACCAAAACACGGGGCAAGGTACAGTGCATGTTCATAGATCAGGGCAGCACAGTCACAAACAGGTCAGCAATGGACAGGCAGATCAGCCTTGCCCCTGGTCCTGCACACACATCCCAACATTCATCTCCCTGCACAACAGCAGGGCTAAAAAGATGTAGGGGGAGAAGAAAAATGGAGCTGCTCTGTTTCTTTGGAGATTGTGTTTTCGAAGATCTGATTGGGGAAGAGGGAGGTGCAGGGAGTTTGCTGGGGCTGAGCTGAGCTCGGCAGGACACACATACCAGAGAGGCAGCAAACACTTCTGAAATGCAACAGGAGCTGCAAAGGTGTAGTGATTTGTGGGGAAAACCAATATTTTCTTTCCAAAACCCAGGGACTCCCTCTGGTCTCTCATTTCCCCCTCCTCCTGCCTTTCAGTTTGGATATCTCCGGGATGCAAACTCCAGTTTTCAGTAAAGGTGATGAGGGCTCAAGAGAAAAAGAGCACATTTTCTATTACTGCCAATGTACTGCTGGAATACATCCCTGTGTTGTGGCCACTGTAATTCGAGGACATTATAATGCCATTAAACCCTTCTGGTGCTGTGCTCCCTTGCTAAAGCTTTTCTAGGCTTTGTGTCACTAGAGCTTTTCACACAACCACACTGAGCTGACTTCCATTAATTAAGGAAAGCTGTACTTAGCCTTCACAAGATGCTCCAGAAATTCTCTCCATACAGGGGGGCTTTTATCTCTTGAGGGACTGAGGTTTGAATGGCTTTTTTGGGCGTGAACTTGGTAGGTTATAGAAGTGCTGTGGGTTTCTTTCGGCTCCTGCAGGTCTCCCTCTTTTTCCTCCATCAGTGAGCAGCTAAGACAGCTCCTCTGAGTCACACACATCTGATTGCTGAGTTCAGGGCAGAGAGGGCAGAGTCTGTGCCACACTGCCAGCCCAGCACAGCCAGGAATTCCATTTCCATGTCCACACCGACCACACAGCTTCTGCCCAGCTGCATGTGGATTTCAATCACCAGCGCTACAAAATGAGTGGAATATTTCAGATGTGCTCAGCACTGCACTGAATTCAAACCCCCAGTCGTGTTGGCAGCAAAGGGAAGAGAGTGAAGTCCCTGCAAATCCTGGCTGTCAGGCCGCCCTGCTCAGCCCCAAAGGGAGCCCAGAACTCAGCTGGCAGCCTGAGCTGCGCAGAGGATGCTGCTGTGCCACCCCAACACAGAGCTGCTTCCTGTTTTCTTTTTCTTGTTTCCTTTAAAAGCCTGAGCTTTTTGTTTGGAAAGCAGTCATCTCTGCCCTTTAAAACTCCCCTCCTTCTGTATGCTCTCAGGGTGTGATCACAAACAAGAGGAATTAGTGCTTATTAATTTCCCTTATTTTATTTCACTGTTTGCTACGTTATCCATGGCACAAAACACTAAACTCTTGGAAGCTTTGTAGCAGGGAAAAGCCAGCCTGGGAGAAACATGGTAAGAAGCAGTAAGGTCCCTCCCAAATCACACAAGATCCCAAATCACACACGATCCCAATCACACAATCCCAAATCACACAATCCCAAATCACACACAATCCCAATCACACATCCCAAATCACACACAATCCCAATAACACATCCCAAATCACACACAAGATCCCAATCACACAATCCCAAATCACACATGATCCCAATCACACAGTCCCAAATCACACACAAGATCCCAATCACACAATCCCAAATCACACATGATCCCAATCACACAGTCCCAAATCACACACAATCCCAATCACACACAATCCCAAATCACACACAATCCCAATCACACATCCCAAATCACACACAATCCCAAATTACACACAATCCCAATCACATATCCCAAATCACACCATCCCAATCACACCAACCTCCTGCATCCAGGTCTCCAGTGAACATTGTTCCCATCCCTTTCCTAAAAGGATTTTATGCTTTTCCCACTGCCCCTGTGTGGAGGCTGGCTGTGGGAGATAAGAATTCACGTGGCTAAATGTTCCTTTGGTCCCACAAACCTTGTGTTAGCTTTGGGCTGAAGAGAATCCAAAGATCTCATGGGAGAAAAGGGGAATGTACGTCGTAACTCCCAGAAGAGGAACAGCATTTCACTGTTAGCTCTCAGAAATACCTCCAACCGTCCTTCTTCACCTCATCAGCATTATTAAATTCCCGTGGGACAACAGTAAAGCCCACAGGAAACTGCTTTTCTGCTACAGTAATTCTGCTGGAACTCTCATGAAGTCACAGCTAATAAGTCTTTGAAAATAAGATGTATCTTGAGTGGTTTGGGTCTGTACATTTCAAGGGTGGCCAATTAGGAAAGTAAGCCTCTGATATCTGCACATAAAAATCTGTATTTGGGAGCACTCAGTGGCTCTGTCCCCCATCCCTGTTCCTGTAAATGATCCTTCCCCCATCCAAGCTCTCTCCATATAATAACCTCTTCAAACACAGCCCTGACACCCTGGCAAGCTCATGGGATCTCTGCTGATTTAGCACTGCACACATTTCCCTCGCTCTACCAGCATAAATGGGGATATTTAGCAACCTAAGTTATGATAATGAGCCCTGCCTAAATCACTGCTGTCACAAGAAGAATGGGGGAGCCTCTTCCAGCCATTAAAAATGAATGAGGAGGGAAATAAATAAGCAAAAGCAGCTCGTTTGAGCTATAAAAGACTTCAGAACACAAGCTGTGTACCGAGGTACAAAAGGATGAGGCCATTATTAGCTCTGTAAGTCACTTATAAATGACTCGGGGGAGGAGGAGTCACCTTTAATCAGGAGGAGATCTCTGCTGTGATAACTGAAAACCCTGGAATGATTGAGGCACAGAAAAATATCTAATGAAGCTGCAGCCCACTGCAGGTCTGGAGGAGGATCTGTCCCAGTCTGGGACTCTCGAGGAGCAGGAGGTGAAGGAATCTCCATCCCCACATGCCCTGGCAGCAGCAGATCTGTTAGCCACCCTGGCTGTGCTGGAATGAGGAACAAGCACTGCTCAGCTGCTCTAGGGGGATAATTACAGCATCTCCTGTGGTGCACAGGAAAGGTTTCGATTGCCTTCCCCAGAAAGAAACAGTAATGCAAATGGTAAAGCATCGAGTTTAGGGATGCTCTTCCTGCTCCTCGCTTGCAGTCCACAACTCAATCTGCTTTTTGTAAGTTTTTGGAACCATCTCCCTTAATTTTGAAGGGTTTTAAGAGCTTTTAAGGGTTTTAAAAGCCCTGCCAGGCTTTCCCCAGTGCCATGATAGAAACCCACCTAGCACTGCTATAAATAGATATTAGCAGAGACCTGTGCAAATGAAAAATGTTTTTTACTGCACCAATCCACCTGAAGCATCTCACAGAGCATATTGATTAAGAGAACTCTGATACCAATTAATTTCGAAGAAATATTTCAGTTTGTCCTGCGGCTTTGTGGCAAACATCAATATATTATCCTCAGCCAAATATACCCCAGTGAAATAAGCAATGGGACGTTTTAAAAGGACTTCAAATTCTGGGCAAACATCCAATTGTAGCTGCAAGTTTAATAGTTCCTTTGTGATCTGACACAAAGTCCGCAGTGTGTTGGTGTCACCAACTGAAAAATCCCCTCATTTACAGTCTCTCCTCAGGAATCACCTTTTGCTTTTCAAAATCAAGATTTGTCAGATAAAACTTCAGTGGGTTTTTCCTTTCCACGTTTTTTTTTGCTCCTGTTTCCACTAGTGAGAACAATCCAATTTATCCCTGTGCAGTGGATTTGCACAGAATATATATATTTTTTGAGGGTGTAGTGAGACAAAAGCAGCTCCTGCCCTGTCCTTTGTGGACACATTATTGAGCTCTGTACACTGTGTCCTCACCTGGGATTTATTTCTGTCCATAAGCTGCTTTTAAAGAGTTTGTCCCCCTTGGCCACTGAGCTCAGGACAGCCAGGGGACACCTGATGTGTGTCCCTTTCAGTGGGACAGACAGCCTGGAGGATGAATGCTGCATTTCAGCAGGGCTTTCAAGACACACCTCCATTTGCTTTCAGTTTTGGGTCACGAAATCCAGTTTCATTTCAATTTCAAATGATGAAAATTATGTAAAAAATACCGTAAGATCAAGGAAAAAGTTACTTTAAAAGGAAAAAATCAAAACATTTCATTTTGGAAATGTCAAAACAAGTTGATTCCTTGACACAACAGGAACCTGGTAGCATCCCTTTCTTCCTTTTTTTCCTGTCAGATGAAATTCCAAGGAAATTTGTATCATTTCACAAAGCTGCTGTACAGGACTGCAAATTCCAACTGAATAAACTCTGCCAATTTTTCCCCAATAAGCCTTAATCAATTGGGGCCACAAATCAAAACAAAATCATCACGATGGAACTGTTCAATTAAAACCCAATCACATGGACTCCGTGGTACCTTTGGCACAATGAACAGTGCTATTCCCACGTGCAGGAAGGGAGGTAAAGGCACAGAACAACGTTTCCAAAATCCTGGATTAACCCCCAGCTCCCTCACACACCCATTGGATGGCTGTGTGTCATTTATGGAGATCAATACTCTCAAGGATGCTGAAGTGTTAACTCCCACTGAACTCCAGGGCAGCTGGGTTGTTAAACCTCTCTAAGAATCCAGTTTTTAATCTCCCTTTGATGTATTTGTACAATGAGGAACCTCCCCCCTTGTTTTACAGGGATTTTAGAGCCTAACCTGTAAGGAGCAAGGCAGAGCTCAGGGGCTGGGGTTACACAAGAGCTGATTTCTGCTGATTTAAATCCAGCAGCAGTTCTGGGGTCACCCTGAGCTCTGAGCTGCAGAGGGCAGGGGCAGCTCGGGGTGCAGCTGAGAATCCAAACAGCCTCATCCCCTCCTGCTGCTGCCTCTGCCATCCCTCATTGCTGCTGGCCAGGCTGCAATTCCTGCTTTCCAGCTGGAAAGGGAGCTGCTGAATTCTGCCCACCTGCTGCTCTGGCACACAGCGATGCTGCCAGCCTGGCTCTGTGTGTCCTGGGGGTCAGCAGGACAGCGGTGACAGCAGTGCCACCAACACGGGCTGGTGGCTGCCAGAGAGCTGCTGCACTCAGCCCACCTCGGGCTGCAGAGCTGAGAAGCCACAGTTGTTTGGAATCAACGTGACAGTGCTTTCCTGCTGCTGCTAATGAAGTTACATCTGCTGTTCCTCTCCCCTGGCACTCTGCAGCACTGCAGCCATTCAGTGGAGCAGCAGAATGATGACACAGCCAGCACCCCAAGCTTTCCATCACTGACCTCAGAATGGCATTTCTCCCCTCCTTCAGGAAAGCTTAAAGAGGAGAAATGACAGCAGGACAGCTTTGGTTCACGCTGGTGAGAAGGAAGGACACAGAGCTGCTTGTCTGCAGGTAATAAATAAATACCTGATGTCCGAGTGGAGCAGAGCTGGTGAGCAATGTGACAAATCCAAGGGATCAGCACTAAACCAGGCTGCAGAGGGGACAATCACACTGCCAGGCTGGCCAGATGTGGTCAGTGAAGCACAGTGGGGTCAGAAGGTCAGGAGGGCATTAACACACCCAGCCTGACCAGCCTGTCCCAGGGCTGCCATCCTGTCTGTGTGACATTCCTCCCTCAGCCAGGAGCAAAATGCCTGCAATACCTACCTGACCAAAGCCAAGTGCTTCCTGTCACTCCTGTGCTCTCCCAGGGTGGCTGAAGGACCTCAGGAGTTGCTGAATGTCCCCAGGAGCAGAGCAGCCCCAGAGCAGGCTGGGCAGGAGAGCTCCCTCAGCACACAGACACAGGGAATTCACACCCAGACTGCCCAAACACACTCCTGAGGCTTCACAGGATGTCTGTGACCCACCAAGCAATGAAACCCCAAATCCCAGGGCTCTCCTCCCACCAGGGCTCTGTTACCCCAAACCCTGCTCTGACAGAATCTCAGAATCACAGACTATCCTGAATTACAAGGCACCACAAGGACCATCGAGCCCCACTGCTGCCCTGCACAGCACAGCCCCAGAAATCCCCAGGGAGAACTCTCCTGACCCCACTAGCTGTGGGACACCACAATCCTGCTGCTGCCACTCACGGCTTCAGCAGCCATGGGATGTTTTCTGGTTTTGCAGGCTGGGATTGGGCTGTCTGAGTCTCTGCTGCATTTGCACAGTACATGTCCACTGGCTCGGTGTTGTTTCCTTTCCTGGCACTGCCATCACGTATAACACAATCCTGTTAACAAGCCTCTCCGTGTAAAGAACTCCTGTTTCTCTCTTCCTTACCCTGAGATTCATTTCCAGGCATTCCTCATCTATCCTTGCAGGTCATTTTTGATAAACTGTGTGAGTGCAAAGGAGAGCTCTGTCTCACCACTGAATGGTAATAATTCTAATCCCTTTCACACACATGCTGCTCCCAAGGGGGTGGGTAGGACAGAGTGAGGCCACCAAGATGTGCTGAGCAGTGTGGATTGAATACCCTCTGTTCATTTCCAGTGAAATTTGTTTTTTCTCCGTTAGAAAAAATAATATCCTCCTTTAAAGGGTTTTGATCACTTTACGGAAAATTGCCTAAAACCAAATAAAATATAAAAATTCTTTTGCATCAGTGGATGTAAAGAGAAATTACCACCCTTCTTGGAGTTTTAAGCATGACTGCTATGAAACTTGTTGGAGCAAACCAACAGCTGTTGGTTTTCTTCATAAAAAGAAACAGAGAAACTAGCTTAAAATGCTTTTTCTTTAAAGAGACTGTAAGAGGAATGTAAATTCTTTCAGACTGTTTTGGACTTCTAAATTAGTTAGAAAAAAGCACTGGGCTGATATATTCTCTGCCTCCTTGCATTCACTCATCT
The DNA here is from genome assembly GCA_013397955.1 of Grantiella picta. Lineage (NCBI taxonomy): Eukaryota > Metazoa > Chordata > Aves > Passeriformes > Meliphagidae > Grantiella > Grantiella picta. The sequence continues at coordinate 104,136 of VZRM01008759.1, read as the reverse complement.
TTCATCTCCATCACTGCACTGCAGACTAGAAGCATCGCTGGGTTTTTTTTGACAACATTCTTATTTTTCCAGCTCCCAAGAAATCTCTAGACAGGGATTGTCAGTTCTAATTATTCAGCTCGGGCTGCAGCCACAGGTGGTTACCAAAGGCTTTGGTAGCTCTTTGGCAAACAGCTGATGAAGTTTGGCCCTTGAAGGGAGAGCTGGCATGGGGAATCGGTGCCAAACCTTCCCAGCACACCTGCCAGGGGCACCTGGGCTGGCTGGGGGCACAGGGATGCTCGGATGAGGGATCTGTGCGGATTTCCAGCCAGCTGAGCTCTAAAGCTCAGAGTTATGGAGGTGTCAGCTGTGTCCCCAGAATTCAGAATTCACAGAATTCAGCTGCACACCTCTGTGGTGTTAAACACACCTTCTCCACCACGGTATGGCCAAGACATTTCATTGCAAAAATCCAGGGTTGTTAAACTGTGAGTTTGTCATGAGTTTCTATACCTGTGAGGCACAGCAAATGTGTTTAACCACCACAGACAGGACAGGAACATCAGGTGTGACCAACCACAGCCCCATGGTGTGGCACTGATGGTTCTTTACAATTATCTAAGGTTATCTAACTTTTTTTTTCGCCTCTAGTTGAGCTGAGTCATTCCCAGAATGCTTTTCTAGTTAGCCAAAGTAACACAAGTGAGCAAGGACTCACTTCTGAGGTCTCACTTCTGTTCTTCCCTCTAACCAGAACAGTCCTGTGTTTCTAATTTCTGTCCAGTCAGTAATGGGTTATACATCAATTTTAATGAGGAACATCACCGAGGACTGATGTGACCCAAGCCAAGCACGAGACCTGCAGAGACTCAAAGATGAGAGGTGCTCAGGAGAAGTGACTGAAAAGAGGCTGCAGTGGGAAGAGAACTCCAGGATGAAAGGAGTTTGAACTCCTCAGTCACTCAGAGTTCAGTGTCCCACAAGATCTGCAGCACCAACCTGAGCTGAGCTGGCACTGAGCAGAACAATGACCAAAGAATTCTGAAGTCACCTGTGTGCCTCAGACACCCTGAGCAAGGATGAATTTCAGGCACTGCATTTCAGCCACTTCAACATGGCAAAAAGGAGATGAAATATGTTTAGCAATGGCAGACTTTAGAGCTACAAGGACAAAGAGATGTCCATCTTGGTGATAGGAGGACTTCAAAGAGTTTTAAGGATCCAGTCCTCTTTCTGCTAGGGAGTTTTCCAGGCAAATCCTAGTTCTACTCCTCTGGCAAGAATTCAGATATCCAACATCACAACTAAGGGGGGAAAGAAAGGAAAAATCTGTTGCAATATACATACACTCATATGTGCATGACAGGCTCTGGAAAGTTGGCCAACACTCTGAAGTGACAGGAGAAAAATAATGCACCAGCAAAGCATGAAAAATTACTGAAAGAGCTCTGTGCCTTTTTAAGCCAAGAATCACTTGCAGAGAAGCATATCTGAGCAGGACTGTGCTCCAGCAGCAGAGCAGCAGCCACGATACTCCAGATGAAAGCTGCCATCAGCCAACGTGACTGCAGAGCCTCAGAATGCTTTCCAAACCACACTGGCTGGGGAAGGGACTGCAGAGCTTGCACTGGAGTGGCACAGAGCATCCTTCCCCCGGGCTGAGGGCAGGGAGGGATATTTCATTGCTGTCCTCTGCTGACATCCAGCACAGCCTGCCCTTGCTGGGGTTCTCCTGCTGCAGGGCAGGGCAGGGCTGGGTTCATCCCTGGCACTGCTGAGCTCTGCCCGTGGTGCCTTAAAGCTGGGAAAGATAAGAGGCAGACACAGCAGTGAAGGGAAAAAGGGAATTCCCTGGGTTGAATAGGATCCTGGGTGCTCAACTCGGCAAAGGTGGAAACACACTGAGCAGCACAGACTGTACAATGTGTGCACCAATTTATGGAGCTCACAAATCAGCATATCTACCTAAAATCCCCCAATGAGAAACTTAACAAATTAGGTAATTGTCCCCTTATTCTAATTACCCCCCAAGTGAGACTCCAGTCTGGTTTACTAAACATGTTCAGAGAGGAGCTCTGGCCAAGGTTGGAGCCTCGAGTTCTGAGATAGTTATAAATGTTTCACCTTCCCCCCTGGAGAACTTTTAAACTAAGTTAAATATAAGACTATAAGAGTTATAAACCTGTAGGGCTAAGGTACAGGGAGGGTTTGTGAAAGGGAAAGGGTATCAAAATGTTTATATTTTTTACAGGGTACAACAAGAATATACCCTTCTTTTTAAAGGGTATAGAAAGCAAAGACAAAAAGCCATCGGGCATCACGCAGTGTCCCCTGGCATGGCAGGAATGGCACCAGGCTGGGCTCAGTGCCCTCTGTCCATCCTGCATTGCCCAGCACAGCTCCTTCCTAACTAACCCCATGCTGCCACTGCTCACCTTGCATTTTCCACCCCAAACAAACCCTCCTGAGGGCTGAGCTGAGCACAACTCCTCCAGCATCTCTCCTGGGACAGAAACAATCCAAAACCACTTGCTCCCCGCTGTGAACAGAGGTCATTATTTTGACAAATTAGTTAAATCTCTCTCAGTCAGCAAGGAGGACCCTGAATTATTCAACATGCATCTGTCTTTTTCCTTTACAAAAATGGCCTGTGAAGCAATAAGTGTATTTCACTTGAACCACTTCTGAAAGATGTAAGACGGTTTGGGTTCACTCCAATGCCCCTTGAAGTCAATGGGAGCCTTTCATTTAATTTTCATTTAATTAATTTCATTAAATTTGCAGATGATGCCAAGCTGGGAGGGGTTAGAAGTTCTCAGGAGAACAAGATTAGAATTCAAAATGATCTTTGTAGCGTAGAAAATGATCTGAAATAAATAGATGAGATTGAAGAAAGGTAAGGGCAAAGTATAAAGTTGGATAAAAACAATTAAATTCAGGATGGGGAAACACTGGCTTGGTGACATCAGTGAAGAAAAGGATTTGAACTAGGGAGGATCTGACTGGAAACTCTCCAGCCCTAGGGAGCACTGAGGACTGAAGATGATAATTAACAACTGCAGTAATATTTAAGATCTGTTTGGACAAAAGACTTTCAGGAATGTTTTCCATAGCTGGAAAAATTTCTCCTTTCATCTCAGTTTGAACATTTCAGCGTTTTTTAAGACTCACAGTGAGATATGCAATGCACAGCTTTCCCTGTCTGCACTCCATGCACGTTATCTACCAGAAAGGTGGGTTTTCTGGGTAAAAACCAGAACAAGTATTTCATCTTTGCTCCTCAGATCCAATATTGATCACAAAAGCACAAGCAGGTCCTGCTGTACTGGGAAATAGTTTGGTTTTTTTTTCCCCAGTAACACAGGCAGAAGAGCTCAGCACCCTCCTGGTGACCTGCACTGAGCTAAACTTCACCAATTTGTGTCACTGGCATGCAATTAAATCAGTTTGCAGTGCACAGACTAAATGTACCTTCAGACTTCCTTCTTACCTTATTAGATGTGAGGAAATGCTAAAGGTTTTACTCTCACCTGCATTTCCAGCTTTAGTGGTGATAATTTACATCACCTTGGGAATCATTCTGATGTGCAAGACAAGCCACTGCCTGAAAATTGATCACATTTCACTAAAGCAAGGAGATTCAAGGAAAAAAAAGGTATGAAAAAGACGGAAGAAAAGGCATCCTGTTTTCCTCAGGCAGCTAAAGGAAAGCCTGGTTTAGTGAAATCACTGTGGATCAATACTGTTTCATTTCTGTGTCCAACAATGGTGTTGATGATGAACATTTTATATTTGAACTATTCCTATTATCTACCAGCATTTCAGCATTTGGCAAAAAACCTCCTGCCAACAGTTTGTAAATCCCATCACAGTGAAGGCTCAGTCCTTGTGACATAGATGTGCCTCTGTGTGCATTTTTTCATATAAATACCTATTTATATAACACAGAAATCATTATCCTCATTGTGTGAATGAAGGAATTAACTGTTTACAAAGCTTTCCCATGGCCACAGAGTGCTGGGGATGTTATCTGCAAATACTGTCTGGGATGAGAAATGAACTCTCATTACTCTGATGGCTGAGAATAATCAACCAGACACTGAAAATAGCTACATTTAGCATAAATAGCAAAGCCAGGCCAGAAAAACTTCCTCTCACAACATCTAGAAAGAATTATTAAACAAACCCACACTCGTGGAATGGGTAGAAGTCCAGGTGAGGAGTGAAGAGATGCAGTTTCTATTCCACCTCTGCCATCTGACCTCACAAAAGGTGTTTTCGCACTCCTGTTTATTCACAGATGTTTTATTCATGGCTGTCACAGGACAGCTCTGGTGGGGCACTGAGACTCGGAGCTGCTGGGAGATGTTACAGCTGCATTTTATCATTTCCTGACAAAAACGTGCTCAAAGAGGGTTCCAGGCATGGCAAGAGCCAACACTGCCTGCCCAGAGCTCTCACAGGGACTGAGCCTCTCAGGGCTTGGGTCTGACAGCCAGCAGGGCAAAGCCAGTCCTGACAACATGCTCAGCATCAAGGTAAGGTTAGAAAAACATCAGCTTTTCTCCCCACAACCGAATCAGAAATCCAGCTGTGCCCAGCTGTGCCCTAACTCCCAGAGCACAGGGGTGGCACAGCAGCTCCAGGGGACAGCAGAGCTCACTGCCAACCTGCGCCCACAGCTCCTGCCAGCTCCTTTTTCCTTCTAAGAAATGACAGGAGGAACACATTCAATAAAACATTTCAGGTTTCAGCGAGGATAGGGAGTCGAAGGTGGAGGATAATTTGAAAGCATTTTGTAAGATTTTAGCTGCTTGTTCCCTATTGACTCTGATGGGAGCCGTGCTGCTTTGATCTTCCAAATGCTTTCACACTGCTTCCATCCTGACAAGCACTCCAACCACGGATCTATTTACTGGGAAACTGAGCTGAGTCCAGAGCTGGGTATCTGAGCTATCTTCGAACTACCCAGAGGAAAGAAGAGCCAGATTATGGCTGGCATGGAAATCTCACTGTTTAGGCCATTTGGATTACAGTAATTCCTTATTCCCGTAACTCCTTGTAAAACTTCTGACTAAATTTGTGAGAAAAGGTGATTTTCTTAATACATCAACTCTGTCCTGCAGAAGCAACTTCCCTTGCAACATGTTATTCTTCAGAGAATTTTGAAGTACATCTACCTTAAGCAAATCTGGCTGTTTCAGCTAAAAGTTGTGCAGCTAGCGGCATTCTTTATCAGATGAGCAGATGATCTTTTTAACACCTCGAGTTTCTGAGTTTCATATCTTCCACTAAATCAATCTCCCTTTCATGATTTGTATTTATACCAATGCCCAATTCTATTACAACTCTCGCTTATGCTTTCTCAATTTCCCCTATTATTCTTTTTGGGGTCTATAATATCATTTCAGTGGCTAACTCAGAGGCTGTCACTTCATATTTACAAACTGAATCTTGAATGTGCATTATGACTTCATTTTTACAAAAATCCATGATAACTAATGCAGCGATTCAGTTTTTACCAAGAGGCTTTGTTTGGTTTCCTTTCTGGCCTCTAACCTTCATTCCTCCAAACAAACTTCTACATCTCTATTTACATACTGGGATTATTAAAGTTCTTTTCATCTCCCTGTCTCAGCGGCTTCAGAAGCTGTAATAGATTTAGGCAGGAGTTTAATTAGAAACTGCTCTTTTCTGTACTTCAGGCTAGATTGCACGTGAAAGGGTAAAATCTGCAGAAGGATTTGATGGGAACCCCAGGAGTGCCAGGCTAGATGAGTTTTAGTGCAGCAGACAATTAGACAGTGGGAGATCCTGCCTGGTCCATTCTACAGGCAGCTGACACTCATTTTACACCAAAGTTAATACAAATTTAATATGTTTGTAAGCAAATCACCCTCAGCGGTTTGCCTCTGGTTTGCCATCATACCCATGCAGACACACTCGCGTTGTTTTCAGAAAGGTTTTTCCTAATTTCTTTCTTCAGTGAGCACAGGATAGCTCAGAGTTACACCTCAGAGATACTCTCTGGTCAGCCTCAGGCTCTCTCTGGCCCAGCTGTGAGGAGCAAGGAATGCAGAATTCAGTGCAGAGGTACAGCAGACAAGATCAGGATCCCTAATCCTTTTCTGGTCATTTGTTTGAAAAGCAGGACTCCGTGGAAGGGAGGGACAAGGAAACGAAGATGTGACATTTGCAACAGAACCATGGCTGCTGCAAATCTCTGTGTGGAGTTATTCATACCTGTAGGACTGCTGGGAGTGAAGCTGCAATTCCGATTTGTATTGGAGCACACGAGGCTTTTCCAGATAACTGCTCTGCTCACTGCAGGGGCAGCTCCTGACTAAAGTGCTGGGTGGGCTCAGGAAAGGAAAACACTCAAACTCCAGAAAATTTTGCCTGGCTGAGCGATGACCTCATTATGGTTCTGTGATTAAAACTAATTTAAACTCAGGGCAGCCCTGAAATGCCCATCAGATCTGCCCTGGGCTGCACAGCAATTGAGCTTCAGAGCACTCTGGGTTTCACCAGCACCACAGATTCTTTCCTCACCCTTCCTGTGCTGCTCAGTGAAGTCCTCTCTCACATAATGTCATTCTGGGATTATCCCATTCATTCCTTTCCCCCAGTAATTTCTTTTCTGCAGTTTTCCTGTGTTGAGCACACTTTATGCTACTTAACGTCTCCTTTCATCCACTCCGTTTCATCCACTCAACAGCAACAAAACAACCAAGCAGGCTGTGGAGAAAACTCTTATCAGTAATTAGCCTTTCTGGAGATCAGATGATAACTGTCAGCTCTGGGTACTAAAAACTACAGGATGAGGTTAATCACACCTCCACAGAGCTTCAGAGAAATGAGTATCAATGAGTGCTGTCCAGCTGAATCTGCTGCGGGAGCAGAGAGCTGCAGATGAGATTAGACACACACATTGTTTAACCTGGGAACAAAGGGCACTGTTCGGAAAACTGCTTGTCAAGGTGTCTTCCAAAATTAGCACAGCACATCCGACTGTGCTGCCACAGGGATGTTTCTCATCCTGTGTGAAATCCTTGGGATGAAACTCTGAGCCCTGGGGAAACAGTGCCTTTCAAGATTTGTTACAAGCTTGAAACTCAGCTCAGCGTCACCAAAATGTGTGAAGAACTTTCAAGGAAACATGGGCTGACTTCAGGCTGTGGCACTGAGACAGCTGAGATTGGCCATGGCTGATGTTGGCTTTCAGTGTGGAGCTGATGCCAAACCAAGCCAGGCAGGACAGCCAGAGCTGAGCTCAGACACAAACAATCCCCAGCAAGGAACAGAATTCCTCTTCTCTCTTCTCTCTTCTCTTCTCTGCTCTTCTCTTCTCTTCTCTTCTCTTCTCTTCTCTTCTCTTCTCTTCTCTTCTCTTCTCTTCTCTTCTCTTCTCTTCTCTTCTCTTCTCTTCTCTTCCCTCTTCTCCTCATCACATCAAGTGCAGAGCAATCCCATTAACTACACGGGGTAAATTTGGATTTTCAGTGGCGGAAATGAGATCCAATCATTAACACAAGCTGGATGTGCACATGTGAGACTGACTTTTTCTTTTAGTGGCAGTCGAGTGCAATTAATATAATGCTCACAGACAATGCATAAAATATCGTTTAGTACCATCCATTGTGCCTTTAGAAGCTTTCTCACCAGGGCAAATGATACTTCCCTTCATTACTGAAGTTTCACTTCTCTCTCTCTGCCTTTTAGTGGAATGAAATGGAGCATGTAATGGAACGTCATATTCATAGATTTCATTTTGCTATCAGCTCCAGGTCTGCACCAAATCTCTGACACTACAACAGCTTTTCTCATGCTCACAAATGCTAAAAGAAATTGCTGAGGGCACTCAAATCCCCAAGTCTAAAGAAGATGCCCTAAATTTACTTAAACAAAACCCCTTTGCAGCTGCAAAATAATTACCTGCTTGCAAATAATCACATTATTTTTAATAGTTATTATATGGAACAGATTATTTAAGTTGGGAGAAAATATCAGCTTTGTATAATACCTACCTGCTCTAAATATACAGTTACACTTTTAACTAAAATTGAAGAGCCATTAAAGCCACTTTTCCTAGGTGCTTAGGTTTGTAATTTGCAATTAAATTAATTGGATTTGAATGCCTAAATGGGTTCAGAAATCAGGCTTATCAGCCAATAACCACTTAAACAGGACGATGCTGCAAAGCAAGGCTGAGACAGGGAAGTTGTTCAGTGTTTCTGAAGGGGAAACCAAACCAAGAGCACTGATATGTCCTGCAGAGAAATAGAGCCAAGTCTGAGAAAGGCTACAAACCAGAGCTTGGCACACATGGAAAGCATGAGAGATATTCCAGATAATCATTTCTGATAATAAACTGCACTCAGATAACATCTTGGATTCTGATATCTCAAGCACTTTGCAGATGTGTTTCACTGCTTTACCTTATTTCTTATGCTCTTGGAATCCTTAAGTGCTACATAATTTTTTTAAATAACTGCAAAGTGAAAAAGTAGATGGGGAGCAAAAAGTCACCATCCTGAAAGGAATGCAAAATGCTCCAGACAGTGAATAAAAGAGAAGAAATCTTCGGTCAACCGACCTGCACAGACTCTGTTACGTAAGAAATCTGAAAATATTTCTAAATCCTCCCTTACTCAGCCACTGGTATTTTATCATGACAGCATTTTGTACAGGCTGGGATGAAGTGCAATGGAACAGGAGTGAATTGTGCAGTTTGTGCTCTGTCCCAGTTAGGGTTCTGTGTGTTATTAACAACCAGAATGACGATGCTTGTACATCCCATTTCATGTAAAGGTCTCACAGCATTCTGCAGGGATTTAGCATTAATGCTCTTTATCTGTCAAGGTAATTCAGAGCCATTGTACACCTTTTGTAAGTGTCTCAGATCAAATACATGACATGCCAGAGCCCACAGCAGCACATTTCAGTGCAGCATCTCAGAAACCATCCAAGGGTTACCCAGTTGTTATCCAATCTTATTAAGGCCGAAATGAAAATCAAGTGTCACACGCTGTATGCAGGCTGAGCCCTTATTAGAATCTGCAACGCCTAAAATTCATCCCAGCTTTACCCATTAGCATGATTCCTTCCTTCATTAGAACAAAGGCAGAACAGGACAGCATCAAAAATTCAGCTTCATTTCTGCCCTTTCGACCCCAGAATTCCTAACACATGCAGATTTCCCTTTCCCCGCAATTGTGTAAGTCCAGAATCAGCTCCTTGTTCTTCTGATTGCCTCTGATACTCCAGGAATCCTGCAAGTATTCCACAGCTAACATTCAGGGTATTTCAGAGCTGACCAGCAGCTCCTCTGTTAACCCCACAGCATGAGCCTCATCCTCCCACTGACACAGGACGGGAGCACACAGAAATCAGTGGAAATACCTTGTTACCTGTATTTTTATTTTAGCAACACCAACCCCTTCCACACCTGACACAACAGTTGGACAGTCCTGGAAATGATAAGCAAAAGCAAAAGTGGCTATGCTGTATCTGATATGTCCAGAAAAATCCTAACTTGGGCTGAGCAGACAGTCATTTATATGGCGATTTTTAATTTTTTCCTGCGTGGTAACAAAGCAGCACAGAGCCTTGTGCCATGATCTGGAGATGGCTTTGGCTGCCGTGAAGAGCTAAAAATACTATAAATACTATAAATACCTCACCTCGTCAGAGAGAGTGCCAGACAGCCACTGCAAGTGCAGAGCACAACAGGAACTTTGGGAGAGGAAGAATCCCAATAGATAATCATTAATGCAAGCTCCTGGTTTGGAGACAGGTGTTGGTGAAGGTCTGAGCCCAGTTCAGCTCTCATTCCTAGCAGGGGAACATCGTGAGCTGTCAGTGCTGAGCCCAGAGAAGGAAGCACAGAACCCATTTCCCTTTGCATTGTCTGCTCCTTCCTCCCTCAGCAAGTTTTTCTGGAGATAAACCATGGAGATGATGGAGCATCTCCCAAAACTGGGGCTCAGTGTGCAGTGAGGTGGGTTTGGAAAGCAGCTAAAAGCTCTAAACCTCTAAACTCCTTTTGCAGTGACCATTCAGGATTATTTGGGTTTTTTCTTTTCCACTCCAGAGAAGTTTTTTATCTTACAAGCTTATAGCCTTTCATAAATACAAAGGAAGTGCAGGCAGTAGTGACTGTGGCATCCCAGTGGGGCTTTCAGTATTCATGATTACAAAAAGGCAAACAGCACCACAGAAACCTTGTTACTTCCCAAGAGTCACATCAGAATGATGAATTGGCAGAATATGAAAAAGACAAATCCAGTAACTTCACAGCTTTAGGTGAGTTTCAGACAATTCCTGGGAGATGCAAGGCTGTTGTATCATTCTACACCCAGAATTCATCTTTGCCACGTTTGTTTTTCACACCAGAGAGAGATTAAAATTGTGCTTTCTCCCTTTATAACCAACACCAGCAGCACATGAACTGAACTCTGCGGTTATTATCACAACTTTTTGTTTTGACAGTGAATTTTTCTGAGTTTCTCCTGGATCCTGATTGCTAGAGCAGAGCAGAACAAACATTTTCATTTTTAAAGCTGCTCCATCCTGAGGTGAAAAGGTCAGAAAGATTCTGATGTCAGGAATACTGAAACTGAGCTGAAATGACAGGACATGATTTCATCATTTTCTATCCAAATGAAATGTTTGGACATAGCAGAAAATGAAAACATACATTTGCTGACTTAAATCAGGATTGTTTCCAAGATGGATCAAATGTTTTTGGGGATGGAATAAGGCATTGGAAAGCAGCTAAAAGCTCTAAGATCCCTAAACACCCTTTGCAATGACCATTCAGGAATTATTTGGGGTTTTTTTATAAGCTTATAGCCTTTCATAAATATGGAGATTTCTCATAATACATATGATTTCTCAGCTGGTGAGAGAAATCACCTAATATTGTGGAAAACCATGGCATGAGCTTCATTGTCAGCCAATTCTTGAGGCACAGATTTATAGACTGGGTTTTAATTTTATATATATAAAAAATATCATTCTATATATTATAATAATATCATTT